>VZTZ01023901.1:493563-828367 GCA_013400955.1 Drymodes brunneopygia
ATATATACACACATATATATATATATATATATATATAATTCCACAAGTTAGAGAAACCTTTGAGTCTCTTCAGCAACTTTTTCACCAGCTGGAATTATCTCTTATCTTTCTCAGCATATTCATCCTTCCCAGCTTCTGATTTTTGTCTAGAGGAAGGCAGCCCAAGATTTCTTCCAAAACCCTGAATCCAGGAATCTGCAGGACTGTGTCATTGAAAGGGACTAGCAAAATTCTGAGCAGGTTTTCTGAAATAATCAGGACACAAGAAAACATGGGATACATCATGGAGCACAGCTCATATGCAGCAACACCATGAATGTTCAATGCAGTAAAGAATGCGCACATTATATTGCAATGAAAGTTTTTCCCTATGGATTTCTGTAGGCCTCACAGCAGGGCCTTGATATTTAATACTGAGTTGATCAAATGTAACCTGGTATTGCATTTAAAACTCCCAGCATCACAATTTATATATTCAAAGCAATTCTCAGAAGCTGCCAGAGGGGATCAGCAGGGAAAAACCTAAGACTATGATATGAATGGCTAGTGATGACAATCAGTTTCTTCTATTAAAAAGTTATGCTATATTGTGTTTGGTTCATTTCATATACTGTATGAATCAGACACAGTTACCTTCCATGACTGTAATGAAAATCTTAGATTGTAGAAAACTGGCCATCAAATTCTTTGCATGTTTTAAGTGAGAGAGCTGGTAAGATCATCTGAAGGGCTGGCCAGAAAGAGTAATATCCTTTTAAAAAAGGAACAGAGCAGAAGGCAAATCATGCAACAAAATCCACAGAATAAAATGAGAACACCCAGGGGTATACCAGTGTTAGCAAAATACCAATAGGCCTGGAACATAAAGGAAAATCAGCACCTCCTACTACCCTTTCCTCTGGCAAAATTCATAGTGAACCCAGAGAGGAACTCCATTTTGATCTCCTAGATTTTATATCCATCTTATGAATGCAAACTTACTGAGAAAAAGGCTGTTAGTCAAAATGCCAGGCTACAGCCATTTCTTTTTAGAAAGACACTGTCTGTCGCCCTGGTTTTACAGGGCCCCATAAGTTGTAACACTATAGCTGTAGTTTCCCATGCTTGTTCTGTAAACATGGTCCTTGTTTTTCTAAACCGGCCAGGATTGTTTTGCACTTGTGGAATTGTTTTTCATTCCTTTCCCTGAGGTGGAGAAAGATGATTGACCATGTCTTTGTCCTGTAAACCTTCAAGGGTGTTGACCCCTTTCACCAATCTTTGACTGTCCTTAGAACCCTATAAAAATAGGTAAATAAAGAAGAGCAGAGCTTTTGGTCGGTCCTGCCTGGTGAAACCACTGCTGCTCTGTAACCCGCGTGTTTCTTCTGTTACTAACTAACCAACAACTGTCAAAGTCAAATTATATTTTATCGCAAAAGTTCGGAAAAGTCAAGAAATTCCAGTATTCTAAAAACCTCTAGATTTTTAATTCAGTCATTTTACTCAAAGTAATCTTTCCAATATGTCTAACAATGAGTTTATATATATTTATTATACATTTATATGCAAAAGTTGTAATGTGTGAACCAGATATATGTCCTCGCAATTATTTGCTAATACAGTCAGTTAGAAGATCTCGAGACTGGATATTAATATAAAGTGCACATGTATATCTTAGGGACTGGGCTGAACCTCAGTTAAAACAATTTCACATTTCAGATCTTAGTTATTATTTCTCTCTTTCAAAAAATGCTGCTGCTCAGACTTAAGTATTTTTGATGCAAACGAGCTTCAGTGAACACAGTAAATAAGCTCTCTCATTTTATGAGTATCAAACATCACAGTCTCTGAGCACTTTACAAGGGAGGATGCAGGCTGAGTCATACATGATCTCATAAGTCAAGCTGATCTGAATCAAGGCAATTCCTTCTAAGTTAAAACTTTGAAAGTGAGTTGAAAATTGAAGTTCACAGTGATTCAGCACAGTAATTGCTGGTAAAAGTGATTGATTTCAGCAAGACAGTTTGAACCTATTGGCATACCAGAATATGCTTGGAAAAAGCTCAAATATCAGGGCCAGTGACATTGCTTAGCCTAGTCCCAGAATCACAGAATCAACAGAATCTTGACCACAGCAGTTTCTTGAATTCAGTTTTGACTCAATGGCATAACTCTTTCTTTTCTCATTGGATGTAGCCCTGTAACTGTCTGTCTCTTCCACACAGTTTCCAGGTGAAGAAAAGAAAAAAGTCCCACAGAAATACCAGGTTTTGGAATCCAAAGACTCACACCAAGGGTGACTGCACATGGTTGTAGAGTTTACTAGAAAATGCATACTTCCATGGTTATTATATTTCTTGGAAAAGAGTTAACAGCTTCTACAGCATAGTGTAAATGAAAGGTGTTTCTATATGGAGAAGCAAAAATGGTTGCCAGAGTGCAAAGCTTAAATCCTAAGACAAGAGAAGGCTCCTTTAATGCAGCAAGTACTCAGGCTCTAGACAAAGTCCAACCAAGCCTTTTTGTTTGGCAAAACCAGCTGTTCACACAATGGGGTCCACCCAAAATAGTTGACTTCATAGCAGGTCAGAGCTAACACTGATGGATTAAGAAGTGTTTTCCTTATTAAAAAGTTAGGGTGCAGTTTGACCAATATATTTACGTGGCCATACCAGCCCAAGCACTGTGTATTCCCATCCTTAGACATTCATTCATTCCTCCCACCAACCTCTGCCTTCACACCAGAGCAAGTGTTTGTGTAACCAGCTGACAAATGGGACCAATTCCCCCATTGAAATCCCTTCCTTATTGTTAGGTTTATTGTTCTTAAGCTGGATCTATGCCATAGCTTAGTTTACCTTCTAGTCTGACAAGTGCTTATGATGTGTAGGCGTGGGAAGAGAGAAAGGTGGGGAGAGGGGTTGCTTAATCCTGTACCATACCTACAAGACGTCATGTGATCGTCATTTCTGTGGTCCCAGCAGTGGCTGCTTGCAATATGAATACAGAGGGTCAGTATAAAGATTTGCAAACAGAACTTAAAGGAAGCAGAGACTGAGCTTCTTAAACCCAGGCTCAGTTGGAATTTGTCTTCCTGTTGTTCTGGAAACAGTACTGTATAAAAGGTGTTTTTAAATAGCATTGCATAATGAACATGTTTATCCCAGCTTCTGTCAAATCGAAGCAGCCTCATCTGATCTTGAATTCTGGCTAACTATAGGGCACAGTAGCAGAATAGTTTGAGGTATAATTAAGTACTCCTGTTAGCAAGGATCTGCTTCCAGAGAGTGCTGAAAATCAGCATAGCTTTCAGATAGGGTCAGTAACAGCAGAAGCCTTCAGTGAGATTTTTAAGGCATCAAAATTCTCTCTGCTGCCCTGAACTAAAAACACAGGTTGGAGTGGTGTTTGATGGAGAGAAGGTATGGTTTAAGAAATCATACAAAAATATATGTTCTGAGCAGAGAGGTGTTGTCTGGCTCCTTTTTTGCCTAACTGTAATCATACAATGCTGCACAAACAGCACTGCATTTCTAAGAAAACCATTCAAGAAATCAAATGGTAATACCCTGTGTGACAGGGCTAGCACCAATTTTTAGTTCAAATGTATGAATAACACTTGTGTCTTTATTTTAAAACTAGTAGTATGGCATATATCCTCATCAGAATCATTGCTTCATCTGTAGCTTTAAAAAAATGTATTGTACCTAGTAAGCAAAGTATTTTAGAGCAATCAGAACCCTTTCAAATTCATCCAGCTCTACAGTTGCAAAAGAATAATTTTTACTGTCAGCACTTTCCATAACAAGTTGTCTCTCTAACACAGGAACCATGCTAAACTGGATTGTACTAGTCAAATAATTCTGTTTTATTTAAAAAATAAAAATGCCCCAAACACAAACTTTGACGAACACATGTACTAAAGCTTAGCCTAGGAACTGATAAATTTCATAGGTTTCCTACTACAGGTTATTCTAACAAAATTATTAACATTCAGATTCTGTGTCTCCATGGCCTGTTCTCAGCCCACCAAATTTGCCTCAACTCTCCCCTCATACTTTCATAGAGACTAAAAGTACATTACTACAACTTTTGGTTGTGCTCCATAACTGTTAGGCCCCATGGTCCTCCTTCCCATGTTGCACTGTCTAGATCAGACATAACAGCATACTTGTTGCCCTGTCTATTGCTAATGTACTGGATGGCTGCTGCCAAATGTTGCAGGCAAGTGTGGGTCTTCCATTATTTTCCTTACTTGGACACTGATAAAAATGCTTTTACTTGCATAGCTCTGAATCTTCCCCAAACCTGTAAAAGTACAACTGCCCCAAGTTACTGTTATACTCAGTGCTTTTCTAATAGTGCTTATATAACTCAAGTATAGTTTGAAAGGCCTATCTAAAAGCTTATTAACCAAATTTGGTCTAAAGAGTGGAAATACTTCCATATGAAAGGTTACTTGGATCAATCCTTAATGGATTAATAAAAGCCATACATGTCAATGTGTCAGCCTTGAAACATTTGCAAAGTAAAAAGGCTTTTTCAGAGACCGGGACTGCTGTTCAAAACTAAATATGCACTTACTGAACTCAAGGTAGAAAATATCCAGCTCTCCCCTCACCTACCATGGCAGCAGTTTGCTTGGTAAGATATTCATCCTCATAGAAGGCTATCAGGTTGTTAAGTGTGACTTCCCTTTTGAGAGCCCATGCTGACTACTCCTGATCACCTTGCTGTTCTTCCTGAACCTGGAAATAGTTTACAGGATCTGTTATTCAGTACCTGTGAGGGAAGGCTGCATCCCAACAGATTCAATGGATTTATTTATGTCCAGTCGCTTAAGCATTTGCTAACCTGATCCTCTTCTACCAAGGGTATGCCTTCCTTGTTCTTGCTTTTCCCTCTGGTCTCTGGGTCCTGGGATTTCTGAGGGCTGGTCATACTACTGAAGACAAAGGAGAGAAGGCATTCGGCACCTCAGCCTCTTCAGTGTCCTGTGACACTGGGCCCCTATCCCACTTAGCAGCAGACCCACATATTCCCTAAGTCTTCCTTTTGCTGCTTATGTACTTACAGAAGCCCATCCTGCTGCCTTTCTTCTTGCCTTGTTCCCTCACCAGACTCAACTTCTGTTGAGGTTTGCCTTTCCTAACCCTGTGATTGCATGCAAATCAAAAGAATTGTTTCTATATTCCTCTCATGTTACCTATCACTTTTTCCCCCCTTCTCTGTGTTGGCATTTTATAGTTGAGTTTGTCTAGTAGCTTCTTGTTCCTCCATGGAGGCCTTGTGGTATCATTACTTAACTTCCTGCTCATTGGGATGGACTGTTCTTGAGCTTTGAAGAGATGATCCTTGAATATCAAATAGCCAGCCTGGCCCCCTCTTCCCTCCAGAGCCTTATCCCATGGGACTCTTTCAGGCAAATTCATGAAGAGGCCAAAGTCTGCCCTCCTAATGTTCAGGGGTGTGATCTTGCTGTTTGTCTTGCTCACCTCTTTTAGGAGTCTGAACTCCACTGTCCCTGAAGCCAATACTGCCTTCAGTCCTCACATCCCTGACAAGCACTTCCTTATTTGCAAGTATGAGTGCTATCAGATCTTCTCACTGATTTCTCTGTCATCTCTGTCAGGAAATTTTCATCAGTGCTCTCCAGGAACTTCCTGGATTACGAAATGCTCTGCAGTTATCAGGGTGATTAAAGTCCACCACGAGGACCAGGGTCTGTCTGTGAACATGAGACTTCTTCTGACATCATCTACTGCTTCCCTGAGCAGGCAGCCTGCAGCAGAAACTCACTACAGTGTCATCCATACTGGTTTGTTGTTTAATCCTCTCCCGTAAATTCTCAGCTGGCTCCTCATCTATCTCCAGAAGGGCTCCATATACTCTAACTGCTCTCTCCCAGAAAGGGCAACTCCAGCTCTTTGCTTTCCTATCCTGCCCTTCCTAAAGGGCCTGCATCCCTCCACTGCATTATTGGAGTCATGGGAGCCATTCCACTACACTGCCATAATCCCAACAAGACCATAGCCCTGCAATCCCATGCATTTCTCTGCTTGCTCACATTTCTTCCCCATGCTGCACATTTGTGTACAGGTACTTCAGAGACACTTTGACATGTCATTTCCCAGAAAGGATCAGGGAATTTTTCCCAAATTGGTGTCTTGTAGGCACTTCCTTGCTTCCTGAAAATGCTCAAGGTCACTTAAGCTCTTTATTGTGTTTTTTGTGTTTGCCTTCACTCACACTACTCTAGGCCCTTTGCTAGACAGCTCTGTCCCTCACAGGCTGCTGGCAATGGTCTTCATTTCACATCACTCCCAGTTTAAAGCCCTTCTTAGGATGTCAGAAAGCCTGCTGGCAAAGATACCTTTGCCTCACTTAGTGAGGTATATCCCATGTCTCCCAAGCAGGTCCTGATCCTCAGACAGGGTCCCAGAGTCAGAGAAATCAAAACCCTTTGGCTAAAACAAACTCCACAGTCAGCACTGCTTGGTTTGTTTATTCTGCCAACATGCTCTAAACATAAGAACTGCTAAAGGTTAAGGGTTTTATGTAAATTTATAACAGTCACTTGAAATCAGCATTTTAAAAATGCTTCTATAAGTGACAGTAAACATATATGTCTATATTCTACTGTGTAGAATGTAAGACTTCAGATGCTAACACCTATAATGTGTGTGTCCTGCTTAAAAGAACAACCTAATTTAAACAACAGGTACTCAGCTTATCCAATACCATTTCACTCTCAGAAAGCTTCAGCAAATCTGTCAGGACTGAGTGAAAATCATCAAGGAATTCAAAAGCCAAGATATTTCATTTCCTTATGTTACGCTAATCCTAGGCAAGATAAAATCTATGAGTCTAAAAAACCAATCTGACAGCTTCAGAGACTGATCTCATTTACCTGCCTCATCCATACCATAACCTTCTGAATGACATGAGAGATGCTCCTGCAGCATTTGACTAATATGAATGAGACCAGGCTCAGGCTTTATAATTTCATGAAGTCACTTGGTTATCTGAATGTAAATTTCCACCACAAAAAACATTCATATTTGAATTCAAGTTTCTGAATATTGACTTAAATGTGCCCTTATCTAAATCTGATGATACTTGGTTTTAAGCAAAGACTTGCAGTGGTTTTATTCATGATGCTCATGTTCTGGCTAAAGGTGCATCTCTAACAGGTAACGCACAACCTGTGCTGCAGGCTGAGATTCCTTACTGCCTGAAGTGAATTTTGAATGTAAACTAAACTATGCTCTGTGGCTCTTAGTGATATTTTTGGGGTTTTATTTTTTTTAGAATCTGAAAAAAGCAGCAGTAGTTGTAATCATCATCATCATCATCATCATCATCACCATCAAAAAAAAAAAAAAAGCCCACACTTTTACTAGTGATGACTTGCTAGTACCCTCTTCAATTTTCTATGAAGCAATTTAGTTTAAATCAGTAAGCCAGGCAGCTCAGCAGACACATTTAACTTGTAATTGTGTCCAGAAAATACAGCAGAGTAAAACTCACAGAAGAACTTAACAGGATAACCATACTGTAAGAACCAGCTGAAGATGACTTTTTAATTCATCCCTTGGACAAATGCAGATGTTGACACATGTGTTGCACCTTAGTGTCACTTGAAACAAGTACTTCACATAAAGCTCATTGAAGGCAATGGGAGGCTTTTCATTAACCTTGCAGTGTTTTAGGTGAGGCTTTGAGGCTTTTACTTCAGCACCTGTCTAACTGTAGGCATTTCAGCATGGTGACTGACATCCAGGGGACTGCCCCCGTGATCAAACTGATAATAAGTCAAAGCTTAATTGAAGAGCCCCAAGCTTTACAGTCATAATAATAATAATGGAAATAAAAATCAGAAAAGATAATCCAGTCCTGTCTCTTATATCTCTTAATTCTATAACTTTTACTAGTCTTTAAGAGAAAGAAGTGAGGATTTTTCCATATTTTATTCAAGTATAGTACGAACAATGAGTGACTTATAGGCAAGTGAGAGACTATCAGGCTAAGTAAGCATACAAGTTGGGTTACCCAGTGTTTCCTCTCCAGAATGTCTCTGGTGGCTGATCACCAAGAGGAAGTTTACTCTAGATGTGTAAGCTAAGATGGCATTTAGATTACACGAATTAAAATTATAAAAACAGCTTTAAATGAAAAGGGCTGAATAACAGTATGCAACTACTACATTTTCAACTTCTTCATTGCCTGAAACATCTTCACATTGCCAGTCACATTCCTACAAGCCCTATATGGCCTCTCACCCATATGTTCAAACACACATTGAATAGGATCTTTCAAGGATATGTTTTCATAGACAGCTTTTATTAAGAAACAACATAAACAGCATAATAAAAACTTCAGAGCTTGGGAGAGGCTGGGGTGGGGGGAGGGGAAGACTGCAAAAGGGAAAACAGCAGCACAGTATCGGTGCAGACATGAGCCAAGAGAGATAAGGAGGGCTTTGTTGATCAGGTTACTGCTCCTGCCATAAACAAACCTTCTCCATATTGTGCAGAAGCAGAAGCAAACGGACTCCTGTGCGGTGGGTGGGTGCAATGAAAAGCTGTTATTTTTCAATTGTGCCAAAACCATTTGGTTGCCTTTGTCTCAAAAAGCAATTTAGATTAATCCAAGGTAAAGAGTATCAAAAAATACATTTGCAGAGTCATTTATTAAGGTTCACAAGCTTTTTCTGGAAATGGGAGCAGAGAATCTGTTTATCTTACATACTTCTTTGACTACCACTTTGGTCAAAAAAACTTTACTTATCAGTTTGTTGTCCCCCCAAGTAAATAAATAAATTTTTAAGTCTTCCTGTGAATTTTTGTGTATATCTGACAGAAGGCATCAAGACTTCATCTAGATCTTCTGCTTTTTGTCTCTCTTCCAAACTCTATTTGCCGGTATATCTAAAATGTTGCATAATTTGTAGCAAGTTAGTTAACCTGCTGAGCATCTCCTGTGCAGAAATTTCAAATGCATTTTCATCTGGGGCAAATTCTTGCAGCTAAGCCTGACCTGTGATAAATAACCAGATCATCATTTCAGCTATTTGGAAAACACAAGACAGTGTGTGCTGTCAGTTTTGCTGCAATGAGCTGGATGTTCTGTATGGACATATTTCCTACACAGGCTTTCTAAATTATGTACTTCTAAATTTTGAGAAACTTGCATATGAGACACTTGCCAGAAGATAATCTTAATGAAAGAAACTATTTAAAGCACTGTCTTGAATAGAGTTGAATTTTATCAGATACTCAGGCACTTTACAAAATCAGAGTACGAATTTCTACAGCTTCCCCAGAAAGCATCTAGGAAGGGGATGAAAAAGGAAGTGAGAGCAGAAGCACCATGGAAGATGGAGGAAGGGAAGCAGTAGTTACCAGGCCTAGTGGAGGATGGCACTGCTGCCACTTAGCAGCCTGTGTAGACAACTGAGGGAAAGACATTTTGGCAATGCATAGCACCAGAGTAGTGCAGGTGTGAGTGCCCCTGGCTTGCTGCCTGAGGAGACTGGGAAAGAAAGCTGAAGTTAGTGTTTGTGAATGCACTCCGGATTATTGAAATATCAACTTCAATCAGACCATTAACACTGTTTGGCATGGGTAGAAATACTGAATAGAAGTAATTTCTGACCACAGGTTAATTAAAGTGTAAGAGCCAAAGCTGATCGCATTTTTTTCTCTAATATACTTAAACATTTGAAACTCTGCAAAACCTGGATAGAAGAATTTTCCTTCAGGCCAACTTCAGTAATGACTTGGCTAATTAGTAATAACTCAAGGAAGCAGATACCACATACTAAAGAACACAAGAATGAAGAGGGCATTGTAGATCTTGGAGTTTTAGATATCCTTCAGCTGAGAAATGACTGTAAACAAAATGTTTTATTTGGTTATAATTATTATTCTTCTCCCCTTTCCACTCAACAGAACAAATTTAATCTGTTGCAGACAGAGAAGTTATATAAGCTCATATTTCCTACTGTTTTGTATGCTTTAAAAATAAGAGAAGATAGGAAAACTCCTTATTGTCTTCATTCTCTGTGCACTGCTTTGGTAAATTCTTTGATACAAAGAAGTAGGAAGAAAAGCTTTAAACTGAAGCATTATGATGCCCAGAAAAAAAAATCCAGAGAAGAATCCAGAAAAAAAAAGCCAAATGACTATTAATTTATTTCTGTAAAAAGATAATATCAATAAAGATAATATCAAATAAAATTTGATGTTTAGGAAAGAGTGGGAGCTGCCAGCCAGCAATGCAGTTTGATTCAGTAGAATGCCTAGGCAAATGGTCAACTTTAAGAAAATTTTCAGTTTCATTGATCTGAGAACATTTCTCTGAGGTCAAAATGAGAATATGATATACAGGCCTGGATTGAAACACATAATGATTTACAGTCTGAATGTGAATCAGCATGAAATTTTCCCTTTAGGATCCATTAATAATAGCTGGTACTGTAGTGCAAGACCACAGAATCAGAATATATGAGCCCTTAGCCCTTTACACCTTCATCAGCGATGAGATACCATCAGCATCAGCTCAAGTCCCTTGGGGGTTTTGTCATGTTGATTTCTTTTCCTAGCTTAAATCTTTTCTCTTTACGTGGTCATAAAGATGGGATAGATTACGTGCATATAGATATATATTTTTTAAGTTCCAGTTCTCTCCTAGCCTACCAAAGGCAGGTTTTATTGTCAATTAATCACTTCCTTTCTTATTATCCTTTTTTTATGTTGATGTGGAAGTTGGGAATAATACATAGCAACAAAGACACAGCCATTTTTTGAAAAAAAAGCAAAATGGGAATACAGATGTATTTATTAACATGATACACAGATATGCTGGTTTATTTAGATTTTGCAGAAACTTTAAATGTTTATGGTCGATCAAAGTGACGTTTAAGATGCTAAAATAACGGACAAATGAAGCAAATACTGATGCTTATTAAATAGTTACATTTGTCATTTAAGGCTGGAGATTTGACATGAAATATATGACACATAAATAATAAGATACATTATAGATCACTCACTCTTCTGTTTTTCTGTCAGTAAAACTTTTCTACCAGTCTGAAAGAATAAAAGGGATCTTCAGGCTTTTGAGACAGGAATCAACATGTGCTGAAGTGTGGGACGTTTGACAAAACAGCACGTAGAAGAAATAAATATCAATCCAGAATGACTGAAAAATTATAGTGAAACATGAAACCTATCAGCTCATCCTGTGAAGAAATTTAGCATATAGAGGGTGAGAAGCCATGCTGGAGCTCTGAAAATGAGAAAGAGGATCAGTAATGTAGCTGGCTGTTGGGAGGGGAAAGTCTGCAGCAGCTTTGGAGAACTCCAGCGTCAAGTCACGAAACCAAAGACAAAAATACTGCTCTCAGTAGGTCTGATCTATGCCCTGCAGATATTAGGTCAGCACCTCAGAGAGACTACTTTAATCTCTGCCCTCATAACAAATTCTTCTAAAGAGCCATGATTTTACCTCTGAAATTCTCCAAATGCATTTTCCTGCAGAACAGTCTTTACACTGTGTTCATTTCCACTGTCATTACAGGCAGTATGCCCTGTGCTATTTGTGTGAGGATGCACTAACCTGCATCCTTAGCAGAGGCTCAGAAAGGCTTCTTGTAGGGAAGTCAGGAAACATAAGAAGCCTGATCCTAAAACAGCAGTGCAAAGGAAAAACACTCCTAAGCTTAACAAGGATGAGCAGGAGGAATGCTCCCATTTACAGTTCACCCTGTTTATCAGGTGCTGGTAGGCAAAAAACACCTGACATGCATCCTCAGGAGATAACGTGACAGTG
This sequence comes from Drymodes brunneopygia, assembly GCA_013400955.1. Lineage (NCBI taxonomy): Eukaryota > Metazoa > Chordata > Aves > Passeriformes > Petroicidae > Drymodes > Drymodes brunneopygia. The sequence continues at coordinate 505,381 of VZTZ01023901.1, forward strand.
TCAGATGGACTGCATGACTTGAGACTGTACCTCAAGCAGAAGAAATGTTGACATAGGAAGAACTATGTTGCTATCCCACTGGAGACCTTGAAACCTTAGGACATACCTGGTTCAGGTCCCTGAGCACCAGTAGGCTCCTCTAAAGTTCCTCTACACATACTCTATATAAGCATCTAATTCAACTTGATCAAAAATTTCCAGCAAACTAACTGGAAAGTTTCCCAAATGACGGAATTTTCTTTTTGCACTGAAAAAAGTGCTTTTAAAAAAAAGAAAAAAAGAAGAGGAAAAAAGCCATAAAATTCACAGTGACTTTTTGTAATGGGAAAAACGCACTGTGACATTCTTAATGAAAAAACCCCATGGCAGTTTTTGTGCATTGTATCTCATTGTGAAAATACACATCCTTTGAAATATGAAAATTGTTGCAAAGTGAGAGGAAAAAAATTTGGGAAACCCGTGTCAAATTTTTGACAACACATTCCATGAAGAAGCACAAAGAAAAAGGAAATCTCATAAAATATAAAAGGCCAAAGCTCTGAAAGAACTTTCTGTCTTATAATTAATTTTCTACATTCTGTCTCTGTTCTCAAGCACAGAAAACTCCTTTTAAATTAAATTATCTTTCAGCAGAGAAATACATGGCATTATAATGCACAAGAACACATTGCTACTTTAATATTTCACACTATTTATAAGACAGCACAAGGCACAGTGTTTCACTTTTAAATACTGGCAACCTAAATAATTTCTTAGGCATTTATCTATGTCAAATTTAGAACATATTAAATTCACCATAACATCCTGAGATATTTTTGCTTAGAAATATATTGGATCAGATTTCCATTTATGCTTCATTTAGATTTTTATCCATTTTAAAGACCCTCTTGTCTGCCAGAATGATTTAAAGTGACCTTGCTGAAAGTAGGGTCAAAATTGTATTTTAAAAAGTTGATTATTCAAAAAGACATTGATGATATAGGAAAGTACACTGTATGACACAGAAGCTCAGCTGGCTGATATTGTTGTAATTTCATTTACAGCAGTCAAGTTGTACAGTTTCCCTCAACTGGGATCTAGCCATGAATATTTTGTGTGATTAGAGGATGTATATTTTAAGCAGTAACACAGGTCTATTGTATATATTTGGCAAATGTTTCCACACTTCAACCTTCAACCAACTGTGGGAACTATGAGTTGGAGGCTAAACACACCAATTATACCCAAACTATATTCATATCCTTCTTTTAAATTTTGCAGGTCTTGATTAAAGCATCCATTGTCTTGGAGATTATCAAGGTTTATGCCATTGCATCTGAACACAAAGTATTATGAGGCTATGCATAATTTATATAGATCAACACTAATTACTATGAAAAGACTCAGGTAGCTCAATCTTACTTTTTAAATACCAGACCTGAATTTCTGTCACCTGTGAGGACGGAATTGCACCTTGTCCAGACAGCAAACAGTCCCATCTCCCTCTAGATTCTGGACATTGGTCTCAAGGAGAGTTTACATGGTTCACAGGCTTGGAACAGATGGTGCATTTCATCCCAGCAACAGTAACTCCTGTCAGTGATGGCAGATGAAAATGGGCTTTGAATTTTTTAAATTAAAAAGCCTGTGTTACTAAAACCAGCTGTAATCATTTGGGACTGAAGCCCCATTTATGTTTTCATTTGCTGTGCTGAAGCATCAGTTATCCCATTGTGCTCTGTGGAATTACTGTAGGGTTTTGTTCTTGTAAATGAGAACAGAATTTCTTTCTTAATCCTGTCTTTGAAACTAAGTGATTACAGCCCAAATTGCCTCTTTGAATGAGAAAACTGTATGTCTCCATTTAAACATATTCTACAGGTTTGACATAATTCTTTTTTTGCATACCTACACTGATTTTACAAGATTTTAACATCAATCAAAAGATGAATTTAAAAAAAAGTCCTCTTCAAATCAGAATTTCCTAATTTTATTCTTTGCTGGATATCCCCTGTAATGACAGTATCCCTGTGGTTCATATTGTTTCTAATGGTCTTAAATGGACACTCCTGAAAACTACTTCTTTGAAAAAAAATCAATAAGTAAACCTTTGTGCTGAAGCGCAGAACTGTACAAAGAAAACAGAACAAAAACAGCTGATGAAAACCATAGGTAGTAGCAGCTCTGACTATGTCTTATAATAAAATTCAGATATAACTTCTGTGATCATTAAAGCAGTAAAAGGGGCAAAAATGCTCAGCACATAATTTCAAAGTGACAATAATCAAAGTTTCTTGGAAAAGGAAGAAAAACATTACCCTTTTTGTACTTGTTATGTAATTGTGCTTGTCCTTGGACACACTTCACCTGCAATCACACTTCTTGCAGTTTGGTGTAGAATTTTTATTACTTCTTTATATTTTTTCATCATCATCACTATTTATTTTTTTAAATGTGACAGGGCTTGCCTGCTTTAAAGAGGTTTTTGATACATCTGTGTGCATGGTGGACATGGCTATAGTCTCATAATCCTCCTCACGGGAGTGGAAATGACAAAAATGAAAAAAAAACTGCAGGTCCCTTTGGAAGTTCTTATTGAGAAACCCGTAGAAGATGGGATTCACACAGGTGGAGATCATGGCAGTGAGGTGGCAAATCAGGAACAACAGGTTGTGGCTGCAGGTAGCAACAGGCAGAATTTCATGATTCCAATCAAACACGATATTGAAGATGGTGAGAGGCAGCCAGCAAACTGCAAATGCGACCACTATTGATATCAGCATGATGTTGATCCTTTTGGTTTCAGTGGATCTGTACTTACTGTCTCTCATCTTGTCCATCATGTTGTTCCTTTTTTTTAACCGTATGTATATCTGCAGGAAATTCAACAAAGAGAAACACATGGCATAAATTAACCTACCATTGTCATCTTTGCAAGGATAAACAAACATCAGATAGAAAGAAGTACATATTGCAAGAGGATTCTATCTTACCTTCAAGTAGCAAATAAATATAAAACAAAGTGGTCCAAAGTACTGAATCACCAAAAGCGTTGTGGTATAAGAAAGCCTGGCAGTGTCCAAGGGGAACAGGTCCAAGCACACATATTTGTCCTTATATTCATCAAATGTTACATTTCTGAAGGGCTCATCTGTTAATACATGGTAGATGAGGAAAGGCAAAGAGGAAGCTGTGGCTAAAATCCATATGGCAGCAATCCCCATGTAGGCATGTCTGTTGTTGGGCCTCCAGCCGCGGGGGTTGATGATCAGCTGATGGCGCTCGATAGCAATGAGGACTAAAGAAAAGACCGAGACGGTGATGGAGGCACATTGCACAAAAGGGTTCAACTTGCACATGGCCTCCCCAAAAATCCAGTGGTCCATTAAAGTGTACACAAAGGTAAAGGGAAGACACATGATGGTCACTAGGAGATCAGAAAACGACAGGTTGACGATGAGGATGTTGGTAACATTGCGCATCTCCTTTTGTTTCAAAATAATGACAATCAAGGCCAGATTCCCAGAGACTCCCAGAATTATCACAGTCCCATAAGCCAAGGCCAAAGTGAAGACCATAGCCAAAGGCACATGGCAGTCTTCATCCTCAAACTGCAAGATCTGCGAGTTCATCTCAGAAAAATTCAGGTGACCGGAAATATTTCCCAGTGGGGCGAGAACCGAGGTATTCATGCTGTTTCCAACTCGCCGCCGACCTTCGCCGCCGCCGCGTCCATCCAGCCCGCTCCGAGTTCAGAACGCGCCCATCAGCCCCGCGGCGGACCCGGGCCGAGCCCGCTCCTCAGTGCCGCATCTCGCTCGCAGCACCTGGGGAGAAGGGAAGTAGCAGGGCCGGTCACTGCGGTGCGCGGTGCCTGCCCCGGGCGGAGCGGCGGTGCCCGTGTCCCGCGGCAGCGGAGCCGCCCCGCGCCCGCTGGTGCCGCTCCCGCCGGGCTCCCGGCGCTCCGGGGGCTGCGGAGCTTCGGCGAGGAGGCAGCGGGCAGGACCGAGGCAAGGGGGGACATGAGCCCTGCCCGGCCCGTTCCCGCCGGCACAAGTCTCACGGAATAGCGAGTCGGGAAGCAATTTCAGCCCTCCACCAGCATAGCCTCCACTTTATGTTTTACATCTCCTTTTCACAAGTTTAATCTGCAAACGTCTGCTTTCTCAAACTGCGCGAAGTGAAATTATATCCAGGCATCACATGAGGAGTGGGGAAAAGCCCATCTGACTAATGTGACGGGTGGAAAAATGACTCAATTGCTGCTTTTTTTTCCCCTAAAGCATACACTTGATATTGAGCGGCCAAGTGCCCTCAGCAGCACTGGCACTGAGTCCAAGGTAAATCAGGAACTCTGAACACCTTAATCTTAGCTAGCAGGGGCTATGCAGCAAAGAAAGAATACAAGATAGAAGACAAAAATTGGTAAATTTTAAACACCACAGAAAATTTCTTTTCAAGAAATGCAAAGGAAATAGGCATTCTTAAATCACCACCCCTTTGCAAGGCCTTGGATTTTAAATATCTGAAACTCAAGCATATGCGTTCAGAAGGCAAATTAAAAAAATAAATTAATTGATAAACAATTTAAAAACAATTTCTTTATAACCTGACAGACCTTTACTTCGACTTGCCATTAGTGGCACTGCATTCCGCACTGAATCTGGAACTTTTTCTCTGCCCACTCCCATGAGCTAAATTTATTGCTCACTTAACCTTAGGTTATGGTAATGAAAGCAATGCCACTTAAAATTCACACAAGTGGGTTTCAAACCCGACTTCATATGGCATTTATCACAAAAGCTGTAAAAACATTGCCCACCAAAATGTAGTTCATTAAAAGTTACCCTGAATAGGTGAGCTTTTGTTCTTAGATGATGCTCGCTATAAATCTCTGTACTACATAAGTCTCTGGAGAAGATTTGTCTTGGTCTCTTACTGGTGACAGACACCCTTTTTAACCAGCCACATGCTGGGCACCAGAGCTGTGGTTGCCTCCTCCCTAGGGCAGAGCCAGCGTGTCAGGGCTGGGTTTGCAGCTCCAGCTCCTCCTGAGGGTCAGCCAAAGGATGACCATGCCGATGCCATGCCTTCACTGCTGTCGGGAGCTAACCCCAGCTGGCTCTGCTGGCTCTTTCTAATCACCACAAGGCTCCATGAAACTGCGACAGGCAGTGTAGCTTGCCTGTGAGTGACATTTTACTGTGAGAGTTAACAGCAATGATTTCAGACAAAAGGCATCTCTGTCTGAGGTTTGACTACTCTGATTTTCAAGCTATCTCAGTATGCACCTGAATATTATTTCTCAGATCCTCTGCCTCTGCTAACTAAATTTATCAGATCTCCTAGTCCACCAAATCTGTTTTAGGGTCCAATAAAGAAATTTTCGTCCCTAAGAGCCCTTGAAGCATCACTTCTGTCACAGCCAGAAGTAGGTTCTTCACCCAGAGGGATGATGTATGGGTGATGTGAAGAGCCAGGGCTCCTTAATTCCCACAGTGTAACTTTATCACAGTCTGAAAATCAACATCTGGCTTTAATCATGAACTCCACCATCACTTGTATAGCATGAGGTGGGCACTCCAGCCCTGTGACTTGATGGAATGATGGCAGGAGCAGGCAAGGAGCCATGTCCTGCAAGGAGGGAACTGGGCAGGTTCTCTCCCCAGCTGGAACCAAACTGACCCCAGCAATGTGTCTGGGATTTCATGCTCTTGGTTTTTCTACTCCCTTAGCCAAGCTCTGCTCTTGCTTATTTATTAAATATCAAAGTCAAAACCAGAAAATGCTACTGCTCCTTCTTCCCTCATCTTTCCCACAGCAGAGATATAACCTAAGAGTCTAGGAACCAGCTCAGAAACACAGCACTGCTGTCAAATGACAAGGAGTCCTTCTTTCCTGTTCCTCTGCAAAATGGACTGGACAACAGGGGGGCATGAAGTTCAATATCCCGGACAGATGCACTGTTCCTTGCCTCCTAAATCCCCAGCTCCCAAGTCAGGAAGGAGATCCCTCCCCACTCTGAGTGATGGCTTCGGGTGGGGAAAGCCCATAGCTCTGCAGATCCCTCTGGGTGATTACACAGTCTCCCCTGCCAAACACACCCTCCCAACTCTCTGTGAGGGATTTTGCCCAAAAGTTTAGCACCAGCAGACAAAAAGAGTGAAATAATGTGCTGTGAGGTGAATGGAAATGCACAGTAGAACTATTGGAGCTGTTCAAAAGCAAGCACAAAATGCTGTCTGCCCAAGCTGATGGTTCACCCAGCTGCTCAGAAGTTCTACCTGGAGCCTAACCCTCCCTTGGATTTTGTCACCTGCACCTAAGACAGCAAGCAAACACCAGCCTAACTGGCACACAACCACCCAGAGTCATGGAAAAGCAACCACAGGGGAAACTCACCTTGCTACTGCTCTGCCCGTCTTTGGTCTGCTCAGGGGCTGGCCCGGGAGGCTGGACGGAGAAGGAGCAGGGAAAGGAGAAGGATCCTTTGGTATTTCTCCAGTCAGATCCTAAAGATTGGTGAGGAAGGCTGGAGACTCCCCCTTAAAGCTGAACTCCACCTTACCCCAGTATCACATGATGGTGCTCTACGGAGCAGATCCTGAAAATCACACTGCAAGCACATCACCTTTAAACTGCACATCTGGGGGTGGGTTGCCTAGTAATTCCGAAAGAAATGCAATTAAATATTGAAACAAAAGAGGGGGGCTGGGGGAGAGCGCAGGGAAAAGCTCAGGAAGGGAGACGGTTTCAAATCGGTCTGCCCGTTTCATTTTGTCTGCAAGTTATTGCCATCTTGTGGCCAAACTAAAGATGGAACTAGAAAAGGGGACGAGGAAGCGATGTTGAGCATAAGGAGCAAGCTACAAAGTTTGGGTTTGGCTTTTTAAACCAGTGGAGCTAGCTTCTGGTCTGTATTTATCATGACTAGCTATGACTGCACCAATAAGGAATGTCAAGTTGCTGAAACATCTTGCTGTCTCACTCAAAAAGAGCACTGCCCTTATCTACGTCAATGGGCATAAAAGAGAGTAAGTTGGGAAGTCTGCAAGAAGTTACCCAGATAAATGTAAGCAACCCTTTGAAAATGCCTTGACAGAACCTTCACACTGTAATAGGAGTTTGTATTTCTTAGAAAATAGAAATACCCTAATTCTTCCAAGGCTCCAGATTGAATTTTCCTATGTAAGGAGTTGCATGCTCTTACATTCTTATCTTAAGGCATACACCTATTATATGGCGACACTGTTGTGTCATGAATAACTCTCAATTAAGAAACCAGATTAATTATAGCTAAAAAAATTAGTTGCAGATAGAGAGTGATTGTAACATTTTTTTGTAGAAGGAGCCACACAGGAAGATTTTAGAATCCAGAATAAGGCTGGTGTTTACCCTGTGTTTACAGGAGCTTGGCTCAACTGCATTGTAACTGCAGTCCTTGATGCAAGAAAGAAAACTGCAGGCACACTGCAATGTTGCTGCTGACATTATAAGAGCAGCAGCCAGAAGGAAAGTGCAGGCTGTATATAATGCCTCTCAAGAACTTCAGTCCTATGTGGGTCATTAGCATGCGTCTGCCTTTGAGCAGAGCAAAAGTAGGTACAGTCAGGCAGGGATCCAAGCTGAAGGTCTCATAAAGAGCATATTCTGTCTGAAGCAGTGACACTCCTGGACATGTACAACTGAGACTTCTCATTGCTATGGATGTGGAATGATTCATCCACACTACAAAAAAAAGAGTTGTCCAATATAGATATTTTTAAGGGCAATAGATGTATTGCTAGGCAGAGAAAAAGCCTTTTTTTGTTATGCCAGGATGTTCCCACAACTTTCCTGTAATGTTCTTACCCATATGGTCAAGACAGTTATTTAAAAAATTAAAATAAGCATTCTGTGATACAGAATTGTTGTACTCTGCCAACAGGTATCCAAGGCAGAAATACATTTTTAAGACCAGTTCAGAATAAGAGACTTGAGTTTACATGGCAAGTTGGGGAGCTGCAGGGGTGACTTCTGTGAGAAGACTATGCCCATGAACCATTTTCATCTGACTCCAAAATGGACCCACTGCTGCCCAGAGCAGAGATTTCCCTCCCTGCAGCCTGTGGCAAGAACCATGGTGACACAGGTTGCTCCTGCAGCCCATGCAGGACCATGGTGGAGCAGATATCCATGCTGTGGTCCTTGGAGAGGAGTCTATACAGGAGCAGTCTATTCCTGAAGGATTGCACCCCATGGGAAGGACCCATGCTGGAGCAGGGGAACAGCATGAGAAGGGAGGAGTGGCAGAGACAATGGGTGATGAACTGACCAGAACTCCCATTCCCTGACCCCTTGCACCACTCAGAGGGGTGGGAATATAGAGCAGTTGGGAGGCAAGAGTGATGTTGGGCCTAGGAAGACAGGGGTGTAGGGAGTTGTGAATTTTGCCTTTGTTTCTCACCATCCTATTCTAGATTTAGATTTAAATAGATTAATGTACCACAGGGACATTCATTTGCTATCCTAGCAAAATGCCAATTTTTCAGAAATTTCTGAATTTTCAGATACATATGTTCTTCTTTCTCCTTCAGTCCATCATTAGTCATTAGGATCTCCATTTCAGGAGCAAGTGAAGTGATTCATAATACTTCACTTTTTAATAGTTAATACATACATGAATTTCAAACATTGCATAAACATGGGCAAAGCAAACCTCACAATGCCTTTGTTATACCATGCAAATGTAATAATTACCTGCAAAAGATCAAAGATAGAGCCTACATGTCACTCAGTGACCTGAACTCACAGTGATAACAACAAATATCCATAGGATCCTTCACACTGCATGCAAGGTCAGGCTTTGAACGGTGTAGGGGAGCAATGGAAAGAACTGCCTCAGTCCCTGAGTCTTTCCAACACATGTGCTACATGTAAATCTATATACATAAATATACACACACATAAACATATTTATATGTGCACACATGCTATAACCCCAGCCTCGCTACAAGCTTTCTGCTTCACCGTACTGTTGTGTGCCCACCCCAGATGACCAAATCAGTTGGAGCTATATGAGTCTTCTCTGAAGCATTTCACATACATGTGAGGACTAATACACACTAAAAAATAATCACTCTAATAAACAGATACTGACTCTTTTAAAACTTTCCTTTGTAGCTGTATAAAATACATTTTGTGCATCAAATATGCTCTGTAGGAAAATCAGGCATTAGCAGGTCCTAGCTATTCTGAGCATTTCCAGTCTCAACACCAAGCTGATGGTCTCCAGCTGGAGCTCCAAGCTCACAAAGATGTCAAATAATTCCTCATAACTCTTATTTTATTGATGGTGACTGTCAGGATATGAGAACACTAGATTAGTAAGACAACCATTGTGTTAAAGATTATCCTCTTCAAGGGAATAAATTTTTCAGTACATCAAAGGCACCCTGGATTGGAAGACTGATTGTTTGTGTGCTTATGTTTGTCTGAGTGAAGGTGTGACATTGCAAAAAGAGAGTAACTACAATAAACAGAACACAAGTATTTCAATGAAGGAAATAGAACAGCCTAATTAAAAGAATACAGAAATGCTTTGAAGCAAAAGCATTGAGAAGGGAACGAGATGTTTTTTAAAAAACATGTAGAAAAATAGACCAAGACATAAATCCATTAAAATTCTTTCTCACTGCAAAACTCAAAAATAGAAAAGATTTCATAAAATGAGGCTGTTGCTTTCATTGCAATATATTATCCTATGTTCAGGCAATGCAATCGCTCCTTAAAATTTAAAATCCAGTAAGTGAAAGAACACTAGGAGGGTCATTTGTATCTTCTGTTGTGTATAAAACAAACTGAAGTCACCACTATGGAAATGAATGGAAACACTCTCTGAAGGATTTTTTTTTATTGTTTTTATTTTCTAATAATGGACATCAGTGCCATTGAAATACTTGCATTTCACATTACTCTGTTCAAAGATAAGGGAACTCGTGGTCTTTGGGGCAAAAATCTGTCAGCAGTAGACTAAATAGGCCTTTTACTATTGAGTGTAATTTGAAATGCAGTAAGTTCTCACTTTGGCTAAGAACATGTTTATTCTGACATAACTGCATCTGACATCAAACATAACAACACTTCATTTGACTGCTAATGTCACAAATCCAAGAAAGCTGCATATATGGTTATGTGGTTAATCTCTGCTGACAGTCTTGCTGCTGCAGTTCCATTTTCAACAATACAGCCAAGTTGACTAGTGTAAATCTATCCTGATCACGTGAAATACTGTTGAAAGGCTGCTTGAGCTATAACCTAAATTACATCCACCTGGCTAAAATACTAAGTGATGTTTTCTGCTATGGCCTGTGTCCATTCAGGATTCAATCTCCTGTACACTCCTACACAAGCTCTCATCTGGCTTCAGATGAAGAAGAAATAGGACCCACACGTGATCATCCAGACAGGTCAATGTGTACAACACCAGCCAAAAAATGTGATGGCACATTAGGAAACAAAACTTACTAATGACAGGCTCACCCTTGAAAGTGTTTTATTAGCTAACCATCAGGTGTCCTGCTTTTCATTGCAAAGACATCTCAACCATTACCACCTTTTCAGAAGTCCAAGGCTTGCTGATTTATGCAAGCTAAGAATCTGCAGAAGGGATGGACCATACAGAAGCCAGACATTAGTGGTATTTTCAGTAGTGTTTTATTAGAATTTTTCTGGGCATTAAGTGGTTGAGTGAAGAATTTTAACCAACAGAAATGCTTTTTCTGTATCTCACAAAATCTCTTGAATTCTGTAGTAGCTATGTCCTACCATTTACAGTGTTTTGCCCATGGATAGGTGCTCTATTGGTAGCAGACTTTACAATAACATTAGACTGTGTCTCATGGCAAACTTGACTGAGGATGATTGCCTGCTGTAGAATGGGACATTAACTACTTTAGACCTTTGGTTTTGTGGCATTTATCAGTTCTCACGGATTTCCATTAGAGCTTTGAGTCTTCATTTCTTCCACAATTTGCCTTTAGAGGCTAAATTTTCTAAGATATTGGAATGATTCTCCCAAAAGAAAGATACATTTGGGACTGTGGTAAGAAACGTGACAAAGTCTTCTCCTGTATTTTCTGTTGTGTCCTTCTGATTCAGGAATCCCAGCCTTCTCGCTCTGATGCACCATTTTTCTTCCCCAACCCCTCCAGAGGAGCCATCTTTCATCATCACCATCTCTTACTTCCTCAAGGACTCCTCTATGGTTTCAACAACCCTATGGTGGCTAGGAAATTTGTACTATGATCTGCTTTCACTCCTGACATTTGATATCTCTAGTGTTCATACCTTTTCTATCTCTGGATTACTGGTTTTATTATTCAGTAGTATTACTGGCAAGACAGATGTACACAAACAGTGAAAAGGAAAAAATTATAACGGTTTGAATAGTAATTGTCTCTGATGTGTGCAAGTATCAGGGCTGAAATGTACAGATACAGTTTAGAGAAATGTGATGTTATTTACAGGTCTGTGGGGAATAAAACAAACAATCTCACACCTGCCTATACATTACTGGCTGATGAACACTCCTGAAATAAGACAATAAACAAAAAAGGTAAAATACTTTTTCTTAGAGAGAATTGCTTTGAGGAAGGAATACTTGTCTAACTGACTGCTCCTGCTAAGCACATGTTTTCTGAAGACTCCTTGGGAAACTGTACTAGGTGACCTCCCACCTTAGAAATGGCTTAACATGATGGTAGGCTCTTTGTACCTTTATGAAGGTACAATGGCATCCTATATAAATCACACCTGTGCAATGTAAGAAACTTTACTTTCCCACTGGGCTCTTCCAGCAAATTTAGATTTCTTTTAAAAGACAGTATCTGTAGCCAGCTGTTTCCACAGAAATATGTTGTGTCTTTAACACTCTTTTTCCAGGAGAGACCTTCCACTTCAAGCAGTGGGGCCAGCAATGTGGGAAGGTCTCCTGGAACAAGAGAAGTGGGGAGTCTTAATCACCCCCATCATGTGTTAGAACCATGGTGTGTTTCTATCTATAGGTCAAAATTTTGCATGAAAGGCTTCAAAGCCGTCAGTGTCAGGTGGGAAGATGGTCAGAAATGCTAAGAACAGCTGCTCAGGCCTAAAAAGGATTAATTCTGTTCTCCGTTGTGACTAACAGGAGAGTTGTGTTAATAGGATGAGATGGATTGGCACGTCACTTCCACCTGGCAGCTCCCTGTGCTTCACTTGCAGATACAGTGATTCACCAGCAGTGGGTGGTGAATTATGCAGAAGCAGGCGAAAGAAGATGGGATGAAATCTTCAGAAGAAGATGGGATGAAATCTTCTTTGCCATCCTGAGCTCATCTGCTGAAGATGAAGATTATTTGTTCCTGGATCGCTCAATGAGTATTTTCCCAATACCCATTTTAAATAAGGAACCTACCTGGACTTTTCTAAGGTTATTTTACAACATGATTGATCCAGTTTTTTTGTCCTTGTCTGGTACAGTCTTTTGCAGGCTAATTATACAGACAGCTTTTCTGCAGTGCTTTGCTAATATCAACTGTCAGAGGAGCACCTTGGCAAATGGGAAAGTCATTACATTTCTCTGTCAGATTCTGCCACTTGTGCTCCCAGGGACCTGCATGTCACTGAGTTCTCCGGTAGTGCTGTAATAGGGCTGTGATCAATGACTCTTCTTGTGCTAGAAGATAACAGCTGGTGAGAGCCACAGAACTTGTCTTTTCATGCTTTGTGCTATGAAATACCCAACAATTTTTAGGCTATAAAATATTGTTCACATAAGAAAATGCCCTGCTTTCCCACTGATTGTTCAGATAAAATTAAAACCACCCTTCAGATATTTTCTTCTGTAAGAACCGAGCTCAGCCCAGCAAGGAAAACTGTTTGGGGGAAATCCATCGCCTCCCACCTGTTCTAAAATAAAAATTAAAGGCTGTTCGAGCAGCATGGATAAAAACCTCCGGAGCTCCTCTCCAGCCGAAGCGAGGGGAGCTCTGATCAGCGTTCTGTGATTGCCTGTCTGTGCTCGCACCTCGCTATGTCCCGCGACTCGCAGCGCGTTTCACCTGTGCAAAATGCCGAGTGAGGCACTGAGAGCATCCCGTAAGCACCGGCGAGCGCGGGGTGTATTTACCGTCTCCCTGTATTTCCATGGAAACTATAATTGTCACACCGTGCAGCGCTGAAATACCGGGCTCCGGAGCTGCCTAGAGCGGCCTCCCGAAATGCGCCCGCGCTGCAGCCCCAGCCCCGGCCCCGCCGAGCGGGCGGCGAGTGCGGCAGCGGCGGCGGCCGCGGGGCGCCCGGGGCTCGGCTGAGAACGGGTGCGCGGCTTCGGACGCGGGGCGGTGCGGGCGTGCAGAGCGATTCCCAAGGCAGGCGTAGAAGGGCAAAAAGAACAGTCGTTCCCGTTTTGGGGTGGTTTTGGTGCTTTTGCATTTGCGAGCTAGGAGCTGCTGTGCTCCCTGGTAAAAAAATGTAGCCATGCGTTTCAAGTTTTCTGTTCTGGCCAGTAAATAGCCCATTATGTTCCACAGCATTTCCTTGGAGCTGGGCATACGATCTTATTAGTTGGCTTTGGCTTTGGCATAATTTGGGAAGTTGTATTCTCGTTTTTTGGGATAATGTTGCAGTTCTTTTGGTGAGGTAGAGAAGTGGACATACCATTAATGTGAACAAAAATCCTTTTTTCTGGACTTCTTAAGTAATTTCAAACTGTTTCGATCTTCCAGGTTCTCAGGCTAGTTTTTGCTGTTGCACATTATCAACAAGAACATCAGAATCAGCAGCTTTTCATCTTTAGCTCGTGTTATGAGTGCAACACTTCAGTGGTTTCAGATTTTGTCTTGGATGTTATCTCCATCTGTATTGATGTGAGGGCATTATTTCTCAGGTTGTAACAACACAGCTTAGTGCTTTCCTAAAGCTTTGGTGGTCGTGCAGTAACAGCCACTCATATTAACTATTTAATCTGTGTAGATGCTTAAAAACCTTCTCTGACTTTTTCTATGCAGTCTTGACACCGCTCCAGTATCATGAGGGCAGAAAGGTTGTACTTCTTATGAATTTACACATTTTGTTTCCTCCCTGTATATGTTCACCATAGGGTTTGGGGGTTTTTGGGATTTTTTGTGGGGGTTTTTTGGCTAGTTTTTCTTCTTTTAACATAGAAAAAGGCCCCCCAAGACTGTAAATCATTCACAGCTATAAAGATTAATTGCCCTCTTACAAGGATTGAACTGACTGGACTATACAAGGACCAGCCAGTCAGAGATAACCTAATAGGTATTAATATAGTGGGATATAAGCTCTTATCCACGAATAAACCTTAATATAAGTATCTCATGTAATTGAAGAAACATTTCCTAAAACAACAATTGCCTTTAGAGGATGATGGTTGCCTGCCTAACTTTTGTGTTCTTTAAAATTTCCCTTTAAATATACAGAGAAATAAAAATATCAAGCCTTTAAATGTCCTAAATTATGATTTAGGGATTTTGTAATTTAAGTGATAGCTTTAAGTGAAAAAATTATATTAAACATGTTAAATTAGCATAGGTTATCTGGTGCCTCTAACTCAGCTACATGTTATCTGCAATCATTTGACTCTTACAGTAAATATTCAAATCTACCTTGGATCCTGCCACAAAACTGCAGTCTCCACTGCCTTGTGCAGCCTAGCCTCCTGCCTCAAGCATTCCACTGAAACTACAGGAGACCCAGGCAAGCCCATACAGAGCTCACACAGGTGTAGCTGAGCACAGTCAGGAATGTGAGGTGTGCAGACCAGCATTACAGAACGGGGACTTCGTTTGCTTGATTGATAGATGCAGGAGGTGAAAGTGACCCAACTTTCGATCTGACAGCTGGAAAACCCCCAGCATGTACCTTCAGACTGACTAAATCTGAGCTTTGAAAACAGGTGCAAGAGTGCCTGGCACTGACATGCATTTAGCTTAGAATTACACTTCAAATATCAGGCAAAGGTTTTGAAAAGAGGCTGTATTACTTAATTCTGTTTTCCACAGTGGGATTTTCAGGAATTTCCATTTCCCAGAAAGTTACAGCCAACTGCTGCACTGGGATTGACCAAGCAACATGAGGGAGGGTGAGCAAATCTCCGAGAACAGAGGCAGCTGTTAAAACAAAGCAGGAAGATAAATGCTTATAAGTGCACAAAACCCTGTAAAATCAGTGGCATACTAAGATGAGTTGGGGGACTAGAGATCAATGATATGGGAGGAAAACTTCTGTTTGCATCTTCACTGCCACTGGCACTCAGACTGACAGTAACTGGTTTGTTTTTGAGCAAGAGACAAAGCTCCGAGAGCAAGAGATCCACTTGGCATGTTTTGAAATTAGGGGGACAAAATCTGCTTTCATTTTACATGTCCAAAATGAAAATAAGATTCTCTTTGGGCATTTTGCAAAGGGAATTTCTGTCAGCACAGCAGTTGTCTGTTGAAACTAGCAGATTATATTGTTATTCCTTCCCTCTCTGTCTCGCTGTCAGTCTGAAACTGTGACTATAGGAAGATGGTGCAGAAGGGGTTTCTGTGAACCGCAGACTTTTATGGGTCTGAAGAGATCATGTTGTGACTTCTTCCAGTGCCTCTTCCCCTTGGAAACAAGGACACCTGGTAGAGAAGAGCTCATCTTACCTCTCACCCGAGGCAGAAGGCACCCATAGCACAGAAGGAATGGTGCTGGCAAGGCCATGCTGGACTTCAGAGGCACTCCTGCTAAACTTCTTCAGTATTGATGCATCTCAACAAAATGTCTACTTCAGAAAACCAGAATATTCGCTTTTTGTTTTTAAAGAATTCTGCTAAAATTCATTGAACCCTTCTGCAAAATCCATACTGCAGGAGTTTTATGTGCAGATGTAGAAATCCACAGAATATGGCAACAATCTTTCACTTAAACCTTCAAGAAGAACTCAATAAACATTAATTTATTAAACACGTTACAATATAATAATACATAAAATTTTGTTCCTTGGTCCTATTCTTAGCATTATAGTACCTTATCCAGGGCAAAGGTTATGTAGAAAAAGTTATGTAGAGTCACATTTAGGAAATAGCAAGAAATTTCAGCAGAATTGGGAAGTCACTGTGGTGCACAGATCATACCATTTTCAGTTGGTTACTAGCAGCTCATAAATTAGCTCAGAAAAATTAAGTAAAAAACTATTTACTTCATCAGCTAAGAGTTGTATAAAGAGAAGCCCACCAAAATGAAAACTTTTGATAATATCAATGTAGAAATAGAGGGATTAGATCACTTACAGAATCTCTAGTCTGCTCCTTTGAAATTGGTCGAGAGGCAAAGGTAGTCTCAGCATTGTTTGCCTGTTATATGGTTTTCCATCATTTCATTAGAGACTAGAAAAAATTGAACAGAAATAATATGAATTAATGCCTCTCTGCTCATATGCACACAATTATAATATTTAGGTTTTCTAAATGCATGTATTCTGTTCTTAATTCTATTTTAGCTGTTAAAAAGCACTTTAACATTGAGGCAAATTGGGAAGGCTGACTTCTTTTCGCCTCTCCCCAGTTCATTACCTGCATGATCTTTTTTTATCTATATATGCATATATATATATGTATTTCTACTCTTACTTGGAGGAGCTTCACATCACAATACAATTAGTGAATATTCTCAGGTTGTTTTATGGTTTCAGCTTTCCTTTGGCTCAAACCATAACAGTAGGAACACACATGATATGAAGGAAGGAGCACATCTGCATGTGTGGAGGGAACCAGATAATATTATTGCACTTTGAAGATGTCAGCATAGTACAGCTCTGAGGACTGAGGATTGCTACAGTCTTGAAGAGCCCTGTCTATTTTAGGTGATAGGTTTAGCCTTCTGCTCTATTTATGTATGCTTTGGGTTTTTGGATCTTTTTTATTTTCTCTTATGTAAGATTTCTAAACATTAAGCAGTTTTGTACAGGACATTGGCACTCTGGGGAATTTTGACTTTGAAACTCTAATACACGTAAGTGTTTAAGATAAATTGAGGTTTGAACTGAATTCTCACGTCTTTCTGTTTGTTCTAAAATGAGGACTAATATAGGAAGATTCAGTAGGCAGAATAACTTTGTGCTGAACTAGATTTAACACTAGATGATTCTGTGCTGAATAAGAAGCAGTTCACTGAATTTTCAAATGGCTGCGTGGAGTTTGCTTCCACTTAACACTGTCCACTCTATATTAGATCCAATTACTTTAGGTGTTTTTTAGTTTTCCTTTCTGCTTGAGCACAGCTAAACTATATTCTGCACTTAGTAGAAGATTTTTTTCTATACACACCACATTAGGAATTCCATCTTGGATCACTGACACTGGATTTCCTGATCCTTTCTGAAAGCTCTCACCTATTTTGTGTTCTCTTACTAGCAAGATAAGAAATACTACTGTAGTTGTTAGCATATGTATTTTCAGGTGCCTTCTTTATAATTTGCAGTATTACAGTGATTAGGCATCTGCCCAGATGGTGACTGTAATTTCCTTACTCATATCAATGGGCTGTTATTCACATGAGTAATCTCACCGGCTCGAGGTCTATTGCTTTTGTAGCTAACTGTTCCCTCATGGAAAGCCTGACAATATGTACTGTAGCAAAGCACAGTTAAAAGGCAGCATCATAATGCAGACCTGTAAATTGCCATTCTCCCACGTGAGCATCTAGGTAGGAGGCCTAGGAGTGCTGAACACCAAATGATAAAACCTACTTAGCTAATTCATATTGACCTGAATTTATGCAGGATCTGCCTCACAGCAGACTAATATCACTAGTAATTTTTTTGCATTGAGGTGATACAAGGTAAATTTATGTGCTTTTACATTCTGATTAACAGCAATATCATCATTTCTTCAGATGCTAATTAATGCCTTTCTCGTTCTAAGCAGGACTGTAAAATGGATTTAGGATTCAAAGACCGTAACAACAGGACATATACCAAGAACACCTCTGCTACAACAAAGAATTTTTCTGCCTGGGAAGACTATAAGAGTAGTGTTGATGATATGCAGTACTTTCTTATTGGGCTGTACACACTTATAAGTCTGGCTGGCTTTGTGGGAAATCTGCTTATACTAACAGCCCTACTAAAGTGCAAGCAGAAGACAGTAATAAACATTCTCATTGGGAACTTGGCCTTTTCTGACATCTTGGTTGTGCTGTTTTGTTCACCTTTCACGCTGACATCCGTCCTGCTTGACCAGTGGATGTTTGGCAGTGTCATGTGCCATGTAATGCCCTTCCTCCAGTGTGCGTCAGTCCTAGTTTCAACTCTGATGTTAATATCTATTGCTGCAGTCAGGTACCGTATGATAAAGTATCCCCTCTCTAGCAATCTCACTGCTAAACAAGGCTATTTCTTAATAGCGATCATTTGGGCCTTTGGCTTCACAATTTGCTCCCCTCTGCCAGTTTTCCATAAAACCGTGGACCTCAGCAAAACTCTGAATTTAGAAGGACTGGAGAACAGGCTGTTGTGCATCGAGTCATGGCCTTCTGATTCCTACAGGATTGCCTTCACGATAGCCCTGCTGTTCATGCAGTACATCCTACCACTGGCGTGCCTGACCGCCAGCCACACCAGTGTCTGCAGGAGCATAGGGGCTAGGCTGTCTAACAAGGAAAACAAGTTTGAAGAAAAGGAGATGATAAACCTAACTCTTCAAACCTCTAAGAGCACTAGCACACAGGTTCAACCCTCCAGATATTCCAGGTGGAGCCGTGCCTTTGGCAGAAGGCACCACAGAAGATACAGTAGAAAGACTTCAAGTGTGATGCCAGCTATTTCAAGGCATCATCAAGATACTAATTCCAGAGATCTCCCAGAAACCTCTGACACAGAAAAAAGCCAGCTCTTTTCCTCCAGTAAATTCATCCCTGGGATCCCTATCTGTTTTGAAATGAAACCAGAAGAAAATACAGAGATCCAGAACATGATTACAGTATCCCAGTCCATCGTCAGAATTAAGACAAGATCAAGGAGGGTTTTTTGCAGATTGACAGTGCTCATCCTAGTTTTTGGCTTCAGCTGGATGCCTCTTCACCTTTTCCACATTGTGACAGACTTTAATGCCACTCTCATTTCCAACAGGCACTTTAAATTAGTATATTGCATATGCCATTTATTGGGTATGATGTCCTGCTGCTTGAATCCCATCCTCTATGGGTTTCTTAACAACAGCATAAAAGCTGATTTAATATCCCTTATTCCATGCTGCCAAATACCATGATTTTATGTGCCCCAAGATAAAGTAAAACAAACATTTATGGCATTCAAGCCTAGTGGTGTGTATAGCTGTAAAAGCTAAATTAGTTTAGTTTAGTTTAGTTAGTCTGACTTGCTTGTGATTAGTAGCATTTTTTTGTGGATGGATAGTTCTATAGCTGCATGTATTTCTTGCATTGGGCAGAAATATATGCATATGTTATAATATTAATTTATCTGTTACATGTGGGAAATCATGCCTGGTATACAAAACCAGAATACCATTTTCATTACCCAAATTGTTGGCAACATGTACTTTGGAATTATACAGAGTATATGAGTAATGAATGTCACACAGACTACTTAGACATATCAGTATTAACTGTCATAAAACTATAATAAAATACATATCATTTACTAAATAATCATTGTTGAGACTATTTCAGTGCTAACTTTGACTGTTTTCTAATATAATTAAATATTTCTTTCTGGATGTGATTAGAAAAATATTTTCCTTAGCACTTTGACTCTTTTCTAATATAATTAAATATTTCTTTCTGGATGTGATTAGAAAAATATTTTCCTTAGCTCTTTGACTCATAGTTTGCAATATCTTTGCCAGATGCTTTGCTGCTGATTCCTAGGTTGCCTTATTCCCTGGAACAGGTTTCAGGGTCATTGTTCTTGTCTTGATTGTTTCCATCTCACTGTATTTATCCAGTACAACCTATCTCTCATTTCCTCAGCCAGTTTTCACTCTGGCTTATGTAATTTTCATCCAGCCTGAATTTATCTATAGTTATGTCTTTATTCTCACAGTGATGACACCACTGAACATACAACACATTTCTGATCAGAGTAAGCCTTCATTATCTAAGCAAATTATAGTGGAAAGAGAAAGAAAATGGAAAGACATCAGGAATTTTTCTCTTCCTTTACCAAAAAGCAAAAGCTTACTGCACTTCATTACAGCTGATCCACTTGCTTTGGAAAGGTATAACAGCTTTCAAATAAACATGTGCATGTGTGCCTTCACAGGTGGGAGGGATGGGCAGAGTGGATTATTTTTAAATTCAACAAAGGCAAGTGCAGGGTCCTGTCCCTGGGGAGGAATAACCCCAGGCACCAGCCCAGGCTGTGGGCTGAGCTGCTGGAAAGCAGCTCTGAGGAGAAGGACATGGAGACCCTGGTAGGCAACAAACTGCCCATGAGCCAGCAGTGCCCTTGTGGCCAATGGTGACCTGGGGTGCATTAGGAAGAACATTCCAGCAGGTCAAGGGAGGTGATCCTGCCCCTCTGCTCAGCTCTGGTGAGGGCACATCTGGAGTGCTGTGTCCAGTTCTGGGACAAAAGAGACATGGAGCAGGTCCAGCAAAGGGTGACAAAGATGATTAGGGGATTGGAGCATCTCTCTTATGAGGAAAGGCTGATGAAGCTGGGCCTGTTCAGCCTCAAAAAGAGAGAACTGAGAGGGGACCTCATCAATGTCTGTCAGTATCTGATGGGAGGGTGCCACAAGGATGGAGCCAGGCTCTGCTCAGTGGTGCTGAGCAATAGGACAGGAGGCAAAGGGCAGAGAGTGATGCACAGGAGTTAAAACTGAACAAGGAAGAACTTCTTTACTGTGTGGGTGACCATGCACTGGAACTGGTTGCCCAGAGAGGTGATGGATTCTCCCTCACTGGAGATAATCAAGAACTAAGGAGATGCAATCCTGTGCCTTGGTCTCTGGGATGACCCTGCTTGAGCAGGGAGTTTGGATGTGACCCACTGTGGTCCCTCCAAACCTGACCCATTCTGTCATTCTATGTTTTTGAACATGTCTGCAAACACACAAATACATTTTCTGCATCTCCCCTCTCTCCTTTTCTCCTTTTTAAACAGACCAGTACTTTTCCTTCCAAATTTAAATCACAGGCATCTTCCCTAGGTCATATTATATTTCACATCACAAATGCAAAGTGTATATAGATATATAGATATAGATATAGATATCCATAGAGATATAGATAGATACACTTACCCATCCCAGATTACTCTGATTTAATAATCCATCTCTGCCCTCAGGATTCAGTAAATGTACAAAGCCTTTGCTTTGAGCTTTAAGCTGTAACACTTCTCCCCAGGTCTCGCTGGTGATTATTTTGTTTCCTTCACTAAGAATTTTTATCCAATAGGCTTTTGTATATAGCCTCTACAGACTGAGAAATAAAGTTATTATTTTTATAAATGGGTGGTTGGAAACAGTCATTGTGCATTTTTTTCCCTCAAGATACGTCCTTTCCAGATAGTCTTGAAAGT
This sequence comes from Drymodes brunneopygia, assembly GCA_013400955.1. Lineage (NCBI taxonomy): Eukaryota > Metazoa > Chordata > Aves > Passeriformes > Petroicidae > Drymodes > Drymodes brunneopygia. The sequence continues at coordinate 526,913 of VZTZ01023901.1, forward strand.
GAAAGCAGTTCTTTTATTTTGAAGAATCATCAACTTATTTTTATCACAGCATTATAATTCTGAGACTTTTCCTCCCCAAGCCATTATCTGGTAAGGAGTTTATTACATGTCAGTGGGTAATAGCTTCTCTCCTTAAAGAATTTTTCTAGCATCCAGTTCCCAGTAACCCATTGTTCTTTGTTTTCAGTAGTGATATGCTTTAATAGTTTCTTCCTGGACATTGACTATTGCATTTTGCAGATTATCTTCTAAAACCCTATAATATGTCATTTAATAGAGTATAAATGGTGCAGAATAGACACTGCTGGAACAATAGATATTAAAATAGCTTTTAAAATGTTTTAAATACTTTAAAAATATTTAGGACAAATCTTAGTAGATAAACTTAGGAAAAAGTTAACTAAATCTACAGTCAGAACACAATTATGTAGTCCTACAGAAATTACTGTAGCTTTTGCTTTATTTCTGTCTACAAATTTTTGCATCATTGTAATAAGTAATCTTATTTATACCATGTGATATAACCAAATATTATAAAAGGATAAGAAAGCATTGTTTCAGCTGAAATAGTCCTTCTGACTTAATTTTTTTTCGGTTTACTGTTATCTTCCTTCCTACTTGCTGTTTATTTTCTATACCTTCCTCTCTTTTAGAATTTGAACCATTTTGAACTCCTATGTTGTAGATTGCTATTTCTATATAAATTAAATGTTTATGTAGCAATTAGTCTTCCCAGATAAAATTCTACTCACTCTGTATGGCAAACAGAATCATGCTAGGACTTGAATAAGGCCTTCCTCTAGTTTCTGAGTTGCACAAAGATCAGTCTGTATGCTGGAGATTTTATATTTATATCTATTTGGCTGGATGAAGTCAATAGCTGTGCTCCCTACCCTTTTCACTGATCAAAGCACAACAAATTGTAATTTGGCAATAGAGAATTAAATCAAGACAGCTATTGAACTTCTTTAGTCCTGTGCCATATAAATCTGTCATCTTTTTTTAAGTCAATCAATAGTAGTGGGAGAATGTGTATTTTCTTTTTATTTATAATGCAATCATTAGCATTTTATTTGGAAATTTCCAAAATATCCTTGTCTTTCCTCTGAAATGTTAAATAAAAATAAACAACTTTCTTACCTCCCACTTTAATTCAACAGCCAGTGTAGCTTGGTCCCAGTATCAGCAAGGAATACATATGAAACAGACAGGAGCAGCAGCAAGTGAAATCAGGCATTAGGCAATTCCCAAAGGAGTGACTTCTATCAAAGGGATAAGAAACAACTGAACCAACCATTAAACATTTTCCGAGTCCTGAACATTATAAAAAAATTCTAAATGCAAGGATATTTCCCTTCCTTCTTCTTTACTAGGCCTCATCTGGTCTGAGCTGCACCAGATGCTCCTGTGGCTTCATATCCAACAGTGACTGGCAGAGGGGTGTTGTTTCCAATATGTGTTGGGAAAATGTTATCTCACCACAATATCCAATGATATTTTATCATTCTTATATGTGGGGGTACAGATATAGATAATGCACACTTCCTAGAAAACAAAGCACATTAAAATGGATTTTCAAGTAGCACATGTAATCAAGTCCTTTGGCCAGCTAAAGTCTATCCCTTCTGTAACTAAAAATCTAAATAAATGGCAAGATAGGAGTTTTGTTTTGATAGCATCCACTAAATGCAATCAGGAAACAGCAGCTGCAGAGCCATGTATCCATTGGAGTTAGAAGAATGGATTGTAATGGTAGAGTAATTCCTCTCTATTAATAAATAAAAAAGAAAAAAAAGAAAAAAAAGAAAAAAAAAAAGGAAAAGGCTCTCAGACAGCTGGGCTTTGTGTATGATAAATGTTTAAATGCTGAGGAAGACTCACATAACATAAACTGGTTTTTCTAGTTTTTCATAGTATCATTGCCAAAGCTGACTTTTTGCAAATGTCAAAGGTTAAACTTCACCTTTGACTCTTCTCTTTCAGTGGAGAAGAAACAGATGCCCTAGCATGTCCAGGTCACTCCTGAGCCAGCCAGGCCTGTGACCGTGGCTGACAGGAGGTCTGCAGGAGCTGACACTGGAGTGTATTTACTTAGGTTGTGGTGAAGGGGTTGGAGCCTCTGTGGTTCCCCACAGTGCCATGGCAGCAGAGTCTGGGCCCGTGGCAGGCAGCTGTGTGTGCCTGTGCGTGCCTGCCACGGGCCCAGAGCAGCTGCAGCCTCAGCAGGCTGTGCAGAGTCCTTGCGGGGGAACTGCATCCCAGGCAGGTGCCAGCTCTGGGCAGGGCTCTGGGGACTGGCGAGTGGGACAGGAAAACCACATTGCTGCTGTAGTGGCAGCTGGTTGCCCTGTTCCTGGAGCCTGGAAGCTCTCATGACCAAATGTTTTCTTCTCAGAAACGTGAACACCTGATAAAAGGGAAAAAAACAATCCATTGATCTGCAGACGTGTAAGAACCAAGAAGAGGAGCATAGTCAGGAAGAAAAGTGTTCACTTCCAATCATGCTGAGATAGGCTCCAGTTCTCCTTTACAGAAGTATTAACAAATTAAAAAACCCTTCTGTTATCCATAGGGGTCTGTCAGCTATTATTGCACTTTTGAAAATAAAAAAGACTTCAATAGATTTTCGCAGTAGTCCCAATATCTCTCTGCAGCATACAAGCCAAACAGTATTGAACATCATAGTCTCCAGAAAGATGGCTTTCATGAATACTGTTGGGTTTGGGAATTTAGCCTATTTTGTTGAAAGCTAAATTATGCCTATACTATTTGCATTTAAAAGTCCTTGCCAGAAAATACATTAGTACAATTTGGAGCTGTCTCAGGGCAGTGGCAGGACTCTTGTCCTAGACATGTCACTTCCTTTTTACCCCACACAACTGGAATAATGGTATAAAATTATGATCCTCATGATTTTAAAGGTGATTAGGTAAATTTTTGAACTGTTTTTGACTGTATGTGTTTATAATCTCTGAGGTCAGGTTTCTTTTTCTTTCATTTCATGGGGTTTTTTCATATACAGTTAAATGCAAACCCCTCTATATATATTTTTTTTTTCCCCTGGAGCTTTTTACATGCAATTTGTAATGAAGACTCCTGCAGTTCCTTGGTTTGGATCCAAAGATACATACACCTTTCTCAAAGGTATATTACTTGAAAGTTGCTCTTGCACTGAGGGTAGGTAGAGCTGTTGTTTGTGTTCATATTCAGTTGAAGTGACTTTTCAGAGGAAGAGAAACAAAAGAGAGAAAGAGAACTAAAAGCAGATCCACACTGACACTACTGACCCACATTTGCCAGTGACAAAGGAATGCATCAAAGCCAGACCCTTCTCGATCGAGTACCTGTCACAGTGAGTGTGTGTCAGTGTCACTGAACATTACTAATCCCACAGGTGACCCGGAAGTCTATTGTAAATTTTTGAATCTGAGGAAGTAACAGCTAGTGAGTGAGTATGGGTTAAAGTGCCTTCAAAATTACTCCTCTCAATTTTTTTCTTTAATGCAAAAGCATCTTCTTCCCAACCATTTGATAAAGATAGCTTTGCTGAAATCACTCAGATTGCATCATGCTGTGCCATTAAGACAATCTGTGTCATCATACTAGAGCATACACTTGGGCCAGTGAGTCTTACAACAGCATCTATTTTTAAGTCTCTCAAGCCCAGGGATATGAGAAATGTGTGCTCTACCAGGTTACCATGATCTCCTGGCCCCTTTATTTAACTTCATTTCAGTTACAAAAAAAAAAAAAAAGCCTGATACAGCTTGTCCTTGGTAAAAAGTCTTATTGATTCTGACACAAAGTTTGTCTCAATCCTGATTTCCTCAGAAAGAGTATAACTGCAGGCAGGAAGATGTGGTCGCAGTATGTTTCTAAAAGCTGAGCTATGCATTAAGAGCACAACTAGCACCATTGTTATGATTCTAATATAACTATACAAGTGAGACTTTTATTAATCTTGTTTCCTTTTGAAGAGAAAATATTGTAAAGATTTTTAAAGTTATTAAATAACTTCATTACATGCTAATATTAGGAAATACTGCAAAACAAAATTTTGCTACAATCCAAATTCAGTTCATTTGAACAAATATGAATGCTTCATTTTGCTTTGTAGTCACATTAAGATGGTCCTTTTAATAATAAGGCTTTAAAATAATCCTCTGGGAAGTTATTAGAATAGTGATTTGACATTCGAGACTAAAGTAGGTTGGCCCTGTTCTTACATCCAGTTCAATAAATACTTGCTTTGTCTTAGCAGGAGAAGGCTCAGATCTGTATCACTTGGACATTAATTGGACATTTTTTAAGCAGGAAACATTCATTACTGTCCCTGTGAACAAAATTATTTTAAAGACACTGTTGGTGCAAAATTTCTCACAGAGAAGTAAATTTGTGATACTCAAGCAGTTTTTCATCTCTTCGGACTCAGATGGAACCACAAAGACACAAACCCCATTTTACGACAGACCACAAAACCATTAATTATAATTTTAACTATAAATCTGTTTGGCTTTTTTTTTTTTGTTGAGAGAAAAATAGATAAACTAGGAGATAAATAAAAACATGCCTACTACAAGTAATTTTAGTGCCTCTTTCTACCAGATTTCCATCTGATTTTCATCCAGGTTGTCTTATGTTGAACAAGGTGGTAATCTTACTCTGTTTTAACTCCTAGTAATTCCCTTGGATTTATGAGGCTTTCCACCAAATTTGGGTTCATTTCGCATTCATAAGGATTTTGACCCCTTGGCCAAAAGATTAAGAAGCTGCATAGAGGTCAGAATAGAAGTTAAATTTTTACTTTCTGCTGGCTTTGTGTTGGTTTTTGTGTCTTTTTTTCTTCCTTTTCTTTTTTGTGATAATAGCACAACTGGGAAAAGTGCAAGCTGCTTACTGCAGGAAAATTAAACTTATTTTTATGTAGCTACTGGGACCAAATACAGGCGAAACAACTACGTATTTCTTAAGACTCCGTCGGTTCCAAGGCACATCTCATAAAGGTAATTGTCTGAAGCCTCGATGATACATTCTCTCAATTAATATCTTAGAGGATGAGCACACATTTCAGATAGCATAGCCTCATCTGATCCTCACTGCAAATCACAACGGGTGAAATTCAGAACCTCATTCCTTCTGCAGAACTAAACTGTAATATGCTCTACTTGAGATTGCTCCTTAAGACCATTCAGGGACTGAAGCTTATTCAGGGCACAGTTTGTATCTTACTGGTATTGTGAGAGACCATTCCTCAGAAAAGTTGCTGCAAGGCCCTTTATGTCAGAAAAATGAGTTAGTTCCCAGGAGCTCTCAGGGGCACATAACACCAATCTCCCTCTTGCACATCATCACACCTGCAGTCAGCAGGGGCCCTCAAGTGTTGTTCCTTTCATAGAAGAGATGTATGAAAAAAGAGTGAATGAGACCAAAATATCTGTGGTACTTGTTTTTCCTCTTGATCTGAGATAGTCTAAAATTGGAGACCTTCCAGAAAGTTGTGGAAGACACCTGTGTGAGACTTCTAGAGAGGGAACAAGGACTCACTTCATAGAGATGAAGTGGAATGAAGAAATCTGTCTGTGAAGGACTAGATAATTAATTCAGTACATCCAGAGTCCTAGAGCTTTACTAATTGTATGGGAAAAAAATTTAAAAGTAGATATTTGGATATGCTGTTTTGATTATTTTAAGATAAATTTATTTTAAGTCTTCGGAGTCTTATAGTCTGATACAGGCTCTGACCCAAGCAACTTCACCTTGTAACACAGCTCCAACACCAAACTACCCTTTGCTTTTAAGCTATTCACTCAATTTTTATTGTTCCATGAAGATGTTTAACCCCAGCCAGCACCCAAGTACCACACAGCTTCTGCTCACTCCCACACCAGTGGAACTGGAAGAGAATCAGAAGGGTAAACAGTAGAGAACTTGTGGATTGAGATTAAGACAGTTTAACAGGGAAAGCAGAAGCTGCACACACAAGCAAAGCAAATCAAGGAATTCATTCAGTGCTTCCCATGGGCAGGCAGGTGTTGAGCCATGTCCAGGAGAGCAGGGCCCCATCACATGTAAGAGTTCCTTGGGCAGACAGACACCATCACTCCAAACATCCTCCCCTTCCTCCTTCATCCCCCCATTTTATCTACTGAGCATGATGTCACATGCTGTGGGAATGTCCCTTTGGTCAGTTGGGATCACCTGTCCTGGCTGTGTCCCCTCCCAACCTCCCACGCACCCCAACTTCCTCACCAGTGTGGCCATACAAAAAGCAGAAATGGCCTTGGTACTGTGTAAGCCCTGCTCATCAATAACAAGAACATCTCTGTGTTTCAACTCTGTTCAGCACAAATCCAAAACACAGGCCCACACCAGCCACTGGGAAGAAAATTAACTCTACTCCAGCCAAAACCAGGACATTCCATTACAGTGGCACAACAGATCTGATCTTGATTAAAGATTCTGTTGAATTGCTCCCATGAAAATGATTCAAGAGAATAGAATTAGAAAAAGAATTTTAACATCTGTCAAAATGAGAGACTAGATCAAGATATCCCTAAAAAGCTATGCAACATATTGGTACTTGTTCTAATGTCTGAAAGGTAAAAGTTTCTTTTCCACACTTTGGTGGTTGTTTTTGCTTAAATATACCTTCCAGTCTGTCCCCTTAAGTAGGAACATCTATAAAAGACAAGGCTATACTAAGAATTTTATGACCAAAAACAACAAGACACAAAAAATGCCCAAAATCAAAACCAAAACCAAACAAAAAAACCAAAGAAAACCAACAAAACCCCCCCACATAAAACAGACTGGAAAGGCTTTTATGTATATTGATAATAGTTTATTTTCTTTGGTTCTAGTACTTACTGCAAGCATTGTAGCAAACTGATTTCTACTTTCCATATATGGATTTCATGAGATAATGCTTACAGTAGACTGGAAGCAGAATTAAAAGTGTAATTTACAATGGTAAACAAGAACTAAAAAGCAGAGTTCATTCAACTATTGCTAGAAATGCAAATAACCTTTTGCTTTTGATTGTTTACAGCAGAAATGAAGACAGCATCTGTTACTCTGTTTATGCAATAGCATTCATATAAAGATTTTATACATTCATTTTTAACAAATAAGAGGTATAGTAAGAGGAGATACAGCCAGACTGATGCCATGTTTGCATCACTTTATAAATTTATGGTTCATGATACATAAGGTTATTTGAAGGACAGCAAAAAAAATAAACAATATGAAAAAAAAATCCTGTTTCCTCTCAGAAACATTAACTTCTATTTTCATTACAGTGTTTAAAGCATACTAGGCACCCCACAAGGAAGGATCTTCATACATCTCTGGGATTTGCTTGGCAAAGCCAATAATAGTATTAACCTGCATGTTGGTTCTGCTGTTCAGAAAGTTGATTTCTATAATATTTTAGTGCTGTTTAACAACAGCCTTATTAAGGAAGAAATAGAGCTGAGCTGCAACAGCATCCTTATTTTTCTATTTTTTTTTTTTTAAAAGCACTTAAGTATAATCGATCTTATTTACTTAAGATTAACATTTATGGTATCTACAGCACACTGGTGGACATAACCTGATTTGAGCAGGTCTTGCATGACTTTTTCTGTAGCTTCACCTTTTGGTCTTTCTGCTTTCAAGTTCAGTAATACAGAAGACTGTGAGAGCCCTCTCCTGGTGAACAAAATTTTTCTCCCTCCAGCTGTTGCTTACCAACCAGAGATTCTGAGACAGACACTCCAGCTGTGAAAGAAGATAGTGCTTAGAATGTACTCTTAAGGTTTTAAAATTTATTAATACTTTTCTTAAGTTAAAAAAGGCACAAAACAAAGGCTTTCTTTTCCAAATACCACCTTATAAAGTGAAGGAAAGTCAAGGAAAATACTTCTCAAAAAACTGCTATCTGCAAAGAAATACTAGCTTCAATATACTTTCACACCAGTACAAATTTTGCATGATTAAGACTGACATCCATCTGGGATGTTTTAAATAAAACTTCTTTAAAGATTTTTTCCTTAATGATAGGTATTGAGAAGGTTGTAGGCACAGAGTCACTCCCCAGATGGAGAATGAATGAGCAAGCAAAGTCTGACAACCCTGTGGCACCTAAAGGGAGCTCTGGGTTCCTCTGAGATGGGCAGTGGAGAGGAAGCCTCAAGGCAGGAGCACATTTTTTTCCTCCTGCGTACCCAGAGATGGCCTGTGCTGGGTGCAAAAGTTATTCTTTCATTATAGCAAAACTGAATCTTTTTCTAGACATTCCCCTTCACTCTTAGCATGTATGAAGTAGCCTGCCCACATTATTCAGAGAGGGGAGGAGCATATATTAAACACAATATCTTGTCATGCACCTTTCCCTGTCTATAGTTGCTGTTATTAAATTTTGCACTTTCCTTAACACCTATACTTGTAACATAAATTTGGCTTATTCTCCTGCTGTGCTCTCCCCTTTCCCTGTAGAAAGCACTTTATTTAGGTTGAAACAATGTCTCTTTCACTTGCATTTGTTTTTCTGCTTATCTTCTTAGTTTGATTTACTGTATTAATTTTAAGGACACTATGTCACTCTAGTCCATCACTTTCGAGGACGGAAAAGAATTTTAAGTTCAAACATACTAAGTCAATGAACTACCAGATGTGCTTGAGTCCAGCTTACTGTCTAGACAGCATCTCAGTTCAGAGGCAAAGACAGCTTAAGCAATGTCAATAGTAAGAATGCATACGTGCTTAAAGCAAAATTCCTAGTTTGAGAGCCTCAGAATACACAGAGGCAACAAACACCCTTCCATTGCTGTGGGAGCAAAGCATTGATCACACCCCCATGTCTCCATGAGAAAAGGACTCCACACAGCAGCTTCACAAGTGTTTTTCTGGGGAGCAATGATGGCCCAGGCAGCCTAAAATGAACTCACTGATCATTTGCATCAAAGCCATCTCAGCTGAAAGCTGAGCTTTATCCAGGTTGAAAGCAACCCAGAGAGGTTTATGGGCCTGTTTTTCTGTGCACTAGCATAAATTGTGTTGCCTTATCTGAAGAGTTTGCATGGAGATGGCAGAGGTTGGCTGTGTAGCAACTGCTAGTAGAAGAAATGTTCAGAAAACAAGGAGTTTAATATATATACTTTGCTCTTAATGTTGACACATGGTTGGTTAAGGTGTGGTGTGTAGTCAGTGTAGCGAGTCAGAAAAGCTTTATACACTGAAACTATTACACACTGGATAGCTTTTATGATAGGCAATTTTCAATCAGTTATAAAAACAAGTGTTTCACAGTGTAAATTTTTCTGCTTGAAAAGGGAAGTTCTAATTTTTAGCTAGCACACAGTTGTTTTCCTCAGCAAGAAGGAAAACATGAACAGTGAGTTATTATGTGGAAAAACCTTCCATGATTTCAGAGACAAGCACTTCTAGTTCAGCTTGCACTAGCACTGCTGTTCAAAGAAGCTGAAACACAGTAAGGCCTCCTTATTACAAAGGAAATGCATTTATATAAATATGTAGCTTAGTTCCCATTTCAGATGATCTAATACAAGATCTCATCTCCTCTGTTTCCTTTAGAGCAGCAAAGCACATTTAACCCTGCTATTTCTAGTTTCAGCTATAAGCTAGGATCCAGGATAACAGCAAGGCATAGGCGTCAACTGGGAGAAGTAATGTTTGGAGGCAGAGAAGTGCTGGCCAGTTTGATCCCTAGGCTGCTATGGCTGAAATGTGCTGTGAAGATTCAAACTGACAGCTAGGAAAATGTTTTTGTATGAAACAGACTTAAAGATTACTTTTTTTGTTTCAGTCTTTACTGCTTTTTTTTTTTCTTCTACCCTAGTCTTTTCCTTAAATAAACAAATGTATTTTTGTTTTTGAAATAATGTATTATTAAGGGTAAGCTCAAATGACACCAGTAAGCAGAGGGCTCATTGCTTGTCTGGAACTGAGTAATTGCAGTAAAATGCTGTACAAAGTAAACCACCTCAGAGCATTTGTACTCTAAGATGGAAACTGGGAAGTGTATTGTGCAAAGCTAAAAAGATCAGTCTGAGGACTTATGTCACTAAGTGAGAGAACTCAAGAACCTGCTCTCAGCCATTGACCTGCCTTGCTGTATCAAAAAGTAACATATCACTGATAATACTGAATAACTCCCAAATTATCAGAGGAGCCCTGAGGATCCTAAATTAATGTACATATGGGGGGGGCAAGTTTTCAGAAGTGGTAAATGCTCTGCAGGCACCATTGTAATCAGGGGCAAAAGAAACCATAGAAAAACCTCAAAGAGAGAGCATGTTTCTTATTGACCTCCATTTAAGAGTTGTGAAGAAAGAGGAGGGCTCTGCTGGCTGCCACTTGCTGTTTTGGAGCTATGCTTACAGTCTTGACTCACATGCTTCACAGGTAGGTAAAGCAGGGTGCACATGTTAACTTCCGTTTTTCCCCATTTTTGAGGCCCTGGAGGAATGAAATACAGCTGTAGAAGTTTTGTCCCTGTTTCTCTTTTTTGCTGTATTACATCTAAGTGGAAATAACCTGGAAGTACTTCCCAGGTCTGAGCTCACCTTCTTGTCATGTCCCAATGCCAGACCATAAGAGCAAGGCCCACAAGGTGATACAGAATAACAGCAGAACAAGACACAAGATATGGCTCCTCAGATATCTAAAGTACCATTTCTAAGTACAATACAGTTTATTTAATCTGGTAACATTATTTTGGGTAAATCAGTGGAAGCACCAGCTCCCCTAGGGAGCAGGTAAAAAAAAAAAAAAGAAAAGAAAAAAAAAGTGACTTCGCTCCTTCTCTAATTCAGTAAACTCATAACTGTGTGTCTCATCCAGTAAACTAACGAGGTGTGTTATTTTAGAAGGGATTATATGAGATGATTATTTTTAATCAATTAAGGTGTGGCAAATAATGTGCCATGCAGTCCTTTAAATTAATGGTATGCTTTCATCTACAGTCAGATGGATCATGCTGATCATCTATATTTATACAGAGCAGAAGAGAAGATGATCTCTAGCTAATAAATACATTACTAGCAAAAAAGGTAAGTTGGTGAACTTCATAAAAAGACAGTTTTAATGAAAAGTTAGTAGAAACCCCTAATTATCCCTTTGAATGATACCAACAGAAAGGCCTCTCACATAAAAAGAAACTGCAGACTGTAAAGGGACACTATTAATACAATGCATAATTAATCTGTAAATTTATTGCCAAAAGTATTGCAAAGGTCAGAATCTTTGTGAACTGCATCACTTAATGCCAACACAACAGCACTTTTACACAAAACCCTTTTTACACCTGCTAAGAGATAAACGTACTTAATAATGAGATCACAGGTTCAGCTGTAAACTAGTTTAAATAAAAACAAACCATGAATAAAATATTCTCTGACTGCCACTTGGATTTTCCAAGCCACACCAGTTCCTGGTCTGATCCATTTATAAATGACTACAAAATTTCATCTGAAAAAGTTGAAGTTTTAAGACAATACACTTTAAACGCCCCCTGCCATGTCTAATACTTTCTGATACAATGTTTACAGAAAGCTAATGACAAAAGATCAAAAAAAACCCTCTAGTGGTGTTAACGAATTATTTCTGTGTGCATTTACCACTTCTCTGAATTAACTGACTTAAGGTATGACAGATACTGTCATAAACAAACAGCTATGCTGCTCATGGTACCTGTCTAATCAGGTCTGCCCAAGGATTTAAAATTCAACTCACTACCATAATTCTTGTTCTAGAGTAAAATAGGGCACGAAGGTACATCATTAAGAGCATCTTTTTCTTGTAGAAACCAGTATAACTGGATGCCAGTGCAAGAACTGGCTAATGGAATTTATAAGAAATTCTCATTTCTATCATCAATCTATTTCTGAATTAGATTGAGGTATTGCCCTTCTAATATAAAACATTTGAAATTTAATGTCCAGTAATTCTATTTTAGGAAGCATTAGGCACTGTAACCCTTTCCAAAAGGAATAACATGAATAGATCCCTTGGATATTTTTGAAGAAGTTTTAGATCTGTCACTACCACTAAAAGTCTTAAACAACTTAAAACTACAGGAAAGTGGAGAGGAAAAAAAATCCTTATCAAAGATTCTGCTAAAACATAGGTTTGAAAGTTCACATAACAGCAATCAAGTGTGTATGAGACAAGACAGCTCAATGTTTCTACAAAATTACTTCATTGCAGAAGAAAAATAGCACAAACAAAAAGAAAACAGCTTTTCAAAGAGTGAGCCTCTTGTAGGAGATGATGTTTTTCTTTATACCAAGAACTTCACTTCTTAGTGGACAGGCATTTCAAACTGGTTCTTCCAATTATAGTACACCCCATGAGAAGCCTCAAGTAATATCACAGAGCTTCAGCTTGTCTTCCCATTCCCCTCAGTGAAATGTATCTACCTGGTTAGCAACACATCTGCATAACAGAATTGTTCAACAGAGCATCAAAACCAAGCTGAAGCAAGTCATAGTGGGCATGGAAATGCCTTTTCATTTAAAATTGATTGTGACAGGTATTCCTTGGTGATTCAAGGAAGCCATAAAGCTCTGCTGCCTCCTTGCACTCACCAGTATGCTGCAACACCAACCTTGGCCCTGCTGCCCAGCTTCCTCTCTCCTTCTTACACCTCTGTGAGCATCCAGGTTACATGTGGCAATGCTACCTCCCTCTCATATTCCTAATTAGGCCAGAACTCATTTAAAAATCCACTTTATTTTGGACTTGCAGACTTCTCCTCTGGAAAGGATTTTTGCCATATTCTAATTGTTCAAAATCTGTTTGTTATTTGTTCACAAAAATTGCAATCCTAAAATGTGGCTCATTGCACCCATTAAAGCTTTTCTTTTAAAGTACTGACTTTTTCCATGTCTTCAGGTAACCCTTCTTAAATTTTTCTGTTGCAATAGTGGATGGTAATAGCTGTGGATATGTGGGTTATTATTTGAAGTGTCAGATGAATTGAAAGAACAATTTCAGTTCTCATAGTGAAAGCAACAAATGCCCACAAAGTAGAAAACTGCTTTTCAATACATCAGACTTTTACAAACTAAACCAATTCTTCTTGATAGAAATTGTCACATTTAGGAATAAACTTTCCTCAGAAAGTCTGAAAAAGAAAACATTGTGATCAATCAAGGATGGTAAAACCAACACCTTGACAAATATCCTTGTTTTTGAAATACAAATATTTGAAAGAAGGCAAAATATGCAAAATTAAAAACTTACTAGGTAGTTGTTGAACCTGCATAACATTGTGTGAAACATTACTGAAACTCTTTTCTAAGATTATAATTTTATGTTTTCTCTCTATTTAAACACCTGGAATACTTTTATGCTCGTTATTATCAGCAGAAACTCCTGAAATTATGCTGATAAATTGCTTTGATTTCATGTAACAGATTTCATTTAACAGATGCAACAGAATCTGACTTCCCCTGCCAAATAGGGCAGACTCTCTCTTTCAGGGTAACCTGGGTTTTTAAAGGGTATTCCTCTGTCATAAAAAAAACCTTTTGTCTATCTCCTTCTAACAGCTCTGCCTGCAGAGATGTCACCTCCCTGCTTTGTAAGAAACATGGGTGTCATGACCTAAGAAAATGCTTCTCCTGGCCATCAAGAGATACGTATGTATAAATACCTTTTTCAGTAATATAAATGCAAAATCTAATGATCACTATGACTATGGGAGCTAAAGGCAGAGAGAAGCCTCTCTGCACACTTCCTGTGGGCTGTTGTGACTCTTCAAAAGCCAGGGGCTGCATGAAGTCACAAAGTCCACAAGTCACTCTGCTTACATGTGTACAACAAACAGTAATATCCATGCACTTCATCATGAGTCCTCTGTATTGATTATTCCTAATCAGCAAGTGCTAAGGTAGGAGCAGCTGAAGATGAAAATGGGATCAAGTGGAAATCCTGACTAAGAGAATTAGTCCTCTGGTGAAGCCATGCTGGCTGCCTCAGATCACCTCCCTGCCTTCCATGGGCCTAAGCAGAGCTTCTAGAAGGAACTGTTCCATGACCTTCTCAGGCACAGAGAAGTGAAATGCATGCAATAGGATATAACACTGAAGCATCAGAAAGCAAAGGAACATTCCTTTTGAAGTAAGTCACTCAAATCCTATTGCGTTGTAAATGTTTTTAAAAATCATTAGAAACAAGAATAGCAAGTTAATTTAACTCCTAGATTCCACATGATGCCATGGAATAAAACTGTATCTTCCTGCTCTGGCATTGTTTTACTATAAACCAATTGAGACTGCAGTATGGCACATGCCATTTTGAAACCCTTCCAATTATATTCAGGAAATTAAAAAAAAAGAAAAAAAATCAGATTAACTGCTTTTTCTTCTCTTTTTTTTTTTTTTTTTTTTTTTTTTTGTGATACCAAACGTATAGTCTGACTAATCTATCTGATTTGCTTCTCTGCCTATACAAATGAAATTATTTCCAGAAGCTCATTTGGAGTAATAGCTGTCTGTAAACCAAAGGAGGGAAGGGTCAGGCAAGGTAAATGCCCTTACTAATTAGGGGGGGAAAAAAGTGAAATTTAAATTCATCTAAGTATGTCTCTACTTGCCCACACAATTCATTATTTAATAACAATATTTAATAATTGGTATGACATGAGTAGATTGTGCACTTCATGTACTTAAGTAGACATGGAACACTGAGTCAAACTATCAGATCTGGTTGTTTATAGGAAAAATCACCAAGAGTTATACAATTACTATGTTTCACAGCAAACTTGTGCTTGGGAGACATCCAGACACCCAAGGCAGATTTTCTAATAAATGCTTCTCTTCCTCAGGAGCTCTGTATTTTATTCTGAACATAGTATAAACTGATGGTGTGAATAATTCATTGAAGACTACTGCATGTGTTCATTTGTCAGTAAAGCAAAGAAAATTATAATGCCCAGCATCATGAAGTAGTCCAGGATTTCTGGGGTACAACAGTTCAGCTAAGTGACACTACACAACTCAGTCATTGAATGGTGGACACCCCAAGATGGGTATGTTGTCCACAACCTTGTGATGAATTTCAACGCTGACAAAGTTTCAAGCCAGACTTGTGCTACAGCTTGAACTTAGGCAATTGTGGTGTCTAACAGTCCAGCTAGATTTATGGGAGTCAAGGATTATATTTCTTCCCTATATGTGAAAAATAGAAAGCAAATACAGATTGAAGATAAGTGGCTTTCTGTTTTCTTGACACACCAAATAGACAATGTGGTTTCAAAGAAGTGTTTGCTGTAAACAAATAACAAATTTCAGCTACAAGTTTCTAAGCATGAATTTAATTGCAAGACTCAAATATCATTTGCAGGGAGTTACTAGATTATTTCCAAATCTCATGAAAAGTTTACCATTGGACCTTTCTGTGGATTGTTTATACCTGACAGAAGCAGACCCTCGGCACCTGGGGTAAACTGCCAGCACCTCCAGATACAGTAAAGTCTCCCATACTTGCCTGATGTAAGGAGACTTATAGACAACAAAGGACTAGGAGCCTAGGAACCCTTTCCTATGGGGTACATTTCAACCTCATGAAGACTTATGGTCATATTTAAAATTGATAATGGGTTATCACTGTGTGGGGCATTAAGATTTCCTAATGGGATGAACTTGACCCTTTCGATTCCCCATAGCCCTCTATTTCCATATATGTTGTTATTGAATAGCATTCCATTAGCCACATAAACCAAGTCTCTTGGGACTGGGAAAGCCTGGGAAACACCGACACATGAGTGGGATTTAAATATGGTCGGGGGCAGGATTTTTTGTATGGGAAGGAATAAGAGTTGTGCCGAAGGTGGCTCCAGATTCAGCCCTACATAATCGCTTGTAACTTCCACTTGTATCACACCAGGGTATCATGAAGCAATTGTCAGTAACATTTTTGCACAACTCCAAAAGACGTCATTCAATTTTACAAATTCACATCACAGTGACCCAGAAGAAGAATGAATTTTGGTGCAACTGGACAAGTACAGCAGGGTTGGAACCAGAACTGGCTTCAGCATGCAACAATCCAACACCACATACCAGCTTTTCTGCCCTGAAATACTGTTATGAAGAACTCAAAGTCATGGACTAAATGAAGTCAATGGGCTTAGGCCATTTTATAGGCCTTAGACTAAGGGCATGATATCTGTCTGTATCTATATCTCTATATCTGAGTATATATATCTAGATATATCTCTCTCAAATGACCAGAAAGATGATGGTGGTTAACTGGGATGTATTGGGAAGTGTGGAACATGGACATGATGGAAATGGTATGGAATAAGGAGTGGATACCATCCTGGATTTGTCTAGGATAGAGTTAATTTTCTTCCTAGTAGCTGGTACAGTCTGTGTTTTATGTTTCATATGAGAACAATATTGAGGACACACTGATGTTTTAGTTGTTGCTAAGTAGCACTTACTTTAAGTCAAGGACTTTTTAGTTTCCTGTGATCTGCCAGTGACAATGACATGCAAAAACGGTTCTGTACTCTAGACATGTAAGTGCCTATCGTACTATTTCAGCTAATGTGACTTCAGTTAATGTCGTTTTAGCTGTTTCTTATCCCCGGTTTTAATTATTTTTCCCACTCCTGTCATTCAAAAGCAAAAGGCAAGGTAGAGAAACCAGCGTCTTGAAGCCATAATTATATTCCCTCAGGAAATACTGTCACCAGTAGCTGACTTTAGTTTGTTTAGATCTCAAGACATTTTGAATTACTACAAAATGCAGAAATTATTTGGTTACTTCTGTACAGTTTTATGCAGTCGTACTTAGTTTTAAAAATAATGGGGCTTTTCATTTTGCTTTAGCCCAAGCAGCAGAATTATGTTTCCCTTGCATTTCATATTACAAGACAAATAATAAAGACCTGAATCCTCAGGAGCTGTATTGGCTTGAATGAATGCTGTCCCTAAGGAAAAGTAATTTAAATCATATTCCACACACATAAGTGCCAGCTTTTAAGAGCTGAACGGCTGGCTGGAAAGCTTTTTGGAACAGACTTTCTGCTGCAATGTTTTAGAACTCCTGGGTCCCTGGCTTGGCAGTGCAGGTTACAATTGGTATAAAGTGGAATTCAATGCTGATGTGAATGCTTCTGAGCTTGCAGTCTGTAAGGCCATTTAGCCAGAAAAAAAACCCAACCAAACAAAAAACCCCAAACCCGCCCTCCCCCAGAAAAACCAAACCAAAACCAAACCAAACCAAACAAAAAAACCCCACCAAATAAGTAACCTTCTCCTTAGCATGGCAGGAAATACATGCTGGAGGCAGGATTGCTCATGAACACTACAACAGGGACTCTGGGGCAGGGAACACAGTTTTTCCAGAATCCCTCCAAAATAGCTTCTAAGTCTCTGCAGCATTGAGCAAGAGGACTCAGAGGCCTGATTTTTGTGACAAGTATCAGAGTCTGATTTTCTAGAATGTAATGTTATTTAATATAAAGACCTTCTATGGAAATGAGTTAAAATTATTTCAAAATTATTTTTATAAATAACTTCCTTTATTTTGTAAAGAAATATATTTTCCTACTTTTTATTCCAGAAACTTTTTGTTTAGGTTTGAGATTTGTAATTTCACAAGGAAGGGAACTAATGATTAATAAAAACACCAAAGATCACAGCCATAACCTATTAGTCATGTCACTTAGTGCAGCTGTCTTGTAATATTTTGAAAGTGTTTCTACTCAAATATAATTTCTTTTTATCCTGTTTTCAGTACCAAAAGCTACACAACAATTTAAAGTCCACTGAGGTTTTTTTTCCGAAGTAATTCTTAATATCCAAAGAGTCCAGTACCCACCTTGCAGAGGATGTCATCACATTCGCTGTGTCAGGTCACTGCTAGTGGGAAAATTGCCTTTGGTGGATGGGTGCAGTTATAGCACTTCAGACCTGTACAGGAACAGCTCTGAACGTGGAGACAGAGTTCTACAGGATTTCATCACTGTGATTCAGTGCCATTAAACTACACAGGGGTCGCTGAAGGTCTTTGTCTTGAGACAATTTTAGTTTCACACAACAGAATTTCATTACATGGCAGTCACTGTGGTACACGGTGATGGCTTTTATACTAAAAGTGTTCTGTAACGATTTAGATCACACTAATTGCTAAGTCTGTGCTACCAGTGTTTCTTACAATATAACAAATAATAATATAATAAAATTTTCTTTTCTAATTATTAATAAGGAGCTAATAGTCCCCCATTTTCTTGATTGAGTCTCCTCTGTCAAAACAAATATTACTATTTCGTAGGGTGAGATTTTTTTAAGGAATAAACACACTATCGAATATGGGTTGTGGTAGTTCTCAGTCTAAGTGATTTTAAAGACTTTTTTTTACACTTTTCAGAGGATTAAATGATCCAGTATCTACAATTTACACACTCCAAAAGCTGAAAACAATCCAAGCTCATCCTTATTTTCCTCTTTTTCTGAAAGGTGAATTCCTTTAAACAGGCACTAATGAAATCAGAGGAAGAAAAATAGAAAACATTAAAGAGACTAAGGAGATAACCAGAATTATTAGGATTGTGGAAGGTTTATGAGGAGAAGTTATTTAATGAGGAAAGCTAGGCAATCAGCCAAGTAAGTCAAACCAAATTTAAAAGGATGTAGTTTGTAATACAGGTATATAGCAGTGAGCCTGACCATATTTATCTAGACTATGCCCAGATCCCTCCTGCAGACTCAGTTTGAAACTCAGAAGTATGCAGAATACCTACTGAAAAAAAAAAGTAGGAGAGGTGAAACATGCTATGTTGCTACAGAATTTATGGGGGTTGCATGATTTTAAACTGAAAATATCAGATAGTTGTATATACGAACATTTAAAATTTGCATAACGCTGTGACATGTTTTGACAGCAGTAATGAGAAAGTCTATTCCAAGTTTGAAATAAAAAGGAATTAAAAATTAGTATGCACAACAAAATCAGAAATTATTTGTAGCCTCACAGGCACCTGACAACACAATATGCCTGCTAGAGGAGCTGAAGAAAACCTCCTGAGACCTGATGAAATCCCAGACAAGATTGAATTTCTGGAGTCAGCTCATCTAAAATATTATACAATATGTTCATATAATAGCCTCAACTGCTGCAGCTACAGAGTCTGAAGATTGAAAAGGACAAGAAGGAAAGAGACCACTCAAACCAGACAGATAGATTAAAAAATTATATGCTGTCACTCAAATTTTAATGAAAGCATGGAGATTTCAATCTTCTCATGCTTTTCTGTTTCACACAGAACTATGTTTTTTTTAGGCTAACTTGGTAAGCATCTTCTGTACTGTCAGAGAATTTTATCCTTATTTTTCCATTCTTAGTGTATGTACAGTGAAAATATCCTGATAAATCAAGGACAGGTCTGATAAATTTACTGGAGATTAGATTCAATTCACTGTCGAAAAAAAAAGCCACAATAAAGTCTCACAAGAATAAAATCGTGAATTTTGGTTGCAACTTCCCAAATGGGTACATTTAAATGGTTACAAGAAGGAATTCTTCAAATGAATGCCCAGAGAGGCTAAACAGAAGTCTAAGCAGAGGCAGAAGAGTTTATTCTCTAAGCTTCAGGCATGTTGCCCAGATATATCTGCCCTCACATTGAACTTTCGCTAATTTTATCTAAGAATTAAGCCACTGGGCACACCACGGGCCTCAAGGAAACTGTGGGTTACAGAGAATCTGTTGAAAACCTTTGTGTATTTACACACTCGCATGCACCCTAACTGAAATAATTTGGTCTAAAAAGGTGTCTGCAAAACAGAGCATCTAAAGGATCCAGTAAAAAAGATTTTCTTTTCTTTGCTGAAGCTGCCATGCTATACAGCGACAGCATGTTATAATGCTACTCTGTAGCCCCATTTCAGGTCCTTTTCTCCAGGAAGTTTTAAATGTGGATAATTCTACACATTAGAAACTGGAAACTTGCAGAGTATGAAACCTGCAGAGTATGCTACATAAGTGTTACCAAGGACATGCAAAAAGTGAAGCATTGTGAGCGTACAGTGCAGCAGAGGGTCTCTTCAAAATCTAAACAAATGATGCGGCCAGAGCTCTCATTTTAAAAGGTTAAAGAGATGGATAAAAGGAGTCCCTGTCAAAAGGAATAAGCGGTCTTCGGATGTTCTGAGTAGCAGCAGGAATCCATTAGGAAGAGCTTGAGTGTAATTAGAGTGGAGAGATTAAAAGAAATACAATAGTAGAAGCATTTAGAAAAGAAAGGAAGTGCAGACATGGGTAGCCTGCAACATAATCAAAGGAACATATAGTAGGTGTTTTTAGTAGTTTCTTGTGCAGTATAGTTTAGAAATAACTGTAAACCAGGAAGGCAAGAGTGAATTTTATAAATAAGTTCTTCTCTCATACCTTTTCTTAGTTTGTCAGCAGAAAAATTAAGATATCAGTGCAAGATGCATCAGTATCAATGGCATAAGTAAAACCAAATTTACTGAATATAAGAAGCTTAAAGCAAATTTTAGACCAATGCTAGAAAATCTGGAACACAGGTTTTAAAACTTTCCCTAATTTAAAGCTCTCTTGAGCCATTTAAGTTGAATTTGTAGAAATATTACCTCAGCCACGCATGTTCACAGTCTGTAAACTGTGGACATAAACAATGGCATCTAATTGACAGGAATTTAATGTCAAAGCATAAGCCTGACTAAATTAAAAGCAAATGGCATTCTATTTATGAACTCAGGATACAGCAAACATTAAGGTCTGTCTTTAAACCAATGAATGCATCCTCAGATTTGCTGAAGCTCAGTCAGTCACCTAACTGTGACAATGAGCTCAATTGTCAGCTGATTTATTCTCCTAAAGGTTGATTTTAAAATAACTCAGATTATGTATCAGTTTCAGTACTTCATAATTCTTACCCAATTTATTTATATTTAAACAATATAGTTTCCTTCATACCACCATTACTTGAGAAGATCTGACCTCTGCATATGTAGAAAGAGACTGGAATTCCTAGGAACATATAATCAGGAAGTCTGCAATAAATATACATTCAGAAGACCAAGGGGATATATCCTTTATTCATTCAGAAAATAGCACATGCAAAAATCACCAAGTTAAGAGAGATTATCTTAAAAAATCCACTAAGTAACTGCAAGCATAACTGCAATTTTCTATTTCTCCTGTGCTTCTTGGTCTTATTGATTAACATGGAATATACTCAAGAAACTCTGAATGTATCTTTTCACTAAAGTTCTACTACAGATGCATTTCAGACTATGGCAGACCCTAAGTCTGACTGCCCACTGTTCCCTCACTGATACAGCGTCCCTTGCTCATCACTTTTTTTTTCTCGTTTCTAAACACGGCTGTTAATTGCTTCAACCTTTAGCTGATTCTCCTGAACTCAGGAAATCTGTATTTGATTCAAATTAAGCTAAACTCAATTTTAAATTCCATTCTTATTAATGCAGTTTTGACACTGTAAATGAGGTTTTTAAGAATATTCAGAAATCAGTCTAAATCTTATGTCAATTGGTCTAATTCATGAGATGTAAATGTCAGAATTTCTGAAAAGCTGATACATGTTATTGTCATTATTTTGGGGCCTCCTTCTCAGAATTGTATGGCTACTGTATCCTAAGTACCATACCGTAGTCACTGCTTTACCATATGCAACATAGTATTTCACAGGAACTAGAATTTAATAGCAAATCAGTTCAAGGATGAAAGAATTAAACTACACTAGGTAAACCTATTTTATTTTGCATCACTGAACACTGTTAGAAAGACTGTCACAGCCAGATATCCCTTTATTTTAATTTATGCGTTTGTAATAGCTTCAGTAAAAATAATGCAAAAAATGCAAATTAACATACCAAATTTGGATTCTTGTGTCTGGATCTTCCCCCTCCTCCCCAGGATAAATACATGACTTAGGAGAACTTACACAGCAATTACTCCACACAGCTGTCAAGACATTTTACAAAAGATCCTTTGTAGATGGAGACAGTAGATGGAGAAAAAGAAAACAAAAATTCCAGACGACAAATTATTTAAAGAGGAGGTGCAGTCTAGAAAGCAATGCACATTTACACTGAATACCTTTTGGTTTGTAACTAGGTCATCAGATTAAATGCATTATCACCCAGGGGTCTCATTACAGACAGGGGCAGAAGAGCAGCTGAAAGGCTCCTCGGAGCTGCCCATTAAGTACAAGTGTCTACAGAGTCTACACTACTGAGTGTTTCTTTTTTACAGCCCCAATTAAAAATTTACTGTGGGTACCTTTCAGCTCCAGCTTCTGTCCCAACCATGTCCTGCAGCTCAGAAGTAAAGCCAGTTGCACATCTGCTTCCCACCCAGCATTTCTCTGTGAAATGAAATGTAGCTAGAGCCACAGCAGTTTCTCTGTGGTATTTTGATGGGAGGGGCACACCAATTGACATTCCCAGGCACGCTCTACAGCCTCCAAGCTGCTCATCCAAATGAAGAAAGAATCTACAAATTACTTTTTTCATCTTTCATTGGTATTCATGACTGGATCCCATAGCTAATTGTTGTCACTGCCATTTTACCTTTCTGCTTTACTTTCTTCTGGATTCCGCAGTTAAATGTGAGTTCCTGGTCCCAAGCAGATTTGAACATCATTAAAACAGAGCTCTTCCCTAGTTTGCTACTCTGATTCCTGTGCTGTTTGACAGCATAACTCTAAATCTATTTACTTGAATGGACTATTTAAAATTCCATGCTCAGTTTCCTGTCTGTGACTGCTACATCCTAAATTATTAGATTAAAAACCAGAATTGCTACCGTCACTGCCTTCTGTAGCAATTCTGTAGATCAATGAAACAGTTTTATTGCAAGTGCACAAGTATGTAATGTTCCAATACAAGCTGAATGAAGACCTTGTTTTAGATAATCCCACTTTCCTTTTATATATTTTTCTAGCAAAAGATTTGGGGGCTTGCTGTTTAGGGACAATCTTTAAAATTGGTATGTTTCTTTATATATTGTAAGAGTTATGGGTGTCTGAAGAGCAGGAAGTACTCAGGCTTTAAGAAGGTGTCTCCTTTGAGCTGTGACGCCTGGAGCCGAACAGTCACAAGTGCTTTTCCATAGGCCTGTGGTGTAGGTGATGATCAGCTCCGAGGTGTCACAGGAGCATCGCTGCCAGACATGTTTTCTGTTTTGGTGATATCTGCAAGTCTGCGAGTTACACCCTCCTGTAACTCTCCTGTAACTTTAGGTTTTGATTTTGGACTTTCCAGAAGTCTAGGTTGTTTCTCTTACCAAGGGAAAGGCCGGTTTTCTCGCACAGGTTGTCAACTTTTTCTTGACTTCGTTCCATTTTGTTCAGCTCAGCAAAGCTCCTTCTATGCACAGGCATAGAAGTTGTGGAATTTCTCCGTCATAAGGATCACCAAGTTCTTGGACTACTTCTACTTTTTCTTTTATCTCAAGCTCACGGGTAGCAGCAGCCCCATTAATTTCAGTCGCCAAAGCAGTCGCCTTAGCCGCAGCCCCAGCTCCGGTGCTGAGCGGTGTGGGCGCACCCTCACGGCCTCACGGACAGCTCGGAACCCCGCTCGGGGCGGGGGCAGCCGCGGAACTCCCGGCGGGCAGGCCGCGCGCCTGCCCGGAGCGCTGAGGCTGAGGCGCCGCGGCGCCGGAAGGAGGCTGGCTCGCCATGGTGCGTGTAGCGGGATGGGGACGGGGACGGGAATGGGGACAAGGACGGGGACAGGGACAAGGGCAGGGGTGCGGCTCCCGCAGCCTGCGCTTCTGGGGACGGCGGTGGCTGCTCACGCGGTGCTCCCGGCCCCTTCATTCCCGGCGGGAGCGGCCCCGCCGCGTCCCTGGAGAGGCCTCGGGAGTGTGCGGCGAGTCTGCTGGCGGGCGGGCGGCCCTGGGGGCCGATAGGGACGGTGAGCCGGTGTTGCATTTAGCAACCGCTGCCTGTCCTCCCGGGAGGGTTCGCGTCCTTCTGGGCCTTGCCGGCAGGGCGGCCGCGGGGCGGGCAGGGCCGGGGCTGCGGAGGGCGGGCGGTGGCAGCCCGGTGGGGCCGGTGCGAGGTGCCGCCGCCTGAGGTGTTCATGGCAGTTCTGTCTTAGACATCATCTTTTCTCCGCAACCCTAAATACTGATGTTATCTCAGAGAGTTGGATGTACTAAAGTCTTCGTTTATTGATGACCATTTATTGTGTTGCAGGAAAGCCCCCTTGCTTTAAGGTGTTTGTTTTGCACGCAGCTAAATAGCATATTGTTCCATAAAGCCTTTCAGTTCTGTTCAAACACTTTCTTACCAGAAAGTAGTGTAACTTAGAGTAGTATTACCGTGCTTTTGAAATTTGTGAGTACTGTTCCCTCTCTGCGCAGTGTGAAGGGGTAGAGAAGGAAAGCTTCTGGCTACTCCCTGGTGTGAGGCATTTCAGTGATCTCTTGGGAGGAACAAGAAAATCGCTTTTGTTACGTTATACGAATTACACGTGGCCCTTGTCAGAAACCCAGATGCAACAATCTTAGAGAAGCTTGAATGGGAACATTTACTGCAAAGGTACAGAGAGCTAATCTTGGTTTCCTAGCTGCAGAGTTCTGTGAAGTAGGTATTTTGACAGTAGTCACTGTGCAAGATTTCTTACAGCATTTCCTGTGCTCTGATGGTTTTGTTACAGCATGTACTGGCTTCAAGTAATTTTGTTATTAAAGTGGGTGAAATTGCTAATATGTTACTGAAAGTTTAAGGCTTTCTGAGATATCAGTGCAGGACCTCTTTACCATGGTGTGTACTTTTGCCTTCCCTTTCATGTTTTACTCCGCCTTATTAGTTCATAATATCTTTGATGTCTTTTCAGCCAAAGTTACGAAAACCGCAAGGAGGGAAGCAAGAGAAGAAAGCTGTCCATCCCTACAGCAGGAAAGCTGCACAGCTTGCAAGGGAAGCACACAAACAGGGAAAGAGAGAAAAGTAAGTTGATTGCAAAACCTCTGTAGAGACCAAATAATAATTATCACAAAGGATGCTTTTTGTTCGTGGTAGTGGACATGGACTGTCAGGCTGATACAACTAATAAGATAACAGAAAGGCCTGTGTAACTTAGTGCTGCTGCTGGGCCACATGAAGTGACATTTACACACATTAAATCAAGCTCTACAAAGTGTGGAGTTCTGCTGCTTGACTTTGGGTGTTGTCCTTACAGGTTAGATTTCTTGCCTTTGATAATCTGAATAGCACAATGCTGGTGATTTCACATGGAGGTGAGTCACTTGGTTTGGCTTTACTTCAGGTTCAGTAAGAATCCTGCTGAGGGTCTAGCTGCTCCTGCTGAAATGCTGAGTTAATAGAAAACAAACCCCAGAAACCTTCCTGCAGAAGAGAGACTTCTGAATAAACCTGAATAGTTAACTCCTCTTTGGTAGTTTTCTGCTGTTGCATGACAGGTTTCTTTTTCTGCTGTTACTTCCCCCTTCCACAGAGGGAAAAGGCAGCTGGTGAAGACTGGCCTTTAATTTACATTGTCTCATTGCTTGTTGTTATGCTGTGACTGCTTATTTAGGAAGTTACTAAAGCTAACTTAAAGCATTTCAGTCTATGTACAGTATAGCATTATATAATGCTATATAAATTGTAGTGTCTGGGTGAACCATGTGAGCTGAGCCCAAATACTCATTTATCTGAAGGTGTTAAATTGGCAACTCCTGGTCCAGAGACTGTGCAGTTTTATTGTTGGGGTTGATGTACAATTTTATCCACAGCAGTTGCACTGTTGCTTTAACTCAGAAGGGGGCTCTCTGCCACAGCAGGGTCCTGTAGCCACCAGCAGAGCTCCTGCAAGAATTCACAAGTAGCATGTGTTGAGGTTTGGGTAGTTTCCTAATGTGCAAGAAGTTTTCCCTGCTGCTTCATATTTTTTCTGTGCTCTCTGACTATTGATTTTAAGTTTTTATTGCAGATTACTTTCCTATTGCTAAACTGGCCACTTCGTCCCTTACCTCTCCCACCTTGTGTCATAACAGCCACTCACAGCTCTTAATCACAAAAGATGACTTAATATTACTTGATTCTTAGTGCTTGCATTTGTGACTTCACCATATAGAAAAACATGCACAAGAAAACTTAGTGAGGGAGCGATACTCACTGATTGTTCATCATGGCATGGCACACTCAGATCTTTTAGTGACAGTCTCCTGTAGTTAGAATTACACTGATACCAACACCTGCACTGATGTTTCTTCTTGCAATGCCACTTTTTGTTCCTCTTGCAACAGCAAAAGTTGAAAAGCCTTGCTGAAACTGAGATAGACTGTATCCACTGCTCTCCCCTCATCCATGCAGGCAGTTGTTTTATCATAGAAGGCAACTGGGTTGGTCAAACATGACTAGCCTTTAATGACTACATGCTGACTACTGCAGATCACCTCCATGGGGATAGAGATGGCCTCCAGAATGAGCTGCTCCATTGCCTTTGCAGTGATTTAGGTGGGGTTGACTGGTCAGTAGTTCCCTGGGGTTCTCCTTCTTGCCCTCTTGGAAGACTGGGGTGACATTTGTTCTTCCAGTCCTCAGGCTCCTCTCATCTCCACGATCTTTCAAAGATAATAGTAAGCACTCTAGCCACGGTGTCTGCCAGCTTCCTTGGCACTCATGGATGCATCCCTCGGGACCCATGGCTATGTGGATGTCAAGTTTGCCTGGGTGTTCTCTAACCCAGTCCTTCTTGGCCAAGGGAAAGGCTTCCTTCTGACATTCCTTAACCCTGGTCTACTGGGCCAGAGGTTACTGGGGGCTGCTCTTGGCTGTGAAGGCCCATGCAAAGAAGGCGTTTGATATTTCTGCCTTCTTTGTGTCCTGATACCAGGGTCCCCCTCAGTTCAGTAACAGGCCCACATAATCCTTAGTTTTCCTTTGGTCACTGATGTATTTGAAGAAGCCCTATCCTTGCCATTTCAATCTAGGCTGATTGTAAAAGATGTAACCTTTCATTTTGCATAGGGAAACTATTCCATCAAGAACAGTGTGTCGGTTTTGACCATCCACAGCATACTGTGATAGAAAAATTATCTTGTATTTTATATCTTATAAATAAGATTTCTACATCTTACACTTCTGGGGCCTGAACAGTTAACTAACATTGTTCACAGATCTGTACTTTGTAGATCCCTTTTGGTGTGGTGTTCTAAAAATGCATCTAAAAATTAGTTGTATTAGAAACATCATCCAATTCTATATTCTATTTTCTGTATTATCTTGGCTTGAAGAGCAGTTTAATTTGAAAGACATGAATAATGTTGATTTTTTTCCTCTGGCGTTTTTAAAAGACTTGTTAAGGTGTTTCTTTTGGATCTCTATTATCTAAATGATCAGCTTGGTAAATTTTCAGGATTTTTTAAAATATTGGGAATTAAACATGTGTTAAACTTTTAAATGTAATGACTTAACTTTCAATTTCTGTAATATAATGGTGAGGTTTGGATTCATTTTGCACAGCTCTGAAAAAAACAAGATAAACTTCCGATGCTGTGGATGGGGGGAAGCTTTCCCCTCCTACAGTCTGGGGAAAAAGAAGTAGCTCACACCAGTTTTGTTCTGCATTGCTTCTGCAGGTCTATTAAATGTCTTTAAACAATTTTCCAAATTGCTTCTATTGAATGGCAGCCCTGCGCTCTGGATGGAAGGTTAATACATCTTTTGGTGGTGAATAGGAGAAGCTGCCTTGTAATCTCTACAGAATTTTCTTCCTTAGTCCCATCTGCAAATCTGGTACTTTTTTGACCACGCTTGTTATTGTGTAGAAGTAAGTTGCCTGAAGTATGAATAGGACACAAAACTGGAAACAGAATTCTCAATAAGATCTCACCAGGCCTGTGTAAAGGGGGTGATTTCTCTGTGCAGGCTAGTGCACCTCTGCAGAATGGAAAAATTGGACTAGAGTAGTCAGTGAATGTAGGAAGTCCATAGAGTTCATCTGTACCATTTTTATTAAGCTGTGGATTTCCTTGCCAGATGATTCTCTAATTGTGGCTGGCTAAATTTGTGCAGTAGTAGTTTTTGAACATACATACATTTTATCTGTTCATTACTATTTAACACAAAGGTGTAGGGTGTAGGAAGCCCTTGAATGGCATGTTTCTGGAGGGTGAGAACATCTTTTATAGAAGTATCAGTCAATGTTTTTGGTTTTGTGTGGTTTGTTTATTTTGTTTTGCATGTTTTGGTTTGGTTGGGTTTTGTTACTTTTTTTCCTTTAGTACTTGTCTGGATACAGGATTCAGGACTGGAGACAGTTTAGGCTTCTATTTGCTTATTAACTTTCATATAGGATGGAGGTAAAGAAACAACTACTGTGAATGTTCCTGTTTATGTTATACAGGAAGGAAAATTGCATTAAGTTATGAGATGCATATTCCAATATCTTTTGCCCAAATGAGATAGTAAAAAAGGGTAGACATTATTCACAAGGAATTTCAATATTTAAAATGCAGCACTGAAAAAAAGGAGAGAGAAATTCTACATTAAGTTTCAGAAGTCTTTCACAGGTTCCATTGTCCACTCTTCACTGCAAGCATTCGTAATGAAATATGACAGCAGTTATAAGTTTACTGTCCAGAAACTGTGACTGCACTACAAAAGACCAATCTTAACCATAATAAGAGGAGACAGACCAATTGCTTGTAGAAAATTTGCTACAATCTCAAATCATCTTGTTCACTTGAATTACACCTTTTTCTTGCCTGCATCCTTCTCCTTTCAGTTCTGTTCTACATCTAATGAGCAGCAGCAACTTTCTGTGTATTACTACCACTTTATTCTCTCTTAATCTACGTCTAAGTCCTTATTCCTTTAGGGAGCTTATTTGCTCTGGTAAAAAATTACATGGATGTTTTTTATAAGACAACAGTAGCTGCTTCACTGGCAGTAGTAGAACACTGGTTTTTCTACACTTTGGGAAACCAGACCATAGTGGGAAACTCATGGAACTTCTGTAGCAGTGATGCACCAACACCAGTGATGTTTTCCTGCTACTGCAGAAATACCTATATGGTTTTGGTTTAGCTAAAGCTAATCTAGCTCTGCATTTTTTTCTGTTGTTTTCCCTCCTGAGTCAAAATAGACCCTTTCTATTGTGCATCCATTATAAATTTCTTAGGAGTCAGTGCATTTTCATTACAAATAAGCCCGTCTAAAACTGACATGCTCTGAGATATGAGAGCTAAGGAGTTTTTACAATGATGGGTGTGAAGCGACCCTTTGGGAGTAAGCAACCTTAAAATGTCTCCTGGTAGAACTCTTTGTTTTCTTTTCCTTAGGTTTTCCCTTTCTCTAACCTCTTAATCTCTCTTGATCCACTATGCTTCTACTTGCATTGCTTGCAGCAGTGATGCTTTGTGACATGCTCTTGCAGATTCTTTGTGAGGAACTGAAAAAATGTTAGCTTCTAAAATTATGTATTTTGCTTACAGAAATAAATAAACTGCAAAAAAATCCCTAATTCTTGTAGAGGGATTTTCATATGGAAGTATTCTAAAATGCTTAACCAAGCTAACAAAAATGGACATGCATGGAGAATTATGAAAGGTATTTAGCAGTCTGAAACAATGAAATACGTCTTATCAACCATTAATTTTTATATTTTTCTTAGTGAAAAGCCTATCTTAGTTTTCAGAGCCATAGATGGCATTTGTGTGTGTGGATATTATTGGGGAAAATACTATGAGTTCATATGAGTTTATGAGTTCATAAACTGATTTGGGAAGTACTTATTTGTCATTAGTGTTTGGAGCAGAACAGTTGAACACAGTACAGAGATAAAGAGCTGCTGAACGAACATGTAGAATTTACTTTTTAAGTACCTAGAAGACATTAAGAAAATCACTAATCATTCTTATTAATAATCAGTGCCTAAGCAGAGGATTTCTGGGAGGTGAGTGAAGAAGAAAATCATAAAGAAACAACAGCCTGCCACAAGAATGTATCCCTGCCCTTACACTCTCCTTCCCCTGAGCAAAAGCTATTACTCATTATGTGGAAGGAGAGGAAGTTTCTTTGACTCACCTGATTTGATTAGCCTCCCTGCTAATGCTATTGTCTTCTAGCAGTCACTGAGGTGAGGTTTTTATGAAAAGTACAATAAGGCAATATCCGAGCCTATAGTTCATTATTTGTCATACTGAAATTAGTAGTGTGCATCAGGAGACTGAAAGTTTTTCTTGCAGAAGAAAATGGTGGTTCTGTACTTCACTGCTTTGATAAATGAATGATTTGCAGGTGCAAATGGCAGTTTGGAGTGTTTTAGAACATAGATGCATGACATGGTTCTGTTCAGGCAGCTTTCCTAGGTGCCATCGTAGTTTTCTGCATGGCAAAGCTTTGCAGACAGGCTCATCTGGCGGTGCTGCCATGCAGGGTTCCCAGCAGGGATCGCTGGTGTGCAGTTCCACTGAGTGCAGTCTGTGTCTTCCTCTTGGATGCTGTTACCGTCCAAAGCTCCCTGCTGTAAGTCCTCTGAGGATAAAAGCCTGCCCAGCTTTTATTGAAGGCTTCTTCTACACATGCTGAGGTATCTGTAAAAATTTCTTTAATATGTTAATGGCATTCTTAGCAGCTCACACATGCTGTGCATTTGCTTTTACATGGCTCTTAGACTGTCTTCACAGGATGAAGTACTTCTTGAAAAAGCTGATCTTTAGTTCAGTAATGTAGGTTTGTGGACAAGTTACACAAGTATGTTTGTCTCTAGAAAGTGAGGGTTTATCTTTTGATCCCAGTTTTTTCCCCAAAGTTTCCTTCTCTGTGCTCCGAGTTACTTCACTTAGCTCTAAAATGCTCATTAAATTTTAGAGAGTAAAAGGAATTTAATAAAGGAGCACAATAGCTTTGAACTGTGATGAATTTTAGCATTATTTATTCTTTGTCAATTATACCCTTTATGATTTACTTAATCCGTTACCAATTTTCCTATTTAATGATACAATAATAATAATAATAAAGCCAATCTTATCAGAGGTCTTTGACTATATACACCGAATATGCATGGCTAAGATATTTTTCCCAGTGACAAACTTCATACTTACCTCAGTAATATCTTATTTTCCTTTCTGGAAACAACAGAACATTGCAACATCCTTTGATGCAGATCAAATCTGACACCTTGAGGACAAAAGAGCATGAGGCATGGGATTTCCTGTTAGAGAACTTGTCTTTTTTGAGAACTCCTAATTAGGATGAAAATTAATCCCAAATAGAACTGTGTACACACATCCCATAGAGGACAGCAGACCTTGAGTATCCTGCCAGAGATTCGGGTTAAAAGTACTGTGAGACAGAGTTGGGGTTTTTTTCATCTTCTTCAATAAAGTTGTTAATTCTGGTTTCTTAACACATTAACTTTTACTGTTTGCTAAGCGCAAACTTTAATTATTACGAGTTTTAAGGTACCAGAGTGGTATCTTTCACATTGCATGCTTGATTTGCAAGAATGCAGTGCAATGTAATCTCCAAACTCATTAAACATACCTGAAGAATATCAGAAATACTTAAGGAAATTGTGACAATGCAGCTCCTTGGTGAAATTCCTTTTGTTGCGCTCTGAGAAAAATGTTGTGTCTTTATTTCTTCCAAGAAACTGTTTAGCTTAATAGGTAAACTGGACAAATTTCAGCTAGTAGTTTTACCAAAAAGTAGATCTTATGGATAAAACAGAAGTTGTGCATTGTTTGGAATTTGTCAGATATTTCTATTTGAAATTTTACATTGACTTTCATTGTGACTGAAAAAAACCCAACTTTCTGAGAATAAAATGAAGGTCATTATTTATATGGTACTCATTCCTGGATAACGTATCTGGTTTTTCTCTGCTAGGTTGAAGACTGACAAAGCTTTGCGTTTAAGTGTTATTGGTAAGCAGAAACTTCTATTACTGAGTAATAGTAATTCAGTTTCTTAGTAGAGATTCTAAGTTTCACCAACTTTTTAGATGTCCAACTAGAGTTTCTTTCTCTATAATGTGATTCTGCAATCTTCAAATAGATTTTGTTGACATACTGAAATACCTGACATGGCCACTTAATATATACAGGATTGAATTTGGGGCTGAGCATAGCTGATCTTTAGTCAGTGTACACAAAAACAGGGCAGTAGAGACCAAATGAGTGTTTTGTACCTCTGTACACTTATTTATTGTATTTGGTCTCCATGCTTTCTATAATTGCTTATAAAAGAAGATGGTATATGTAGCTTAAAAGACACATTGTGCTAGCAAGTAAGTTCAAAACTTCAAGACACAACCTGGAATATTTTTTTCTTCCATATGATTGATCCTGCACCTTTTCAATTTAAACTGTTTTAAAATGGTGATGATCAGAACTCTTACTAAGCCACTATGTTGGTTTTTTTCCCCAAAGTTTCCTTCCTAAGCAATTGATATAATGATATTTTAATTAATTTCCAGTAAAACAAAGCTTAACCTCTTTTTTTACCTGTAAGGAAGGTATAAAATAAATCTGAAATTATATGGGAATGCTTCTATTACAGCTGTCTTCATACCTGGTACCCACAGTATAAGAGTCTATGCTGCCATTCAAAATCTTGAAAAAGGGGGGAGGCATTTAAAAAACTTAGAGAAACTTAAATCTGTATTGATGCTACAGTGGTGGTGTAATCATTAATGTTAAGTTTATTCTTGTAGGAGAAAAACTGCAATGGTTTCAAAGTCACCTTGACCCCAGTAAAATCGAGTACACAAAGAAGGAAGCTGGCGAACTAATTGAAAAGTAAGGCTGGTGTTAAAAACAAGATTAAAAAGCGTGACTTGTCTTGAAAAATAATGTGATGATGACTCAGAGGAGGACTTTTATATATTGCTATTAATAATATCAAGTAGTTGATTTTGTTGCCACTGACATATATTGAGAGATGTATATAGCCATACTGGAATTACTCAAATAAGTCATGTGTTGTAGTTTCTTTGTTTTAAATTACTGAAGTATATCACTAGTTTTGTAGTGTGTGGAGGACTCAAAATGATTTAGACAGTAGTAATCACATGCATTTGCTTGTTGGGTTATTCCATGACACCTGAACACACAGATTTCATACTACATACTCTTTGAGTCTCCAATAAATAAAGAAAATAAATTAGAAAATAAATACAATTAGCAAAATAATTTATCAGAGTAATTCTGGTTTGCAAATTTTTTGCGTGACTGCATCTCACTAGAATGCATTTTATTTCTTTCAGTTATATGTGTCGATTCAATGCTGAATTGGAGCAGATTGAGTTACAAAACAGTATTAAAGGCAGACAAGGAAGACAGCATGGTTCACGGGAAACTGTCATCAAGCAGACAATAGAACGTGAAAGACAACTCTATGAGGGCTATGGAATAGGTATGTAAAGGCATTAGAAAGAATTCTGTGCTCACACCTGCTCACAAGGCCAGAGTCTAAGCAAACTTTCTAGGCATTGTCCTTATTTCTCTCTTTAAAGAAATTAACTAAGTGCTGGGTGCTTGTGCCTTGCAGAGTTGTTTGGGAGGAGGGGCAGGGTGAAGAAAAGGAGAAAAAAAGATGGTGGAGATCTGACTCATATATTCTACTTTTGTCTTTGTGCATCTTTGCTAGTGCTTACTGTCTTTTCAGTGCAGGCATATATAATCTATTTTTGAAACTAAAGACAGCTTTTAATGCACCTGTCTTGAATATAAATTCTGTTCAGCAGCTTGTTTGGACCTTCATTTGATAACTGGAACTAGGCTGAAGGGAAGCACCAATGGTTTGGTGGAATAAGGAAGAAAGACAAAGGGATAATGAAAGTGCAAAAAGCAGAGTTGTTTGGGGATAAGCAGTGAAGTGTTTGTATTCTGCTTTAACTGATAATAGGCATATTGCAGCTGAGTGATGAACTTGGCTTTAAAGCTAAAGTATTATCCAGACATAATTGGTCCTTCTAGTAGTGAAATATGTCATGGAAGACGTGAAAAATCTACATTCGTCTGTAGTTAGGATAGAAAGCAGAGCAAGGTTTTGGTTGTGTGTCCTAGTCCCCAGTCAGCTGTCCCAGCTGTGTCCCCTCCCAGCTCCTTGTGCACCCTCAGCCTTCTTGCTGGTGGGCTGGGTTGAGGAGCAGAAAGGGCCTTGGATCTGTGCAAGTCCAGCTCAGGAATAATGAAAACATCATGTTTCCATCAACACTATTTCCAGCACTATTCCAAAACACTACCCTGTACTAGCTACTGTGAAGAAAATTAACTCTACCCCAGCCAAAATCAGCACACCCTGATATGTATTGTACAAATCAAGAAAACTAAAGGCTTTAAAATTTTGCCAGCACAGCCTGCAGAGGCAGAGGAATTTAGGAACATCTGTATGACTTCATGTGTAATCTTTGATTTCTTAGAAGGAAGGGGGAAAAGCAATAGGAAGATAAATTCTGTGATTGTCATCAAATAGCTCAATTGTAGAAAGTATGCTTTTTGTTTTTCGCTTTTAAATTTTAGTTCTTTTTTTCTTACTGCTTTGTGGAAAGCTGATAGAAAAAAGCAGTAGGGCTCAAGAAAAAGATGTCAAATGCACAAGCACAACATAAAAATAATGAAGAAGCTAGAAATATTGTAGGCAAAATTTGAGGTTATTATAGAATTAGTAAGTAAGGCATTCAGCGAGCACAGTGCAACTTCACATATTAAATATGCTTTCAAATCACTCATTATTTGTTATCACAGCTGCTGCAGGTTTTGCTCTCTGTCTAGGACAGTGCTCATTCAGAGAAAATAGTTGCTGCTAAGTACTATAGCAACTAAATACTGTAATTAGAGATTGGGCATAAATGGAAGTCAGCTGGAAACAGTGCCTTTATGCCTCTAGCTCATTATTAATCCTGGAAGCTTTAGTGAGTGGAGCTTTTATAACTGACTTAGATTTGTTGGGTTTTCTTTCCCCTCTGTTCTTGAACTCAGTTATTTCTTGTATGCATGTGCATTTGCTATGAAGAGGCTGTATTATATGTATTCTTTTCATTTAGGAAAGTGTACTAAAGTTTGATGCAGTCTATTTATATAATATAATCATGTTGGAAAAGACTTCCAAGATCATTAAGTCCAACCTTTGACCAAGCACCACCATGTCAACTAGACCATAGCACTAAGTGCCAGTCATTTCTTGAACACTTCTCGGGCTGCTGATTCCTCCATTACTTCCTTGGGCAGCTCATTCCAATGCTTAACCACCCTTTCCGTGAAAACACGTCTGTCCTGATGTCTAACATGAATCTTCCCTGGGTGTAGCATGAGGTCATTTCCTCTTGTACTGTCAAGGATGTATGTAAACGAAAAACTAGTTCTTTACAAAATGTAAAAATTTGTTTACAAATGTGGTAGACATCCTGAAATATAGTAAATTTTAGTCTTTTTTAAACAAACAGTAGCTATGCAGAGAACATTATCAGTGAGGTTGTTGAGGTTTAGCAGCTCCTTGTCACTTACTCCTTAAATACATCTACAGTAGTTTTACTGTGGTTTTCTTCCTCATTTTCAGTTTTGTGTATTTGGGTTTTTGGTTTAATCTGGTTACGTGTATACAGCAAAGCTATTGAAAGGCAATGCTAGATATTTATTTATTTGTTTGTAACCCAGAGTTAGCATGCTTTCAGTGGAAAAGTATAATTATTTCATCTGAACAGCATCGATTTTTGATAATTTGCTTCTAATTACCTTGCATGTTCTCTCAGATGCATAATATTAATCTTGGGGGAAAGTGGATTTTAAAACTAAGTACACTAGTTTTATTAATTAGTTCTGGAAGCCTCACATTACAGGGAAATCAATTTAATTCAGATGAAAAGTGTATCATTTCCATGTATCTGCTAATGTAACTTCTGTACTGTTCATTAGCTGCTGTTTTCTGTAGTGATCATTATTGTATAACTGAACGGTTCTTTGCCTAAAGAGCACCTACAGTTTCCTTCTTTTTAACAGGCTGTTTATTCTTCCTCAAAAGAAAGAAAAGTAAAACTATCTGAAAGGGTCAGAAACATTGAAAAACATTTACTTAAAGCTTTCATGGCTGTTTTGCTACAGCACATAGATTGCTGAATACTTTGTCTTAGAAATGCCAGACAATAATCTGCTCCCACAAATACTGTCTTCATTTCTTTCCCACTAACTCCTGTGCCATATTTCTCTCTTACATTTTTTTCTATCTTTAGTTCAGAAAAACATGTTCCTGTGACTTAACATTTTAAAGCAAAAGAAGGAGTTCACAAGCAGCAGCAAAAACCATGACATCCGTGCTTGCTAAGGAGATGCAGCTGAGTTAGACAAGTGTTATTAATCCAACATAATTCAGGAAATCAGTTACTGTGCAATATATAGTTACTTTATTTCTACACAGAGTTCTGTTCTTAATCTGGCAACGCAGTAGCTTTTTTT
Organism: Drymodes brunneopygia; assembly: GCA_013400955.1. NCBI lineage: Eukaryota > Metazoa > Chordata > Aves > Passeriformes > Petroicidae > Drymodes > Drymodes brunneopygia. The sequence continues at coordinate 563,333 of VZTZ01023901.1, forward strand.
GTGTAACATATTGCAAACACACATGTAAGCGTAGTTTACAAATTTTGCCACTGCCAAAGCAGTAAAGATTAATTCAGTGCCAGATCTTGGTTTGTTACAGAATATTCTCTCTTCTGAGTGCCTTCTTTCTCATGATGTTGGTGAGCCCGGGATGATAGGCTAGATAAAACTGTTAGAATATTCTCTTTGGAAAAGGTCTGCATAACTTAAACCCATTAAATGTTTTCCAAAAAAAAAGAGAAAAGCAAATGAAAGGGCTTCTGTTGTATAGCTGACAATAGAAGAAATATGCAGGTCTCAGAGTAGCAGTTGCATTTCCAGGCAGGCTCGACCAAAAGTCCTGCCCTTCTTTATTTACTTACTTTTATATGTTTCTAAAGACAATCAAGGATTGGTGAAAAGGGTCAACATCCCTGAAGGTTTACAGGACAAAGACATGGTCAGTCATCTTTCTCCACCCCAGGGAAAGGAATGAAAAACAATTCCACAAGTGCAAAACAATCCTGCCCGGTTAAGAAAAACAAGGACCAGGTTTACAGAAAAAGCATGGGAAACTACAGTTACAGTGTTACAACTTATGGGGCCCTGTAAAACCAGGGCGACAGGCTTCATTTGAAAGTCTTGTCATTTAGTCCTGGTTTGTCTGACAAGAACACTGAACTGTATGTTGAATCAGTGCTTTGATAAAAGGAACAAATACAAATCTCAGCATGGTGCCACTAATGCCAAACTCACTGTTTACATCACTACATGCACTATTAGAGGCAAATGGAGTAGCATTGATTGCTCCTTGTAAAATGCCTGGGAGAAGGGAAGAACTTCTTTCCCTTGTGGAACCTGGGATGTTCCAGCCTTTGGCCCTGTGCCACCATGAGTGCAATTCAAGGGACTGCAAAGAAAGCAAAAGCAACCATGGCTTTGTTTCAAGGCTTTATTGGGAAGGTTGGACCTAAAGTGGCATGGGTATTTATCAGAACCAAGGAATCAGCAGACCAAAAATGCATTAGGTAAATGTTTCTTTACCTTGCCTTGCTCAGCTGTGAGCAGTATCACCTCATCTGTTAACTGAGCAGCAGTCTGCAGAAATCTCTGTAATGTTATCAAAACATTTTCCATACATTATTGTTCTTCAGTTGGTAACTTTATAACCAAGTGTGAAAGGAAGGAGTGGTTTTCTGACTAGTAAAAACTGTCTGGCCAGAAAGATAAATGACACAGGTATAATCATCCTACGTTTTGTAGTAGCAAAATCATCCATAATACTGCATTGATAGCATGATCTCATATATTACTGTAAGACTTGAGAAAATTGATAGATGAACAAAGGCAGAACTGTTTGTTCAAGGACAATATAAAAGTTGCTGAAGTGCCACAATTTTAAGAGGTAAAATAAAGTGGATTTAATGTTACAGAGGTAGAAAACATCTGTCTTGTTGAGAGGCCTGCTGGCTGTGAAATCTGTACACTTCATAGACAGTAATGAGGTGTTTTATACTGTGGAAAGATGTCAAGGTTCTAAGGTATAAGTCTCCATAAAGTAGTGGTGATGTTAAACATTGGCCACTTGCAACACTTGCAGGACTGACCAAGAAAAGAATGACACTGAATTGAGGCAAAGCAGCTTTGGCAATCTATGTAAAAGTCTGCCTGAGTTTATAAATTACACACTAGTAGGAAGATTTTGGCTACTGCAGGAGGAAAAAATCAAAATGGTCAGTTCCACAGGTCTCAATACAAAATATTTGCCTTCCTTTTTTTTACTACCAAAGGTAATACAGATTTGTATTATTATTTTTATTTATTATTTGAATATATGTATGGCAAGTTTCTTTTAGAACAGTTTGGTTGCAATGGAAAGTAATGTTAATGTTGTTAATGTAACACATCTAATAGAATTTAATTTCTTTCCTATCAGAAATCCCAGACATTATGAACAGAAAGCATCTTAAATTTTTCAGGTAAGTTTTTTATTGCCACTAATAATCTGTTTATGCAAAATACTGTTTCTGAAGTTCACCTGTTGTATATATTTTTTCATAAAAAAAGGAACTTAGGCAAAACTGCCAAGGAATTTGTCATTTGAAAAAGAAGAGAGGTATGGCACTGCTATTTTGGCATTTCTTAGCTGCTACAAGCCGAACACTTGTGACAGTTATTAATTAAAACATTGGAAGATTTAGATTCAACAGTTAGAATGCCATTTCTGTAACATAAGCAACTTCTTTTCTCAATATTCTTAAACAATATTTTACCTAAAATGCTGACCTCAGCTGTTCACAGTAGTGTTGGTATGTGTGTATGTACTAGTTGAAAATCTTAAATGAAGTTACAACTTGCATCCAGTTAAAAGATCCGGGAGCTGTGAAACTTGCTAGCTGGCTCACCTGGGCCAGCATGTTGGCATGTCTTGGTAATAGACTGAGTGAACCTTTTTGCTGACAGCTCTATCAAATGAAATATTTTAAAGGGAAAAAAACCCCAAACTTAGGAATGCTTATCTTGCAAGGAATAATGTGTCACTGCCTCCCAGGGATGGTATGTAGCCGGAAGTCACACTTACAGGACGTTGGAATAAAGCCAGAAATTCCAAAGAGAGACTGCTGTATTCATAAACATGCAATTGACTTCTTGAACTCGGACATCAGATAGAAGCGTTGTATTGCCTTGGTAGAGCAAAAACATACCTTATAATCGGCAAATATTGTCTTTGCCCTTAAGAAAAATTATCCATGGATACTGTAATCAAGAAAGCATTCTATGAAGTGAGTACTGGGTTTGACTTACATTTAAAACAACCCTTTCTCCTTTATGCAGCCTTTTGAAATACTACACTCACCATGTGAATTAATACTTACTAACCCTTTGTGTTCTCCTGAAGTCAGTCATACAACATGTTAACATTTACCATAAATCACGAGGGGCTTATGTCCATGTGATGTTATATATGCAAATCAAGGATCCAGATGAATAAACTTCTGACCTGCTTTTCTGTTGCTTACCAGGCTGCAAGTTGAATGGGACAAACCTAAAAGTAGGTGGCTGAAACTAATTGAGGGGACAGTAAGTCAGTGGGAATAAAGAGAATATATTTCTGTTTCAGAATATCACATCTGAAAGTACTTATTTCTTCAAAGAGAAATTACAGCTTCTGTAATGTACAAAATCAGGTGAAATCTTTGGTGCTTTTTCATCCCACAGTGGGACAGAGGATAACTTAGAAAAGCAGCCTCACTTGAGTTAGCATCTTCTGAGGAAATGTGAATGATCTCTGCCATTCCTTCCTTTTTATTGGTAATCAGTTTTCATTACTTATTTTTTCTCTTTAAGAGAATGGGATGGTGATCTGAGGAAACTGCCAAACATCAAAATGAAAAAGCTCTCAGTGAGGGATGCTGCCTGCAGTCACCCTGAGGTGACAGATGCAGAAGCAAAAGAAGACTTGAATGAAGGAGAAGAGGTGAGCCCTGATGAGCACCAGCTGATTCAAGAGCTGTAATAGTGAAGGGAATTGTAAGAAACCTATTTTAATTATCACTGGAAACAAAAATAAAATTTAACTATATTTCTAAAGGCTTTGTTAGTTGCTTTTTTTATGATCTGAGTAAACAATATTACTGGGTAAAGCTGTATATTATTGGATGAAATTTTCTGACTGTAAATAGATACTTATAATCTTAATTGTGTAAGCTTATGTCCTGAAATCCCAACTAGCTGAGTACCTTTTCCCTGTCTATATGCAAACTGGAATATTTTGTGGTCAGAAATCCTTATCTTTTCATAGTAATTGCACTAATCTGTTAAACATGAGGAACTCTACTCTTGTACCTTCTTTTCTTTGAGAATCTGTGTCAGGATCATAGAGAGCTGGAAATGCTCCAATAAGATACGGCATATTTAATGTTTTGTCAAGAGAATTTGAAAGTTACTGTCCTCAGCAATCTGTATTGCAGAATTCAGATCAAAAGCCAATCGAAGTCCCTACAGTCTATTTTTAAATATATCTTAGTCCAAATTTTTTCTCTAACCCCTCTGTTGAGAATTGAATTGAAGCCACTCAGGACTTTTCAATAGCAGGCTTGCTTTATGATGCAACTCCTTAGATGCTTTTAAATGTGTCTTTCAGGAAAGTTCTTAGCAGATTATCACTTTAAAAGCTGTAAAATGAATTTAGAAAAAAAAAAGAAAAAAGAGCAAGGGCAAAATTAGGGATAATTTCACAGCAGGCATTAAGTAGGACATCTCAGTGCATATTAAGTTGTCTGGGCACAGAAGTCACAGTTCAGTTGAACTGTTTGTACCCATGGTAATAGTCATGGCTGAGAGGCCTGTAAACTATAAAACTTGAGGTGTTAAACTGTGGCAGAAGCTGAGCCAGGAAAATTGGATTGAACTAACCCAGGACACTTGTAGATGTGGTTGTTTCAGTGCTTTGACAGATTTTGCCTTTTGGAAGTTCATTTTGAATTTTTGCTTGTATACAAAGTCTGATGTTTGAAATTGCAAGTAGAAACATTGAGTCACTTTCCCATGACACTTTGTAAAGTATGGAAGGAAAATGAGCAGAGAACTCAATAACTGGAAGGTGTCACAGTAATTACAGTATATTAGGCTGATGTCTTGGTGAGTGCTTCAAAAAGATTGTCATGGAGAGTTATGAAGAATGAGATGTTCTATATTTCTTGAAATAATCTAGTAATAAGATGTTATAAAAATCTGGATAGTCAAATATTTGAAATATTTGCAATTATGTCTTTTTTAGCATTTTTCATTCAGACAACAAGAACTTGTTTACAGATCAGGCCTTATCGACTTTGCAGATTTTCTCCCTTGAAGTCCATATATTCACCTATTGTTTAGCTGGCTTTTAAACTGTCTTGTTAACCTACTGCACAAGTAATGAAAAAAGAACAGTGTCTCCACAGGAACTTCTTACACTGAATTATCAAAAAAAAAATATGTAGCTGTATAGGTATTCATATCTGAATTGAAAATAATCTAGGCTTAAACTGCGAATGTGCAAGACCAATTCATCAGATGACCTGTTGAAGAATATTAATGTGGCAGTGGGAAAGAACAACAACAAAAACCCCCAAACAAAGCCATTTATTTATTTATTTATTTATTTATAATTTCTGTGCTGAGAATTTTTGTCCTGACAGGCCTGGAGCAGGGAAGGATGTAGAGTTTTTTGCCTCACATGTGTTACTGAGACAAGCTGCTGGAATCTCTCCAATTAATTTCATATTCCAATCATGCTTTAAAACCAGTTATTAGAGTTTTGTATGTTAATGAGTTTCTTCCCTACAGGTGAAAAAAAGATGAATGCTCTCAGGAGTTCTGAATTGTTATTCTGTTTCTTTAAAATCTAGAAAGTAGAAGCTGGTAACAGTGGGAATGGGAAATAGTTATGTGTTGTTCTCTGTTCTTACAAACTTGCTATGGGGAATACCTGGAAATTCTATTCTTTTGTAACTAAGGATTTCAAAAATTAATGTTAAATTCTCTATTATAATTCTCTGTAATTTACAGGGCTTTTTTTTTGTAGTAAAGGATTAATTTTAGGGAATATTTCTTTCATTCTAACTTGTCAGGTACTCTTTTGCAATGTTCCTGTGTTTGTTTTTGTTTTCAACTCAAAGCTATAATAGTTAAAATTAATACTTCATTAATTATCACAGCTCATATTAAATATACAACAGTCCAAACAAAAAAGTAGTATTTTTACACGTAAGGCCACTCTCATATAAGAACTTCGGGGTTTTTTAGAGTACTTTTCAGTTTGTTGCAATGTTCTTAACTTCGTTATATTTTTACTTCAGCCAGCCTCGGAGAGCTAAGTCTTCTCTACAAAACTGGCTGAATTACATTCAAATTTTCAGTAGCAGCTGACTTGTTAGTTGTGAAACATTGCCCTATTGATGGTCTCAGCTGGAAAGAACCAGCTGACTTAGCAGAGTAGAAGTAATGACTTTTTTCTCTCATGTAAACAAAGCAAATGTGATTTTTAAAAAAAAGCCAAAACCAAGCAGAAGATGCTGACATTCTCAAAACTGGTTATATATGTTTATGTATGGCTTTTATATGTTATATTATTATTATTATTATTATGTATATACATACAAATGTAAATTAATTAGTTTACAATTGCTTAGTATTGGAAACAAATTAAGTCATTTGTAAGGGAATATACTTATAGAGTCTGATGATTTTTTGTTTGTCTTTCAGTACAATAGCATATTTAGTCAGCTCTGTGATGGCACTGCCATCTGTGAGGACAGAGTCTGGGAAAAAAATGTGTATATTGGAGTTCACCTTTTTTTAAATCTGGGATTTGCTAGACACCTGGCAGATATGAAAGGGTAGTAAAAAACATCTTTTTTTTTCTCAGCAGAAGTAGTTCTTTGCTTAAGGAACTTTCCACGTTAGTTTTCTAATAGAGGGCAATAAAACGCCTGCAGTCCAGAATTATGTCAGATTGGCTTGTTTGGTCAGTCTCAGCATGATACAGTGCATACATTATTTTTCTATCTTCTAGCTCTTTCAGGAGCAAAAATTCATTATAGTTGATTTCTAGACTTCCCCAAAAGAATTAAGTTTCATGAAGGTAAGAGACTTTGCTAATGAGGTGATATGATATATGCACTACAGTTTAAGCTCTCGTCTTAAAATCAGCTGTTGAAGTCCTGTGCAGAGTTCCTGTAATGAAACTGAAAATAAGCTGATGGTGAAACACTTACCATAATGGTCCTGTAATCAAGTTCCCTAAGCCTTGACTGCTTGATTGCAAATACTGTCCAATTTTATTAAAATCGAGGGTTTAATATGTAACTAGTTACCTGTTACAAAAGAAAAGGAAAACTAATCAAGTTATTAGACTAAAATGACAGCATTACTTTAAAAACAGAAGCATTTGCTAAATAAAAATGGAAGCATCCTACTACTGTCAGCACTTATTCAAGTTCACACAATTAACAAGACAGTACCATGCTGATTTGAAAACTGATAAAGTGATGATGCCCATTGCTAAGATACAAAGGGCTCAAAAAAATCTTATCCACACTTTTTAATGAAATACTCTTTCCCCAGCTCTCAAAATCTGGTAGCAAACCTAGAGGTAAAGTGGCACTTGAAGATGCATTAATGCCTGAACTTCTAGACTGATTTGTTCTTTTGACTGCATCTTCTGGGCTCCTGTAAGTAGCAATCGTTCTTCTGCGAGCCATTAACACTTGGGCTTGTCCTTTTCTGAGTTTAATATGACCCCATCTAAATCTTGCTACTTTGCTTCTCACTTCTCTTCTGTTTGTGAGCCATTATTAAAGTTCGTTGATCGTGTTGTTCACCATGTTCCCAGGCATGTGCATACACAGATGTAATGATCCATGTTTCATTTATGGAAGTATCTCCTCAAATTATTAGTGGTTTACTTAACACACTTAAAAATTACTGTGACCTATCTTCTTTGGTTTTTATTTGGAACAGTGCTGATCGCTGTATTTTTATATGTATTATCTTTTATGTGTTAAAAAAAAAAAAGGGAAGTCCTGTGATTCAGTTACTATCAGTTCTAGGTATTTGCAAGTAGTAAAAGGGCAAGTTTGTCCCAGGGACCACATTGTCCAGCAGACTGGAATCATTCTGTTCTCAGTCAAGGTTATTTTCTGAGCTCTGTGTTACAGGTAGTGGAAATGTGGTACATCAGTGTTTTTGGCAAGTTCTTTGACAATTTCTTTGACTTTTAGGAAAGCTCATGCAGAACTGCCTTAATATTTTATTGGCTGGGATGTGTATACAGACATCAAACTAAACAGAAACGTGTTTTGTATTCTAATGGTACCTTTCATCAAGAGATTTGAGCTCTTGTGTGCAAAGCAAAAAGGCTTAGGGACCCATACCTCTACTCTCTTGATTCTGAAACCAAATTTGGCTCCACTTTTCCATATACTAATGAATGGAAATTAATATATCTTTATTGCTGTAACTTCTTTGTTTATGCTGTTTCTTCTGTATTATATCCTGCAGGGATTTGTGAATCCATTTGGATTTGCATGGTGAGCTAGTTAGGGCAGCTTTAAGAAAATGAACAAGTGGCTAGCCTTGGATGTACAGAATGAAGTTCGTTAGAACACTACTGTGTTTTGAACATATATTCTTACCAATCATCAGCTATATGATGACTTATTCCATCTAGAATTGTGGTATTTTGAAACTTGGCCCACTCTCTCCCCAGCTGACCATCTAGGTGAAAGATATGGGGTAGGTGGATCTGTAGAAAACTAAATTTGGACCTTGGCTGGAACATTCTGTTTTAGTCAAGGTAAGATATTTTCCTTGGTTTTACACTTCAAAAATGCACAAGCTTTTTTCATAATGCAAATGCATAATATTCTTTTTCATTGAAAAAAAAAGTCTTTAGGGTTTTCAGAAAGAAGACCTCACCAAGTCAAAGTATAGAATAATACAAAACAGAACAGGATCCATGCTGACAGTCTGAGCTGGGATTAGCTTTAAAGTATTTAACTGTCCACTCCCATCTTTAAAGCCAAAATCACTGTAACAAACAGTTTGTTCCAAGGCACTGCTTTCCTTAGGAAGCTTTTGTTCTCTTACTCTCCTTGGAGGTGAAACCCAGTACTAGTTGTCCATTATTCTATGGATGCAAAACCAGTTGCTTTTTAGGCTTCTTTATAGAGTTGAAGCCTGCAAGTTAAGCAATTATAAGACCTTTGAAGCATTTTTGTACTATGAGGTATTTTCCTGAGCATTCTGCCAAGGTGGGGTACCCAAAACTAGCCCCTTGCAGCTTAGCAGGTTTATCTGTATTACAAAATTAGCAACTGAGTATATTGCTCACCTTTCTTGCAAGAATGTGGTCTTGCCAATTCATGTTCAGCATGTGACGCTCTATGTAACAAGGTGACAAATGTAGACTACTACAGTACTTTGAGTAATCTGTTTAATACAAATACATTTTTTCACAACATTAAGCAGATACATTACTTTTGTTTCCCTTACCTTCTGTCTTCCAGTACACATTCACCCACAAAAACATACACTTTTTCTTTTGCAAAAGAGAGGGAGTTAAACAAGTAACACAAACTTGTAGTTCTGAATATTATACACAGTAAAATATTTTCATCAGAGTGTAAGTGTCATTGCATTATTGGAAATTATAAACTGTTTGTTGTGGAATTGCTATTTTTTCTACACAACAAAAATAGACACTACCTTCAGATAGAGCAGTGTGTGAATGGCACAATTGGACTCGTCAAAAATCTTCGTAATGCTACTGACAGTCAAAAGTGGTATGTTTATGCCACTTGAAATAAACTTTATAATGCTTGTAACTTAAAAACAGGAAAAGAAATGTGCATGTTCACAGGAGTGAATACAGGAGTAACTTGTTTAAACGTCCAGATCAGACCTCACACCAAATTACTTCTACCTACCTTTATTAAAACTTTGTTTAAACAAGAATGCAGATTAAGCTGTTCTTGCTAATGGCACCTCAGAGCCAGGTTCTGCCCCTGTGGGTTTGGCCAGGCCAAATTCCACTGTCAGCATCTTTTCCAAAGCTGCACTGTGGCTACACAGGGGTTTGATATGGTTATTTATTTGAGATGGCCTCTTCATTAAAAAGTCTTTAGACTTCATCTTAAAACCTTCAGTATGCTGTTCTGTTTAGGTTTTGGTGGTTTTTTTCAGGATAGAATACTGTGGTTAATAAATTAATATAGAAAATTGTACTTTGTGTGGGAACGAAAAAGCATTGGTTGATAAGGATCTGTCTAGTTTCTTTATCTGCATACTTTCCTTATTACTGAAGACCAGAATCCAAGGCATGTTGGTATGAATAGCTCCTTGCCCTCTTGGAGAGGTTGTACCCTGCTTCAGAAACAAATTCCAATCCTGCATGAAATCCCTGATGGCTCTAGAAAATCCAGTGCACCCAAGAAGAGAAAGGGATGCATGGACTAACACTGTAATGCTTTAAAAGGTTAAATGCTGCTTCAAGCCAGCTGAAATCTCTCTTGTTCGTGACTTGTCTCATTGCCCATCTCAGCAGGCAGTGTCCCATTTTGCTGCTTTTCCTGCTGTCCACATTCACTGTTTCCAAGGGAGAGGAAGAATTTCAACTGAAGTCTTTCTCCTTTCTTTTGTTTAATTAACTGTAAACTCAGTTGCATATATGATTGAGTGCCAGAACAGTGTTTGAAGTTGAAGGCATTGGTATAAAATTGTTCACATTGTCTTTTCTGTTGCTGACTCTTCAATGTATTTTTAAAAAACGTAAAACCTTGTTGGATGCTACACTTCTGCTTTCAGAATCTTCAGGTATTTTCTTCTTCGAGGTGAATTTTATACTTGTTCAAGAGAAAAAAAAACAATATGAATTAGTCTCCAGTAAACTGACAAAACAGGGGATAAAGTACTTTCCATGGGGTCATGATGCTACAGCAGTCAAAGAACAAGCTGGCTAAAGAAGCAGGGTACTTAGTAAGAAACTGTTATTTCAGAAAGTTCTTAATGATCCTTCATAATAATGTTCCTTGTCAGTAAATTTTGCTGATTCCTTGGGTTTATTGTAAACATTCTTCCAAACATTCAAATGTAGTTAGTAATTTTAAGTGTCTGACTTCAGATATCATGAGATTTACCTTTTAACGAGTAGTTTTTTGAAAACCCATGCCATTGCAGGCTATCTTAAACATGTGCAGTTACGAGACATTCCTTAGTCATGTTATCATGCTCTCAAGACCTTGTGAAAGTCTCCTCCATAATTTTAAATGGAGAAATGATTTGGTTTCTCTTGTGTGTCATTTCAAATAAGAAGCTGCTACAATTGTAAGTTGCAGTTGTATAGATGGGAAATTATTTTATATAAAAAGTGCGTGCCATTACATCAAAAAACTTCAACATTAATCCAACTCACCTGGAGTAACTTACAGCAAATATTGACATGTATTAAGGACCCATTCAAGCACCAAGATTTTGTATCCTGTCCATCCGAGGTAACAATCACTTAGTCACAGCCAAATTACAAGAGCAATTCCAATACAAAAGAATATAATGATCTGATTAAAGACATATTTCTTGCTAACACTGCTACTTCTAGTATTCCCTGAGCCTTAAGCCAGTAAATATTCACAAAGGAATACCTAAGTATATAAACTCCAATACATCTTAGGCCCAGCAGCCTGGATATTTGCAAGAATGGGATGATTCTCTTATTTCACTGTAAATATTTGAGTGTATAAAGAGAAAATTTACCAGTAGAAACTTCAAGGCTTCTGTAGAACTCTAGTTCACTTGTAATTGTGGCAGATACCCCTCCTTTAAGTGAATCTCTACTCTCCTGTCCTCATTACTCTGGTTCTTCATTTGCTTTTTTACTTTTCCTCCTTTACTAAATACAAGATTAAAAAAAGAGCTTTCAACTTCTTTTTAAAGTACACATTATGTTCAGGCCCCAGACTTGTCCACACCAGTACATAACTACTCCAAGTCAATACCTGCTCATGTCCTTGTAGCAAACACCACGGTTCTGCAAAGTGAATCACAAAGTCGGTTCTTTATATGTAATCCACCCTGTTGGACACAGTATTATATCTACATTCATGTATCTATTGCACCTTTTAATGCTATTCACACTTCATTTTTATATGCCAGTGTTCAAAACACAAAGTTAAGAACTGAACTGTTGAATCTCTAACACTTTAGTTTACCTGTACAGAAGGAAACCATTCATTTGTTTTTTCCGTCAGGAAGATAAAAACTAACTTTTCTGAACAAGGAAATAAAAACTAATGCTTTCTTAAGATATGTAGGTAGGTATGTGCTCTTACATCTACCTTTCTGTATCATGAATCTTAAAAGATAAAACCAAAAGTAGCTTCCATCTTCAGTGTGTGTCATCCTGTTCCAGACCTTTGATAATAGACAATTTACTTTTGTGTAATACTGCAGTAAACTGCTGGTTTTTTTCATTTGTAATTCTGCCTCAATACTTTGTGTATCCAGTTCATGCCTAATTCATTGCTATGAAGTAAAATAAACAGTGGAGCTGCTCTTCTAAATGCATATCTACATATTCTCTCCTTCCTGTACTTACTTCCCTGACATTTAAAAAAACTGTCTGTAGCTTATGGAGATATGAGTTTATACCGGTTGGAACTGCTTGCTTTTCAAAAACTCAGCCACAGTTAAAAACAACTGGTTCAAATATCCGTAGTTGACACAGCTGCCCAAACATTCAAGCTCCACTACAGTCACATGAAGGTGTCGCCGTACGAGGCTTAGAGAGGGAGTGCTGAACACAGCCCTCTCTACTTGGATTCTGTTAATGCATATCACTTGATTGGTACCCTCTGAGGTGTATCTTTGAAAAGGTAAATAGCAAATACAACTTTTAGCAGTAAACAGATGAAAGGTTTTGTGTCTTCTGTAAACAAAATTATTGTATCACTTCTGTTTTCTACTTTCCCAGCCAGCCCAGTCAAGAAAAAAAAAAAGTACATTGTCACATTGGTTTGGCATTGTCTGTTAAACCTGTTCTCTATTGCACTTTCTACACTTCCACTTTCACTACACTTGCTGACTAGTTGCGAAACTACGTCACGAATGGTCACATTCCATACAGTAACAAATTGCTTTGCTGGATCCATTTTCCTTGTATATAGTTTTGGGTTTTGTGTGGGGTATTTTTTTGTTGTTTGGTTGGGGTCTTTTTTAACTGAAAAAATGCACAGTCATTTCTGCTTTCTTGTAGCATTTGTAGTGTAGCAAACGCTACGGCTTACTCTGCAAGGAAGAAGCAACGCTGTCCGTGTCAAACTGGCATCACCTCCGATGTCACTTCTTCTGCTGCCGACTGAGAGTTTGTACCTGTCTGTGCTACTGGCACCACCACTGCGTCCTTCACCTCCAAGGGCTGGGTGCATGGAGAGCTTTTCTCCTCCAGTTTTTTGACGGTGTCTGGGCAGTTCTGAACAAAGATCACTCTGTTGTAGGCTTTCAACCTGCGCCACAGCTGGACGTAAACCTTACACTGCACATACATGAAGACCAGGCCTCCTGTGAATCCAATGGCCACCACCACAAGTTTTGTCCAAAATGGCCACTCGAGGACACCTTTGAAATAGAAAGTTTGTGTTACACATTGAGTATCAAGCACTGAGTTTCAGTAATGTATATTGAAAAGAAGCCACTTGCAAAGAATGCCCAGGTATGTACATCCTATTGGGACACTTGTGGCTCTAGAAAATAGACAGGGTTCCCTATTCCATAGGCTTGCCAAGAAACTGCCTATGGAATAGCAAACTGCTTCCCACTTCTAACTGACTTGACCACCTTTTGATCAAATAAAAAACTCAACACCAATCTCAAAAGCTTTCCTTCAGAGTTTCTTGCACCTTTTAACATTAAAGATAGGCTGCTGCTTCTGTGGTAATACAGGAAGCATCTTTTTTATTAACTGGTATAGGACAGAGAGTTTTGTATCTTTCATTTTTTTCCAGGATTGCCAAGTTTCCAAACTTGAGCTTTATTCAAAGAGAGAAAGTTCAGCTGAACCTAGACCTGTTTCTTCAAGCAGAATAAATTTATGTGAAACTTCATTCCCTACCACTGGAGCCATATAAATTCTAGAATATTTTAAATATATTTTAAACTGGCTTTTCTATAAACCAGTGTTAGGTTTAGGAATTAAAAGGTTTGCATCATGTACTTCCATAAAGAGAAGAAAAACCCCAACCATTTACATAATATTAGATAGCCATTTAAATTGGGATTTTTAAACTCAGAATATTAACAAACAGTACTAGTATTATTCAGGGCTTTCAATTTTTATCCTTCTCAAAATACGTTTATGAAGTGCCTTTTCTCCAGTGCTTACTGTCTCTGCCTTGGCAATTCCCATTTAAAAAGAAAATGGAGAAGAAAGCAAACTGCATATATGTTCTTCTTACTCCCCCCAAATTCATGTTCACATTTATAAAAGTACTCTCCCCTGCAACAAGCGAATTCTGGGGCAAAAGCATCCTCTTCATAAACACTTACTTTTGCATGTTGCAAGCAGCTCCAGGGCATCTCTTTGTCCACTTTTTAGCATAAAGAATCAGCCATTACATTTGGCAAATACTGAATGCTATACAAATCATAAATACTTTTTGAGCCTACCAGGAATAATTAACGTGATTTTTTTGCATTATGTATAACAACAAAAATCCCTGTTAGCTGTTTTGTTTTGTAAATTCAGCTAATCTACAGAAATAGCTTCCCCTTTGTAATGAGTAGGGTGATGTAGTTGTACTCAGAAGTTCAAAGCCATTCCTAGTCCTGTCCTCTGGGCCAGGATTTTTGAGATAAAAAGCAGTTACCCATTTTGAAAGAATGCAAAACAAGACTTTGTAGTGTATATTCAACAGTGACTTACTAAGGCTTGTTGCTTATTTTCCTCTCTGAGTCAAGAAAGGCAAGCATCAGGAGTATCATCAAATATTTATCTACCTAGCAAGGCACAAAGCTCCACCTGTTTTGTTTTCCATGTTAACTTCAGAGTGTAACACAAAGCTAGAGACCTTTGTTCCTCTAGGCTTAAATTCAATTCAGATCAAAATTCAAAAGCTTTTTATCAAGATGATCACATTTAAGACTAAATTTAAGACCAAATAAACTTAGATTTGAAATGGAAAGCAGTAGTTCAGTTTAGGATATATTTTCCACATATGCTAAGTATGGTTCCTACCGACATTAAGCATGCATTTTGTTACACATGTCGAGTTGGATTTTCAGTATCTCTGCAGATGGAGACTCCGTGACTTCTCTGTTCCAGTGCTTAACCAATAAACACAACTGGAACATGGACATTCACAGTGAAATTCTATTTGAAAGGACACAGGAATGGCTTTCCATGCTACTCAAGCCCCACATGAAGGACTAACACAATTGGAAAACAGTCTCTTGGAAATTCGTATTAGGAAGTTTGTCCACACCTATCAAGGTTGAAGTGATTAATATAAATAAATTGCTATTTTAAGGACCTGAACTTGCTCTGAGCTGTTTGAACGTGACTCATCTTTTTGCCTGAGCTTTAGAATTACACAGATAATGGCAGATTAACCCAGGAAGGACCAGCAGGCTAGTTAAGCTGTTGTAATGATTCCACAAAGTAGAGTTCTCTCTGCTAGGGCATAAGGTAAGATTTTCATATGTGTTCAGAACTTCTGTATTAAAGCCTTTGGTGTAGGCATGTGAGCTGGTATTTAAGGACAGAATGTGACTGGTTACAGAGCTGCCTTTCAAAGCCAGCCACTGCATTATAAACAGCACTGAGGAAGGTAAAAGGTACTTACCATTATCATTGCCTTGTTTAATTTCTTCAGCGGTTCTGTCAATTAATACATACAGTGACCAAACAACACAGGTAATTGCAATTATATGGAATGTGACTGAACACACGATTTTTCTCCTCTCACTTGTTGTCATCTGTAGTTTCTCCCACTGAAATTAAAAAAAAAAGTAATTAAAAAATTTGACTTTTAAAATTTTACAATTAATTGATTAGGCCATTGTTGCTCTTTCTACCAAAAACACAAGCAGTAATAAAATTAACAAATCCTTTGGTTTTGGTAATATACATTACAGGAGTGTGTGCACTGTCCTTGTAAAATTCACAATGATCTCATTTTCACAGATTCAGAGGAATGAAGAACACTGTTCTGTTTCTGTCTGCTTGTGAATGATATCTAAAGTAATTTCAATATGGTACAACCCTGTATTAACATGTTAATAGACAGGTAAAAACATGAATATTTATTTTAAAATTGCTTTTCTGGTGGTGAGAGAAGAAAAAGCCCAAACATTAGTTTGTTATATGTATTACAATGAGCAGAATGCAGTTATGTGACAGTCTTCCTATAAAATAAAAGCACAGGAAATGCAACGGCAATGAGGAATAATTTCAATAAACTTGAAAAGATGGTTACATGGAAATGATCATATATGATAGCAGCCAAATAGCCTCAGCAATGCAAAGAAGATCTTCCAGGCACATGTTTGTGAATTATGGCGCTAAATCTTGGCTTAAGTTAAGGCTATTTTAAGATGAAACAGGCTATTCTCTGCAACTGAACAATGCAGCCCTTGAGGCGATTTTTTTTAATCTCACTTATGACATGATTTTTTTTGCAGCACTTCTTCAAGACAAAACCCTTCTCTCCTAAAACGTTTGCCTTTGAAAAGAGATGAAAGAATAGGGCACTTAAAAGCAAAACGCCTCAATTCTGATGGATAATCTTGGAGTCAGTCACTGGTGTCTGAGGAAGGCAAGCAGTACAAAGCATGAGATGAGAGTGCCACCTCCCTGTGGCCCTGTGAACATTGGACTGAGCCACACTCAGCTCGGTGCCACAGCACTGCTGCCACCTGCTACGGCTGGGACAGCAACCCTGGCCACTGCAGAGCACTGCTGTGCTGCACATTTACTGCCAAGCTGTGAACTTGGCTTGGTTTGCCTTGTTTAGGTTTTTGGATTGTTTAGGTTTTATTAGTTGTTTTCACTGTTTGGGATTTTTTAAAATTTTGTTTCCAGGAAATAACAAATTTTTCTAAATTCCTTAAGGCTAGGGCTGGAGCTGCCATCCAAGCTCGATGTTTAGCCTTTAACCTGAACCAACATGGCCATTCTACTCTGAACACTCTTTGCTGTCACGTTACCTTTTGAAGGAGCACAACTGCAGTAACACCTGAGGTCAGTGCCATGTCACCAAGAAGAATCACTCTCAGAAATACTTCTTCCTGCTTGTAGAGCAGGCCAAACAAACTTCAGTCTTTAACAGCAGTTAAAGCTTGGACATTTCAGAGCTGTTGCCTCAAAACACAGTCTCTAGAACATTTTCTAGCCCTTGACGAAATTTTATGAATCACAGAATACTTTGGGTTGGAAGGGACCTTAAGGGTCATCCAGCAGTCCAACCCTCCTGCAATGAGCAGGCACATCTTCAATTCGACCAGTTTGCTCAGAGTCCCATCCAACATGACCTTAATGTTTTCCAGGATGGGGCACCTACCACTTCCCTGGGCAACCTGTTCATCAGCTTATTTATTAGCTGAGACCTCATTTCAATTTCTGAAACATCTACTTTAGAGTGAAAACTAAGCTTGCTGGGTTTTGTATCGCAGTCTGGAAAAAAATGGGAGTTTTAAAACAGGTTTGTTGTGTTTTTTGTGGTTTTTTTATGTAATAAAACCCCAAACCTTCATATTCGTTGTAATTCATGTAGACAATATTCAGTGGTCAGACCAGACAGTATGTGGCATTCTCACAATCTTGTATCATTACAATCACCAGGTTACACAGCCTTTGACCTGGAGACATCCATTCTTTTTGCAGAAAAAATTCAAGTCTTGTAACAGACTCTCCAAAGAAAGAAACCTTGTCTTTGTCCAGATGGAAGAAAGGGTTTTACCTTAACCCCTCACTTACCTGTGGATGCTTTGTGAGAGATCAGCATAGACCATAACAAAGAATGATTTGTTCTTAAACAGATTTTGTCTGTCATCTCAGCTTTGATTCTACACCACTTGGGTCTGTTGGAGAGAAGACTCTGCAAAATTTTCATTGTCATGTATATGTGCAGTCTCATTATAGCCATTTTACTCTCTAACATATTCAATAGCCTTAATGTTGATCTGAGTGCCCAGTCAAAGACAAATGCTGGTCCCATTAGACTAAATGTAAACATTATTTAGGTGGAAAAAACCCAGACAAAAACAAGCAACCAACAAGCAGGACAGGTAAATAAAGGTACAAGCTCACAGAATTCTGCTGAGATTTACAAGAAAGGTATCTCAGGAGAGGGAGCCAGCAGAAATTGGCTAAAGCAGGTCTGTTTGCTACTATCCTGTTATCAAATCCAGCCAGAAAGCAAGCCAAGGCCTACTGGACTCTGCTCCCTCTAACTGGCCCCTTTTCTTCTCCCACAAGACAGCCTGCTTTGCCTGTCTGCCTGTCTATTATATCCAGGCACACGCTACCACACCAGACAGAAGGTGGCTGCCAGGACACTGGGAGAGGTCGCCAGGGCATAGGTGGTTACAGGACTGGAACACTGTGCAGAATATCTCATACTCCCAGTTTGGGATACAGGAAAGAACAAGGTCCAAGGAGACAGACTCTGTCTGTCATGGACAGATACCTGGGAGCATTTTTCAGCTCTTAGTGTGCCCCAAAGCTGCTCTTTTGTTTTGCCCTGCCCTTGCTGCTGTCACAATTCTCTCAACTATGGTGACAGTGGGCTGAACTCAGAAGGGAAAATGTAGTTAAACTTTGTGCTGTACTTCTGGTGATCCCAATTGTAGCTGATGTAATTTCCCCATCCTACTAACATATTTTAGGCTGGCTGATCAGAGAGTACTTTGTGACTACTGTTATGCCCTATCAGATGACTGATGTTAGTAGATGAGCCAGCAATTTATGTCATCCTGGAGCAGAAAAGTGCAATTCCCTATTTTAGGATTTTTGCAGTAGGCTTATATCAAAAAATTAACTGTTAGTTTTAGCATTGGCTTACTTGGATGAAAGCACAATTATGTGAAATAAAAATTGCTTGAAAATCCATACAAAGGATGAGACAATATACTGAGCAATGAAAGCATCAGCCCCTTTTACTTATGCTTTATAGTCCAGGACTTTGATACAGCCTAAAGTTGTGTGGGAAAGTTTGGCAGGTGCTGCCTTTCATGTCACACAGCACATTAATGCCTTCTTAACCTCTGATAAATTAATCCCTGCTGTGTTTTGAAGCTCCTGCAGTTTTCATGGCTTCCCACATTCATAGTAGCAAGATAAAAATAAATTGTGTCATGTTTCATTATCTTGATCAGTGATCTCCAAAAAAATACAGCAATCAGGCTGATGATACTGTGACATGCCATGGATAGAATATCAGAAGCTACCAAGAACAGAAAAATAGCACAAAATTCAGTACACAGATGCCCCTTTCCTTGGAAACTTAGATGCTAATGCTCCTAAGGTGCTCTAGAGAGTGTTAACGAGAGAAGTAAATGGAAGACTAACAGCCAGAGGAGACTTTTATAATGACTTGCAAATTATTATGTTACTAAATTAATAGAAAAATTGTAGCTTTTGCCCAGCCCCCTACAAAGCACCCCTTCACTGTTGTACATCCAGTTGTCACAGAATCTGTAATCCTGGCAGCAATGCAAAACAGAGACTGGAAATCATCACAGATGGTTTAATGTCTTGCAAATGCAAGCAACTGCATGAATATCAGAATGCTTCACAGAACAGGTGTACTAGAACACTTTGTAACATCTAACCAGAACCAAAAGACCTTTTACACAAGCGACCAAACAAATCCAAAGTGTAACAATATGTGTCCCCAGCAGAAAGCTTGGAATATGCCCAGCCCCCTTTTATTTTCTGCATAAGGTTTCCGAACGTGTCGCTTGCACTGTGCTCTGAACACCACTGGAGGGTGGTAGGAGACTGCCTGACTCACAGGTTCCTACCGAGAAGGTAAAGAAGCTGGATTGTGAGTGTGATCAGAAACACTGGTCCCACCCCAACGACTATTTACAGCTGCTTCTAAAACACAACAACAGTCGGAATTCCTATGCTTTACTGGCAGAGAAGTTTGGAATAATCTTTGAAGTGGCAGGTGGAAAACTTTACCCTGTTCCAGGTTTCTACCTTGCGTTTTGCTTTTGTTTCCTAAAGACAATTTCACTCAGAAACTTCAACAGAACAGTTACTGATTTCAAATCCCACTCTTGTAATTACAAAGTATAGTCATGAGTCTTCTGGAAAAATAAAAATAAATTAAAAAAAAAAACAAAACAACCTAATAACATACAGGGAACTTTAAATCATATGTAGCTAACCACTTCCCTTTCCTGTAACATAGTTTGAGAAAATCTTTCATATTTAATTTAAAGGCCAAAAATCTGCCTGCCTGCATGTCACTTTTAACAAAAGCTTGATTAATCAATATGTGACAAATAATTACGGATATTTTGCTTAGCATCTTCTGAAAACACTCCTTGTGAGTGTGGGGATGCTGCTTCATATCCTACGTTCCAACACAGCCTCTGCTTAACAGAAGCAGATCTGTGATTTTAATTCCCTCCCATCATTATGCTTTCTGCAAAGTTGTTTCACGATGGCCCAATGTGGAACTGAAAGCTTCACACTGCTCACACAAAAGCTCCACACTGCTCTCACAAAAGCTGTTTCCACACCTCACAATGGCACTCAGCAAACTCTGCTGCTCGTGTTTCTTTTCCCCACCTTCGCATTGTAGATTTGCTGCCCGCCTGCTCCCATCCACCACTTTGTGTCCACGTGTTGCCTCCTGCTCATGGTAATATTCTGTCACACTGGCTACAGATTTTTGTCTATGCAGATTTCCTGAGGCAACTGCAGTTCTACTGCAGGTTTGCAGATTCACATCTCTGCAGCTGAAGGTCTCTCTTCTGCAGGAGCTCAGCACTGAGGATGCCAAATACTGAAGGTGAAGTTAATGGGTTGCTTTGCAATATGCTGTGAATGCCTGGACTTTTAACTCCTGGGTATTTTCAGGAACACTGTTTTAAAAATTGCATGTAAGGAGGTCTGACAGGGGAATCTGGTGTGGGTGTGACATTGCTAATATTAAATATTTTTCCTGACATTTTTCTCCCTATCCATCATGTAGCAGAAAAATGACTATGTATGTAATGTAAACAACACCCAGAGCTGGAAGGACTTCTGCTCTCGCCTAGAGCTGAAGTCAAAATGCAATATGTTCTGAATTCTTTCTACAGTCTAAAGAAATACTCTGAGCAAACCTTTATCTTAAAGTAATAATGCCTCCTAAATAAAGGCTAAAATTACTTACTAGGGGCTGTTGTAGAAACTGCAGTCTGCACACAGACTAAAAACACACAGGAAAAGAACTTTCTTATCTGAAACTTGACCCAAAGGATTTAGCCAGCACTTTTGAACAAGAACTGGAGCGGTGTATGCTGAAGTGAGCTGAGCAGTGAAGATATGTCAATAGTCTGAACATGTAGCTCAGAGTTATTTATACTAGGGAGGGTTTTCTGGTCACTCATTGTAGAACTAATTGGCTCAGGCTCCACAGTGAGCTGTTCACTGCTATCAACCTACCAGCTGGAGGAAAGCAGCTGCCATGGTAGTTTGTAGAATGGAATTTGTGCAGTGGGTGGAAGAGGAAGAAATAATAGTAATAAAGGACAACAGGGCTCCACTCATGTTGGGAGAATAAAATAGCCTCACAGAAACGTGAAGTGTTCACAGAAACTTGAAGTGTTCAAATGAGACTTCAAGCCTTTTTATTTGAATAAAAGAATTCTGGGCCTCTCTGTGCCATCTAAACATGTGATTACAGCCTCTACCATGGGGACTGTATCTTAAAGGACAAGGCATGTGTTCCCACATCCTGCTCCAAGGTGAGAAGTACCCCTCAGACAGTCCAACAGAACGTGATGTGCCAGGTCTGATGGATGGTAAGAGAAGGGTTTGGGCCATCAACACACCTACACTGTGTTCTTTTCCCCAAACACATCCAGAGAGAAGGAAGAACTGAGCAGGTTCACAGAAAATACAGAAAACGTATTTGTCATTGCTTTTTTTCAAAAGATGTATCCCAGACAAGAAACTCTTGTAAGGATCAAGATTAGAAGGCCATAATTAGTTCCCTTGTATGTTACTCACTGAACAGGGAAATAAAGTTTTTAAGATCCTATGTCACCTGGTGTATCATATGGCCCTATCTATGCACAACCTTACCTTGATCTAGTTATCTCATTAGGTGTTCTAGTACGGATCATTGTCTGGTAAACCTGTCTGAAGTTTGCCCAGAATCTACTCCTGTCCCTAGGAGATACTAAACAAACCTGACTGGAATTCAAAAGAATTTCAGTGGTGTATTTAAAACACCTATTAAAAATTTAAAACTGAACCAGAAACGGGTTTGTCTAAAGATAAACACACTTTATTTCACTTTTGTGTGATATGCATATCCGGAGTAATAAAAGAAATACATAATGAAAAATTTCACTTTGATAAAACACCTTAGGATTATCATCTGCAAAGAACTAAAAATGCAGTTATATCATAACCAAGACAGCATGTTATTTCTTTTTTAAGTGACAATTGAAACAGCTGAACTTAAGTGATATAATCAGTATGTACTCTTCACAAACTTAGGCAATTTTTAGCTGTTTATGACATCAATTAGTAAACCCTTAAGAAGTGTAAAAGAGAAGTGTAGAAACTAAGAAATAAAAAAATTAAGTAATTCGAGAATATAATTTCTAAAATTGTTTTTGCAATATGAAAGTGGTGTTGAGAAACTTGTAATTTACCAACTAAAAGAACTTCAGTATCTACATCCTAATTATCCCAACACAGACTAAACAAAAAAAAGAACCAAAAAACTATGCTTTAGAGATATAGGAACAGCCAGACCTCATGTCCCTCTCCTCCAGTGCTCTGTCTCGGATAGAGGCCAACATCAGATGCTTCAGAGAGACGTGCAAGAAACGTGTGGCAAGTAATTACAGCATCATCTGTCCATATTGGGAGCCTCTTTCTAGCTCCCATCTGCTAGAAATTGCTTTACATTAATATATAGAATGCAGAAGTACTCAAAAAAGTGTTTACTTTCCAAGTATCTTCTTCGAAGGCTGAAAAGACATTAACCAATTTTTTGCTCAATAAGCCTTCAGTGCTATCATGAACTCCTCTTTTACAATTACTTTTTCTTTTCTTGCCTTGTAAGACCTTTAAGAGAAAGATTATTAGCTCCAAGCACAGTGCACTTCAGCTACCTTATCTAAAAAATAGTCCTGATAGATAAACTGCAGGTAAAACATTAAACCACTGATCAGGAGTGAACTACTACCATAATGTAAAACTGTGGGGAACATCTAGTACTAAGAACAAGAGGCACACATCTAGAACTCTAGAAAACATTTACTTCAGATACCTGGGCACGTGGCTTTATACCTCAAAAATCAAAAAACAAGCTATGTGTTGGTAACCCATAAAGAAACAAGGATAAAAGGGGTAGAATCTATGTCTCCATTAACTTTTATCACAGTTAGTCAAGAACAGAAAGTTGTCGGCTCTCCCTACAGCATTTCTGTGATCATTCTATCAAAAGGACCTGGTTTGTCACTTTTGCTCTCTTTGCAGTTGTTGACTCCTGCCTCTGTCTGCTCTGTATTTCCAAAAGAGCAGTATATCTAATTGAAGGCATGACATTTGCTCCAGTCACCAAGTAGCAAATACCTTTAAATCACAGTCCAGGTGTCAAGCAACAACTTAGACACAAAGAAAACCATTAAAAAAAAAATCAATCAGTTGAACTGTCATACCACAAAAGCAAAGACCATAATTTTGCTGCAAGACCTGTTATGCTGAGATTTCCCTTTCTGACCAAAGGAGGTAGGGCTGCTGCATTTTGTGGTATGTATTCCATAGGAAATACAAAAGCAGCCATGACACAGGTTCAGTGGTGGATTTGAGACAGATTCTGTTGGGGTCAAAGCAAGCACAAGTCCTTTCTTCACTACAGAAGCCGTAACAAACCATCTCCCAACAGTCTGTGCCTGAGTCTCTCTCTTTGAACACCACGTAGGATGGGTTCTCTTTGCACATCTGAATGTTTATAGTGTAATGAACATGGACAGAAGGTTCACGTAGCATGGTAGAAATTGGAAAAGGAGAGAAATTAGAAAAATGGATATAGCAACATGCTGGAGACCCAGTGCCCTATTACATAGTTTTGTATGCTTCTCCACTTCCTTTAGTCCTTCAGTCATGTCCAATTCAAGGAAATTTCTCTGAAGAACTGTTGCTTTAGGGACCTAAAACAAGTTATAGAATATGATCACAGCTTTGTTAGTCTTTGCTTCAATCATCTTCTCTCCAGTATTCACCACAGTGCTTAATTTCCTCAATTTCAAATTGCCCAGTCTGATGAGAATCAGTTCAAATTGTTACAAAGATATGGTTTGGGATGTGGTTTGGTTTAAACATCTGTTTGCAAAATCCTGGTATTTTTAAATACATTGTTGTTTAAACATACCTAGACATATCCTTTTTTTGCAGCTATATACACAGTATTCACACATATGTCTGAACAGTCATGTAACAAAGAATTAAAAAAGGAACTGATGCTTTTAATTATCTATAAATATGGCTTCAGGAAGAATACTGACTTCCCAACGAACAGCTACAGTTGCCTTCTCTGTCCTTTAATTTTCCCACAAGAGAGATTATTTTGATCCAATTATATAAAAATAAAATAGAGGAAAGTTGTGCTGTGGAAAGCCACAGTAATTAAAATAAAACTACAACCTAGTAAAGAGCTGAGGGAAGCTATTCATTTGGAAACAAAAGGGGAAATTTTCAATGTTTCCCAATAATTTTAATAAAATGCTACAGGAATAAAATTAAATTAACAAAAAACACCTAACTTGACTAAAGTAAAGGTTATCCCATTTGATCATAATTTAGATTCATTACTGGAATTTCTGTTTTCAAAAGAGCATCACTGTGTTAAAGAGAAGCCATTTTTAGCATGCATTCCACCAACAAGCAAGAATCAACCTGTGAACAGATCCTTCTCACATCAATAGGTCCCAGGCAAAATAAATTTGAGGCAAATAACAGCTTTAAAACTGTATGAGTTAATTACGTGACAGATAATTATGTACATTAATCAGATCATGAATAGCAGCCCTCTCCCATGGGAGCTGGTAAAGTTCCTAACTTCAAAATTAAATGGTAAAAATGGCGTTTAAAAAAACCTCCATGAATAACAATGTCTGGTTTAGGTCAATGCTTGGGTTGATTATGCTCTTTAGTTTCCATATTACTAGCTATACCTTTTGTGTCAGCATTCCAGTTACACTTTCTTTATTTGTAAAGCCAGAGATTCCCTTATTTTCAATGCTTTAGCTTCCCAGCCCTTCCTTGGTTATAACTATTGATGAGATCAAGCTGTAAAACAAAACACTGAAAGGGCTGAAATAAAAAAATGAAAAGGAGACCCTAAGTTCTTAAAAAATAAGAGAGAGGCTGATGAACTGCAGGATGGAGTAGAGCTCTCTAACTAAAATGGGAGTTGAATATTTTGATGCAAATTGCATCTGTAAAACAGCTCAGATCAAACTGTTTATTTCAGTCTCACAAAGCACAGAAGATTTGTACCTCCCAGAGCTCATGTTCATGGGTCTGTGCAATAGTGGATAACACCACTAATACCCAGAGCTGAACAATCTCTCAAATTCCCTTTGCTTTTGTAAATGCTACTGAGCAGCAGAAGTAGCCAATTTGGTTACTGGCATTTAAATAGAAGAGGACACAGTTTTCATTTAATTTTCTGGTATAATATTTTTTATTTGCTTCTTAAAAGAATGCAAGTTCAAAGCAATGACCATACAAACATCTACATCTTGCTCCACCCCCGGGAAGGCAAGGCAAATGGGGGTGTCCCAGCAAAGTATCACAGTAAGATGGCTTTTAGCAACTCTAAGGGGATGCTATGATGGTTTCAAGGTAAGAGGCACAAGAATCTTTTGTCAGAAGTCCACAGGAACTGGAACAGCTGTGTGAGTAAAGCTGTGTTCTGAATGGAAGAGAAAGACAAATGGAGATGGCAGGCTAGCACAAATTCTACCACCATAAGACAGCTAAGTTCTAGGGTTGTTCTTGTGGCAGAAAATGGAAGAGCATTATTTTGTGAACTAGAGCATGCTATCTATATACAGATAAATTAGCAGTAATGCTCTCTTATCCTCAAAAATTAAGAATACAACTGCCTGAACAAAGTAGTCCCTTGCATCCCCAGGGCATCACAATAGGATATAAATGCTATAGAACCATTTTTGCTTTACAAGCTTTAATATACACATTGTCCCTTGAGCCCAAAGTTATTTGCTATAATGACATGATAGCCAACAAGAAAGTAATAGCTTTGTGCCTTTGTGCATACTGGTGAAGTGTCTGATCCCACATATTGCAGGCAATTATTTGAGGCTACTGATGTTTTGAGACAGTTTACTGAAAGAAAGCTAACGCTGGAGCAGGTTGCCTTGACAACACTATGTAGCTGCACTAGAAATCAAACAAAAATGCAGGAGCTCCTTCTATGTTGAGGACTGAAAAATATTCATCAAATTGGGTTAAAAGGGAATTAGTCCCACAGCAAGTCCTGTGCAATATTTGATACCACTTCTTATCATGAGCATTAGAAAACAGACGACAAAGCCAGGTGGGTCATACCTCACAGCACAGGGCAGTAAAAATTGAACAGCAAGCAGTATGGTAATGACTGCTCAAAAGTTTGGGAGTTTTTCCTGTGAGATTCTTCTGGTCACGTCTGGATCTGAGCATTTACTCAGGCAGAAGTTGTTTCTAATGGTGGGCACTTTTGATTTCATAGCAGTATATCACAGAAACTTCTCTGCAGGTTCTATGACTTTTGGCAGTGATCACCATACTCTTAAATAACGAATGTAAATATGAATTGCCACTCTACCACTGAACCAAAAGTAAAAAAACACGCTAAACATATCTTGCCATCATGGAATTTTTCAAGCATGCTACCAGATTTTTTTTTATATCAGCATATAAGCAAATACAGAACACAAGAGGGGTAACACTTAGAAGATATATGTACACATTCAAAATAAATAAGATCACATTTATTTCATTAACAGCATTTGCTTTTGATTCTGTTTAATTTAATAGAAACATATTCCTCTGTACTAAAAGAACATTCCCAGTCTTCTATTTTTTAAAAGGGATAAATTCAGATACCCTTTCTATCAGAAAGAAAATTAACCTCAACTGGTACATAATGTTTCTCTAAGCAAAAAAAATTGATGTATTTTTCCTTAATGACCAAGAGCAATCACATTGGAACAATGTGCAGTATTGCTTGTGCCTCACATAAATAAGAATTTATTTGTAAATCATTTAAAAAATAAAATTGGGAGAGAAAATAGACATCTCTGACACCACACAATAATCTGTTGGGATGATGCATCAAAGTAAGACATCTCATCAGATACCAGACGTCTTAAATGGATAGAAAAATTTAAATATGAAAAGTATTTTGAAGTATAGCAAGAAATCTCTATTTGAAGATATTTCTGCATTTCAAGCTCCTTTTAATTTGACACTTTAATCCACTTCATACTCACAGTATTCCCATTCAATTCCCGTTTCTACTAGTCTTCAAACACCAAATTCAAGAGATATGAAATGCAGGTGTTAATGTCTAGGATTGCATCTTTTTTAAAGAAGAAATGTTTTGCTCAGTTTTAAGCTACTACCTGAGAGAGCTCAATAAGAAACTCACACAAGCTTCTTGCCACTTCCTAATTCCTTCTGTGATAAAGTCACCTTATAAATTCTGCATCATGGATTGCAGATGCTGAGAGGCAAAGTTACAAATGCAACTGTATTATTTATAATGACAGGCAGATGTAACAGAGACCATGAGAAATACACCAGAAACACTAAGCAATGCCTAATATTTAATCTCTATATTTATCTTGAGCTGAGTAATTAGACCTGTCCAAATATATGAAACACTTGCAACGTCTGTTGATCAATGCTTAAAAGGATTACCTCCATGCAAAGACTCACAAAATGATTAAACTGAGTTTTATTTGATGTCTGGTGGTTTCAGGGATTTTCTAATTAAATAACTGTTGCACATTGGCACAAACGTATTGATTTAATAATGTTTATCTTAATTTATGTTAACTTAGTATGCTCTACATTGTCACTTATGGGTGCTAACAGATACAGCATGATATTCCAAAATGATTGTGCTATAAAACCTTAGACTTTGATAAAAAATCTGTTAGGAAACATTGAGGGTGCATGAAAGGCTGAGGCATAAATAAAGATGGTAATTCATTATTGAATTAAATAGTTTGGTTTATATTTAAATCATGCTTTTGTGATACTGCAAAACGCAAAAGTATAGATTCCTGTAATTAAGTTTGGTAGTCTGTAATTTTTTCCCTTCAGGACACCAGAAGTAGGAATTTTACAAAGATATTATGCTAAAATTCATCATAATGAAACAATGCACAGTCAGGAACCAAACTTTAGAATCTCGTATCATGAGTGATGAGAGAGATTAAAAATCAAAAAATCAGAACTGGTTAAAAGACATGACCCTTCCACTTGTAGGCACTTCAAATATAGGTCAGGGGAAAGGGAAAGGGAAAGAAAGGAAAGGCGCGGCAAGGAAAGGCAAGGCAAGGTGCAGAAAGCAAAGGAAAGAAAGGCGTGGGAAGGCGCGGGAAGGCGTGGGAAGGGAAGGTGCGGGAAGGGAAGGGAAAAAGAACACAACTACAACAAAAAACAACCAAAAAAAGCTCAAACCAAAACAGTTTCTGTGATTTTTATAAAGGATCTTTGGATAGAAATTTACCAGTCAGCTCTACTCATATGGCAGGTCTCATGATCACTCTTTCCTCCCTTACCTTGGCTTTGCTACAGCTGTCAAAATATTTGGTTTGCAAAACAGCTTCTCATATACTGTTTAGTGTTTCATAAATTTGAGAACGATGGTGATGCTCACACTTAGTGAGGATCATATGTTTAATTAAATGTAACATATGAAGGGTGTCACAGTTGAATGCTATAAATGCCAAAGGACAACTAATTTTAACTTTGAAGTCTTTGGAAGCTTTGGTTTCTGAAATGGGTATGACTTTTAAGAAAGGATTTAAAATTAGATGCTGGGTCCATCCTACATGAACAAATATTTGCTAGCATTGCATTTGAAGGGAGGAATGTTGCCAGCATAGACTACCAGGCAGATAAACTACTTCTGAGTACTGCTTTGGGCAGAAAGAAAAATATCCTACCTGAAAAAAGAGGTTAATCTTTTCTATGTTAGAAATCTAAACCATACCTGAGAACCAATTGTAAGCTGAAGAAGATGGCAATCATTCAATTAAGAAATTACAGACTTGCAGGAATTCCATTACTACTCTAAATGGAGGAGGAGATGTGGCACTGATCACATACAGAGTTAAAAGTGCTGAGTTATGCACATTTTTCATTCCTTTTCTTCTTGGTTGATATAAATTTTGTTTCCTTTTTATAAAAGATGCTGTATTATCTAACAAAATCAGGAAAAGGCTTTTGTTAAAAATACCGATATCTGTGTATTCTCTCGAGAAAAGTAACTGTTGTGAGAGTACTTTTGTCAGGTGTTAAAGCAATTTGGTTTGAAAATAAAAACGTATCTACTGAAAAAATCCCCCAAAGATATGCAACAGGCAGTGTTCTTTTATTCAACTCCCTCATCCTGTCACATTAGTTAAAATTAATCTACAATTACTAAAACTGAAGTCAATATAATTAAGTTTTTAGCTATCTTTTTTTTCTGTTTACATCTGTTTCAATTTCTAGCCTATATGGCCAGATCTACCTGGCATTTGAGAACTGTGTCTTTTTCTATCACAAGCTTTACTTGCCAAATTAGTCCAAATTCTCTCAGAAGTGCTTTATCACCAGGGACTTACTAGAAAATTCCTCTGAAAGCGAAGTGTGAAGGAATTCCATTGATTCTCCTTTCTCTGAACTACTGCTACCTGTGTGAGGCTGCCAAAAATAAAATGTCTTTTGCCATTAAAACATTACTACATAGACATCTGCTAGTCATAAGCAATAGTTTCTATGTGTTTTTCAAGGGCTCTCACTCTGAAATTTGTTTTAAATCAAAACTTGCCCAGTTCCAGATTGACTCAAACTTCAAAGATTCAACAAAATTCCAGAAGGATGAGAGCGTTTTAAAATAAAAATTTGAAGAGAAATTATCCACTCCAAAGAAAACAGAACTCACACATGTTTAATAAACTCTTCACCTTCCCTATACTGACAGTCTGTGTAGTATTATACTGATTTATCATAGAAAATAGATAAGTGCAGATAACATACATTGACATTCAGGATGCAAGGTCACCTTGTATTTTAAATTCCATTAACTGATTTTAAAGTAGAAGTGATTAATTTGCCCATGACTGTAACAGCTACAACAGATGCAGCTAAATTGACTGTGTTACTTCATAACTGCTGTCTCCACATGGGTATAAGCATCATTCTCAACCAAAAGTTATGGGCTCCATGTAAAAATTGCTGGGTGAACTGAACTGTGGTACTCAGGAGCAAAACATGAGAAGATTTCTCTCTGGCTTAAAAATAGGCAGATAAATCCATAACAAAAAGCTGAAGATAAAAAGTCTAAACCAAAAGACTAGTACTGGTGCATTTATATTTTATGTGTGGTGAAACAGAGTCTTCAGTCAAATTCTCTGCTGCTGAAAATTAACCAACTTAAATGTAAGAATAAAATCACCGTGACTGATTAACAACAGCAAACACAAAGCCATTTTGGACAGCTGTTTCTTTAACTGTGCTTGCACTTTTCTGGAGCCATTCTGGAGCTCTGACACTTGAGGACAATTAAACCCCAAAGCAGCCTACCTTCCGGAGAGGCTTGAGCTTGGTCTCCATGATGAAGTCGTACTTGCAGAGCTCGCAGCAGCGCGTGTCCGAGCTCTTGATCCACTGGTGCAGGCAGGCCTGGTGAACAAAGCGCAGCGTCCCTGTGCAGCGACACGGCGTGATGAGGGGGCTTTCATCATCTCCCTCACAGTGACAGATCCTGACAGGAAGGATAGCAAGAGCGAGTGAGGCAGCTTGCCAACCAGCAATGCAAAGGCACCAGCTTATTTACACTGCTTTCTCATCTTCAGGCTTGACATTCAAAAGATCCCAGGTATATGACCTTTTAGATGGAGGCCCGGGAACATATTCCTTGTTCCTTTCTGCCATTTAGTAATTTCTCTTCACTTAGTTATTTCTCTTTGAATTTGCTATATGGTCTGAAGGTGAATCAATAGAAATAACAGTTTTTCCCTTTTATGCACGGCAAAACCTTTAAGATAAATACCAGAGCTCTTTCTAAGAGCGGAATACTTCTTGGTCTGTAAGTAATGCCAATAAAATCCTCAAAGGCAGAGAAATCTAACCCAAGCTGAAAATCTCCAGCATGAGAAGTACAAAGAAGTTCCTAGGATATCTTTTTGGAGTTACACAGTTAAAAGAATCAGAGAGCAGTTTTGAGTACCCTGAAGTCATCCACATATGTGTATGAGTGTGTACACATACACACACATTTTAGAAGGCAGGTATTGAAAAGTCATGTTCATTTTTTTTATTCCTCACTGTCCCTTTGAAGCAGACATCTGCATTATCTAGGAAAACAAAAACTACTCTGTAAGCGGACTCTAAGATAGAGGTTGGTCCCAGAACTGTTTTACCTTATGATGGGATACAGAGCTTTTCATGTTGTGGTTTTGCATAAAGTGATCAGTGTCCCAACATCATCATCTGAAGGGTTTCTTCTGTGACACACATCCAAGTGTCCTGTTGATCTTCCCCTCTTCCAAACAGTCTCCTGATCACATCAGGAAAACATTCACCCACCAAACAGAGTGCCAGATTTATTGGCAAGCATTTCTCTGAAGGCAGAGAAAGCTCTACAGCAAACAGAAGGATTAACCAAAACACCTGAAGTTAAGGAGGTTCACCTCAATGAAGAGTAAGTCCCTCCCATCCCCAACCTAGAAAAACACAACAAAGCACCCAAGACCTAATGAGTGTCTGAAGTGTCCAGGTGGCATGCAAGAGAAAAAGAAAAAAAAAAGCTGAAGCCTGAGCAATTCTACCTCCAAATAGAGAAGTAGCAGTAACAGCACAGATCCTGTTGTCACACAAATGAAACTTGGGCTTAGAAACTTCGTACTTAGGAATGGCACCCTCAGATAGCACAGATGCAGAAGTATCTGAACACATCTGAGGAATAACTCACCCTTCTACGCAGAAAACTGTGACTGCATCACCTCTGGGGTAGGAAAGGGGGTAGGAGAGCTTCAGGACCTTCCTAGAGCAGGAGCTCCTGATGTATGTCAGGAGGGAACCTGATAAAAACATCCCAGGAAAGACTAGCACAGCACTGAGACTGCCAAGTCTGTAAGCAGGAGAGAAGGAAATTCCAATGTCTACATGAAAGATCCATAGATCAAAACTGGCAGCTCCTCTATTCTTCCACCGTGTAGCCCAGAGCCATGAGAAAATGAAACTGCAGTAATGGGAAAGCAGAACAAAGCTGCTTTGCTGGACATACAGAAATAAAGAGACCAAAAAAATCCAAAAGATAAATGAAGCTCTGAACACCTGGTCCACAAAAGCTGGGTTTCAATTTCTGCAGTAGTGCTCATACAGGATTTCATGTCCCACAGCAGTGAAGACGAGAACAGATTACCCGCAACTTCCTTCTTGCACATGTTCATTTCTTGAGACACATTTTACAGGAACTCAATTTACAGCCTTGTCTTTACTAATCCAGCTGAGCTTGGTGTATCAGTAGCTTAGTTCTTAGATGGGGATTGCCTATATGGTGATTTCTCACTGAGCCTCTAGCTCAAACAGAACTATATTTTCAAAACACTGAGTAGTTATTTTTCTAACAAATGCATTCCCAACTGAGAGTTACATAAAAAACATAATTTTCTTTTTAAATTAAAGCTGTTCCCCAAAGGAAGACCAGCATTCTTTGTTCATTTAAATTCAAGCCATATATAATTTATTTTACAGCCTTAGCATTTAAACTATTTAGAAATTAGACAACTAAGCTGTATACCCAACAGCCTTTTTTTTACTACTGCCAAGATAGTTTAAAATTATTTTCAGAGCTAAAATACAAGCCTGTAATTCCACTGGGATCTTCAAATAAAGTGACACTGCAAATTTGAAATGAATCGAAATAATCCTCAGTAGAAATACTTCTACAGAAACACTCTATATGCATTATGCATTCTATTTGGGCTTTCCTTGTACATAAGTCACAAGCCAGTTCTATAAATAACAGGGTGACACTAAGAACTTACAGTATGAAGAAGCTTGAACTAAATATTTTAATGGCCTCTACTAGCTTTATAACCATGAAATATGTAATGAGAATTAAAACAAACTTCAGTAGGAATTGAAGTCCAGAGAAAATGACCAAAGGCACGGCTTTCATTAGCTTGAATGCTCTTTGGTCTCTTTGGTGCAATTTAATTTATTGTTATTTGTCTAACCAGAAGAAATTAACTCAAAAGATTGTGTACCTAAACTCATAGTGACAGTCTAGAGATGTTTTGGTGCCCAACACCTGTGGTAACAGACTGTTGGCTAAATGTTTAAACATCTTTTCAGGACTGGGAGGAGATAACTTGCTCTGTCTTCCTCAGCCACTAGAACTGAATCTCAGAACTGAACCACAATTTTGTGCGTCTTTGCTCTTCGATGTGTTCATCTACAATGTACATCATAATTATCACAAATCATAGAGAGTAAATTGTTAATGATGGTTTTGAGAAGTTTGTTGTGCAAAGAGAATGGAGGTAGGGATACAAAGCACAGACATACCTGAACCATGTCTAAATTAAGTTGGAGGCAGAGAACTTTCACTCTAGTTTCCCTCTTGTCAAATTATCACAACTGTTTGAAACTTTCATGAATCAGATTGATTATTTAGTGGGCTGAACTTTTCCTAAGAGTAAAATTTGTTTGCATACTTTAGAAATTAACTGAATGGAAGAAAAGCCCAAACCCACTCTCTACGATAAAGAAAAAAACATGTAATTTGCTAAATCTATACTGATTTATGTACAAGTTGTAGTACAGCACTGATCATTAATAGCTGCAGTTTTAGCTGCTCAGACACAACTACAGAGTTTACATATTCAGCTTTTCTCAACGTTGTTGTCCTTAAGTAGATGAATGGCCTTCATTATAGAGAAATACCTTTGACTAATTTTTTTTGACAGTTTAGTGCTTTAAGGATTCCTGTCTATGAACAGGACCTTTCTTTTCCAGGGGAAAAGACGAGCACAAGATTCCAAAGGAGCTTTTGCTCTATGAATCATGTGTGCACTGGACAACACAGGGTCTATGAGTCATTAGATGATCTTCTGATTCAGATATACAAAATTTTGTGTGTGCATGTGTATACACCTACAAACATATCCCTACACACTGAGATCACAGGAAATCTATATTTCTTTAAATAAAACTCACTGAATCTTTATGAAATTATACTCTAACAGTGCTGCCATCCTTATGCATAAGGTTTTGTTTTATATGTCAGTATTTTAATTACCCAGCACATATTTTTCTAGCACAGAATTTTTTCTACAACCTTCAGCAAACAGATATACCAAACACAGAAATTAATGCTAACACTGTGCACCCAAGAGATGAAAGAAAAAAAATGCACAAGAATTCTTTGAAGGATGTTCCTAAACAGCAGGTTCACATATAATGCAACGAATAAAGAAAAATATTTCTCAGGAAAAAAATACAAAATGTTAAAACTGAAAACATCAGTATTTGTGAAAGATTTTTCATAATTCATATCAAAACTGTTGCAGAGCTCTTGTATGTTCCTTACAAAATATATTGCCACCACACATATATAAACAAAAGGAATATCTTATCAGATCAAAATAATGAAATGCATCCAAAAAAAGCACTCAGAAGTGAGGCATCTTCAGCATGTAGTACTGTCATACTGTCTTAAATTCCATTACTATGAATTGTTTTCTCATGTTTTCCATGATCCTGTCCAGGTGTAAAAGATAGAAGGCAGAAAGGGAAGTATGAAACCAGTCTACAACTTGTAGGTATTCCTATGCTCTTTGGATTTTGGCTGATTTTCAGAAAAACACAAGACTTATCTTGGATGACTGACCTTCGCTTCTCATCAAATTAAGACTTTTTTTCTTCCATACCAACAAACATTTCCATTCTCTTTACAGACAAGCATAATCTCAGTTTAAAAGGTCTAAATTCAACATGGGACAAAGAGATCACTTGGACAACTTCCAGGTTTTCCCAACAGTTATTTATTCTGGCAAAATCATGGCAATCAAAATAGCAATCTAGATGGTTAGCATCTAAACTGTTTATTGCAGGAGATACAGGCAGATTCCAACAGATTTGTAGCTTTTTCTTCACATGTAGTTAATAGTTTTACTCTCATTAAAGAGAACAGCTGCTAATCTCCAACCTCACTGGAAACCCAGCAGTTACCCCAACCTGCCTTTCACGAATCCACCTGACTCTTTGGAAATTAGGAAAACAGGTTGATCCCTGTGCCTCTGCAGTGAAGTGGAAAACACATTTATTCTGCAGGAGTCCTGTGAGACTCAGTGCTCCACTCCTACCCTGCCAGCAAGTGCTTCTCTGTGACTGTGTCTGTCCAGCTGATTCCCATAGCTGACTATTGCCAAAGGAAAGTGATTAAGAACAAGAATCAATCAGCGTGTCCCTGCTTCTGCTGCAAGCCACATTAAGAACCTTGTCACCAGGAGCAGTGCTGGTGGAAAAGTATTTGCAGTAATTCTGCATCACCAGAACTCTCTGTGGATCCCATATTTGCAATTGGCCCTGTATCTCAGCACCCGGTAAAATTGTTAAGAACTTTTTGGCCATTATACGTAGACCAAGGGTTAAGCTACAGAAGCTTTTATAGACTTCTTGAAAATACACCAGGTCAAATATTACCCTCATTAACAATTATACAATGTAGGGGAATGCCTCTGAGGCTTTAAAAAACAGAAATGTATATGGGGGCATGGGCATACTGATAATGATGTACAAAAATGCTTAAGGGCTATAAATAATGTAATTACGTAAAACCTGTATTGTTCCCTCATTTTCTGGGTGCTGTACAGTTATGTCCATGCTAACAAGTATTACAGTGGAAGTGTAGCAAATCTGTTGAAAAAACCAGCTAGTACTAAAACCTGGGGTATCTACACCAGACCCATCTTGGTAGGTGTTTGATTTGAAACTGATTTTAGACTGGACGATGAATACACTCAAAAGGAATACAGTTGGAGAACCCTGAGACAAATTCTCAGTGCTGTCTAAACCATGGCAAAAATAACACTGATCAGACGTGCTTCAAAAGCAGGCTCCTTATCTGAAATAAAGCACTAATTGAGGCCCCTTCACTCCCAAAATTAGGAGGAGCTACAGCCCTGTGACTATGGCATGTTTACACCAATTGTGATGCAATCTCTAGGCATATTGAACTAAATTAACACAGATATCTCAAAACCACACTGTCATTTTCTTGAAGATGGAAGAATACCAGTACAAGAGAAATACTTTTGAACTTTTAACAGATTTCCTTAATAAAAGAAGGAAATATTTCCTCCATTTAAATATGCTTAAGGAAGGCAATCTCTATTCCAGGAATATAATTCTTGGTGAGAAATTATTGAAAGGGCAGTTAAATCTTGCCCTTCTCAGGAAACTACATATGAACTCATAATGGTTATGCAAAGAAAAGTTCTTTCTCTGTTCAGTGCGTACATCTCATCATTGTATCTCACTGTTGCTAAAGGCAACTTACTCAGGAAGAAACAACAGAACTGAAAAATGTTGGAACAAGTGCATTCCTGGATTTGATTTTTGGCTGTGAAGATTATTAGTTGCCAGCATGAAATGCCATGAGCTCCTAGGTTATCTTAATTGGACTAAAAGGATCCAATTCCCAGGATTGCTAAAGGATACACAAAATTGCTGTCGCTACTGTTTGATTCTTTTCTTAGGAAAACTATTCTGTCCAAACAAGGTCATTTTCTCTTTTGCCAATTTATAAAGTGCTTACAGCACTTTTAGATAGTTAGAACCTAAAATTAAACAACTTTATGAACAACTCACAGCAAGTAATTGTCATTCATAAAAAGAATCCACAAAAATATCAAACTCTGCTCATGCATAGTTTATCACTTGGAAAAAAAAAGGTTAAATTCACTGAATATGTTCAATAGGCTACAGAGTGCCATGTTTCTCTTACTTTCATTTTACAGGCTTTTGAGTGCTGTGTTTATAGTTGGTAGCAAAGGCACTTTCAAATCACGAAGTAATCTAAATGACAAATTGGTTTTCCTCTCCATTTAAACATGGTGTGAATGAAGCATATTAATTCTCCATACCAAATGTAATCCATTTGTATGTCTCTTCCCTGTCACTCCTGCCCTTCCATTATGCTATACGGTCAGCTGTCTTTACCTGACTAGAAGAGAAACCATTTTTAAAATGTTGCACCACATTAGTGGAATTTCATAAAGGCCTAGTTGGTAAAGCTTTGTCTTCGTTTCTGAAAAACTGATCAGAATTTGTAAGAGACCCAAGAGCAAACAACATTAGTGAAAGCACATAAATATTTTATTTTGTCAACATTTCTTGTCTTTCTATTAATCTTCCTTTATAGGTGATAAATAGGATATCTAAAGAGTTACAAGTAATTGCTGCCTCAGATGCACTGTTAGTGCAAGATACATGTCTGACAAGATTAACTGCACTGAACAAATTCAAAGAACTAGGGACTGCAGCTTAAAACAGGATATAGATTTCCTCCCACCCACCTAGTGAAAGTCAAAGCTTTAGGGAACTCAACTCCATACACAAAACATGCAAGCTTTAAGTATTCAGTAACAGGACCCTTAAAACCAGGGGTAACTTTCTAACAGGAAGCTGTGTCATTTTACTTATTTCCATTAAAAATAATAATAAGCTTGGAGAGAAACAAGCAGAAACCAGGACTCAGTTCTCCTCCAGACAAGGGAGCCTAATCACAACAAAGACATGCTTGCCTTACTTTGGCTCTCCTTGCATCCTTGTGAATTATGGAGAGCTTCCAAAAGAGACTGCATAACCAGATGGCTGAAGAGGTGACAGATGGAGATACGAACCACAAGGCAGAGAATAGAATTAACCAGAATTTCATACTGCTTCAAAGACTGATGAACCACCAGACCATCAAGCAGAGGAGGAGATTCCTCAAAAAGCAGGAGATTCCTATCAAAAAGTCACTTTGCAAAAAATAAAGCTCTGAACAGGAAAGTAAGCAGCAGTCACACTTCTTTTCAAAGAAGGGGTGAGGAGTCAACATGCAGGACAAGATTCAGGGACTTAGGTCTTAACAAGTCATCCTGAGACCACAAGGTACACACTAACATCCCAAGGAGAAGCAGGTTAAAAACCCTCCAGCCAAACACCACAATCTGGAAGTAAAGCATCTTCCATTTTACAGTGATTTTAGAGGGCTCTGGATGGTATTTCAAGTCCATTCCACACTACAGTTTCTTCACTGGGTCCAATATCAAGGTTTCAGTGAAAGTATTTCGAATGAGTGTTGAAATTCAGTGGTAGAATTTGAATATCTCTCCTCTGTTCAACTTCCTCTTTTTTTTCCTCAACGACTTGTTTCCTACCAAACACCTTTCTGTCTGCTGATTTCATGAGCACTCTTCTATGTGAATATTTCATAATGTAATTAATTCCATGAAAGATTTCTTTTTGCAGGTCCTACTAAATAATATTAAGAAGAAAAAACCCTGTTGCAGCACTTGGTTTCACAGAGAGAAACAACATAATCATATTGCCTCTTGTCATGTGGATTATACACTATTTCTTCCCATCCACAGATGTGCTAACAGAAATGCCCATATTAGTCTTTCCCCAATTTTATAATGGCCTTTTGATTAACACACTAGATTTTTAAAACTGTTTTTAAAAAATTATGCTTGAAATATGCTCTGCAGGTCTCATGAATCAACTTCATCATCTCCTTTATTTCTCCCCTTCCCCACTTGTCTTCTCACATGCCCTACAGTTATGCCCTACTCCTCAAATGAGGGCCTGCCATTACCTGACTGCAGAGTCATTCAGAGTTCAACAAAACCAAAATTTGACTTCCAATAAGTCACTTTTTTTTCAAAGTGAGAAACTCCACTTTATTTAAGTGCATGTGTTTTTGCTGAAATTACTGAATCAGCACTACAAGATTTTACACCAAAAGCCTAACTAGTCAAACAGAAAATATCTTTCAACTACATCATCAATAATAAAAATACCACAAGATATATTCAGAATCAATACACAAAGCACTTATGATCCACTAGTGGTAATATCAACTAACCAATTTTCTCTTCTTAGTAATTTCCATGTGAAAATCCATGGGACTAAATTCTCACAATCCATTCACTTTATCATGTCCAATACACAGCTGTTCCCTTCAGGGAGATAATCCACATGCAGACTGAGGCTGTACCTCAAGCCATGGCAAATTCCAGGATAACAAATATATGAAGAAAATCTCAGACACAGGGCAACTTAGGAAAAGGGGAATCCAACTGTATGATTTAGAAAGCCTATCCTGTGAATCTTTTTAAAAAATTAAATAAAATTAGGTGCCAAAACAACTCAGCATGGCCAGAATTTATGTTGTATCTCAGAAGAAGAAACCTTGCCTCCTTGCAGACTCCAGGAGAAAGAAGTTGTTTAGGGAAGACACTGTGAAGGTTAGCACTGATGCCATGACATGGTTTCAGCATTTTGGAAAGGATCAGTGACACTAGAAGGGCAAATATTTCACTGAAGTGACCAAAAGGCTACCCTTAGACTAGCTGAAGAACATATTGCACAATGGTACTGTACGTGACTAATGTGCTTATGCTGGAATTGGGTGTGTCCTGTCACATTCCTGCTCATGCTGCTAAATGCAGATTAAAGAAATTGCCAGCAATCTATGAGGAAATGAAGGAAAAAAGTTGCCTACCCAGAAACTTAAAGACAAAATAACTGTCACCAAGAGATATTTATGATCCCTGTTCCTCTGCTATTTCCACACAATCCCATTTAGGTGAGGGCCATTCCTCCCAGCCAGTGCTGTCACGTCAACTAAAAGACATAACTTGCTAGGATGAAAAGCCTGAAGAAACACCCCAGGAAAACAAATTTTCCACATCACAGCCTGTCGCCCTGATTTTTTAGAGTGCTGTGTTTATAGTTGGTAGCAAAGGTTCTCATGGATTTTGTGTAAACAATCCATGTTTCTATAACCAGCCAAGGACTGTTTTGTACTTTGGATGTTGTTTTTCATTCTTCTTTCTGGGGTGGAGAATGTGATGGACTGTGTTTCTCACCTATGGAATTTGAGAGGTGGCGGCCTCCTTGTCCAATCCATGACTGTCTGTAAAAAGGTATAAATATAAGAATAAAGAGAGGCTGGGGCTCCTTTTGCTCTCTGACTGGCCTTGGTGGCTGACCTCCTGAGTTGTCTATTTGTCTCGTGTCCGACAGAGCAACAACAACCAGCTAAGCTA
This sequence comes from Drymodes brunneopygia, assembly GCA_013400955.1. Classification (NCBI taxonomy): domain Eukaryota; kingdom Metazoa; phylum Chordata; class Aves; order Passeriformes; family Petroicidae; genus Drymodes; species Drymodes brunneopygia. Next base: position 603,632 of record VZTZ01023901.1, read on the forward strand.
ACCCAGCCTTAGAATAAACACCACAAAGCCACCCTTCTTTTTCTAGTTCTCATGCAGAAAAATGGTGTATATGTGGACAACTACACTGACATGTAATTTTTTATTTTTTTTGTTTCAGATTGGAGGCTGTGAATTTTAAAAAGAAAACATACCACAGATCATGAATCAATGAAGTGCATGGACCTGTCCAGAGAAACAGAAACTACAGCCTGTTCTGAATTGGTAGTAAAAACATGTCTTCCTTTTTCTTTAGCTGTCTGTAAACTGATTTAGTAAAAAAACTTATCAACTATGAAAAATTAACATGCTTTTGATTTTGCAATGCTTTTCCTAGATGTAATACAGTCACTATGATGCATGGGATAATGACAACAACAAAAAAAACTGCATTATCCCTGACATGTAGAAAAATGTGTTTACAACTGGCTTGAGAAATTTTGCAAAACAGGTCTCACTATCAACCATATTAAGTTTAATGCTGGTTGTTCAAAGAACATCTCCACTGATAGTGAGCCTAAGAGCATAACCTATCAAAATTCTTTAACTTTCCTCAACTAAATAAGAGCCTGGCTGAAAAGTTTGCATGCACATCCAAAAGGTCCATCCTTGAACCAAGCTCCAAGTCTTGCAAAAAGGGCCTGAAAATTATAATAAAATTCAGTGGGTTGAGAAGACAAATAAAAGACTGGGATTCACTTTTCATCTGAAAGCAAATTCTAAGTTTGGTGACTTGGGCAACAGTTAGGACTAATCTACATAAGGCAATTACAGAATTTTATTTTATATATGTATATATAGTATGTGCATATATATACACACATGCATTTATTTATTTGTATATTTTTTACTACAGTATAGTTAATCCCATATGAAGACCCATGCTGAAATATTTTTTTTCAGGTTTTGGGTAGCTCATATTCTTAACAATTATTAAATTACCTGTTATATATGTACTGTGTGTACTACACTGGATCTTCAATACATGCAGGCTGGGTAGATCAGAAATATAAGACAACTCTGAAGCTGTTGTAGTTATCTGTGCACACCTCTGCATCATGCCCATTTCAACAACATGGTTTACCACTGTTGTGGCTTCTCTGCATTTCTATAAGGCAGAGAGATCCCAAGCCTGGTCCTGATATACAAGCTCATGCACAAACACAGCTGGACTTTGAAGAACCTTAAATTATTATGACAGACAATGGTCAAACAATGGCCAGACAATGGAAATGTGAATATTTACTTGTAAGTGTAAAAAGGACTGCATAGCCCTAGCTGTGTTAGTAATGGCTTATATCTTCTGCTGCAAAAATCACAAAATACCTGCATATTACCTTTTTTTCTTTTTAGAAATAAGATCTTTGCAGTGTTTCACTAGGTTAAAGCATACTGTGAAATTGCATGATGTGGCATCATGAACTTCCTCATCCTCTGTTTACATTTCCACACAAATTCTTCCCAGCAGAGAAAAGTGAGAAGTTTTGGGTTACCATATGAAGAAACTAAGCCTGACAGACACTTTGTAGATGAGAGTCAATGCTGGCTCACAAGTTTGGTAAGGGAGAAAAAAGGAAATACTTGTTTCAGTTCTGTTAGACTTACGGGATGGTGCATTTTCATTTACCACTGAACTAAGTAACTCAACCATTCCCAGCTGTGTACTCCAAATTTGGATGTTAGCCCAAAAGTGGCTAGCTTGCTCTCCTTTCCAGGATAAAATGCTCACCTTCTGGTTGCATGCTTGACACCAGATTGGACATCAGATTGTCAGAGGCCTGAACTTCTGAACTAAAGAGAACTCTTGCTCTTTTCTCTCCCAAAGCTTATTTTACTGCTTATGCTGCCCAATCACCCTTTTGTATCACTCCAGTCCTTGTGAGGGGTGACTGAACTAACAACCCACACACACTCACAGTGTGGAGGTGTTAGGCAGTGCAAAGTCACAGACAAATTATGCCCCACTGGAGATGATGTTCTCCAGGCACCATCCAGGTTTCCTGAGGTAATGGTAGCTCTAAGTGACACTGAATCAAGACCATACATTTATTTCATATAACTCATTGAAAAATGACATAGAGGGACTAAAGATGGATTAAAACAGATCACTTAAGGAGGAAAAGCTCCATATCCCATTGTATTGAACTATCTGGCACTCTGCTTCATTCTCTGCCTCTGACTGCAGATTTAAAACACAAAAACACTCTGCCGGAGGACAGAGTGGGTCCATCTTCATGGAGCAAAGACAAACATTTGGTTCCTTTGTAGGATTACTCTTTTTAAGTAAGAGAAGTATATCTTCAGATTGAGATATGCTAACTTCTCTGTAGCAAAGGGTTTGGTGTTATTTCCTGTGGCCTGCCTAGCAGTTTATTACTGAGAAATAGTGACAGAAAGCAGTCAAGGGAAAGGCACTCAGACCATGGCAGGGAGAAACTCCTCTTAAGAATGCTAAATCCTTCTTATGAGGGACTAACCTGCATACTTCTAAATCATCAGACCAGTCATCATACAACACTGGAGGCTTCTGAACAGCGTGAGGCACAGTGGGCCCTGCCCCAGCAGGCGCTCCGTGATCTGGGACTGCCAGAGCATCACTGCCAGAGCCTGCCTCTGCAAACGAGTCCTTCGTGTGTCTAAGGAAAGCTGCAGGCTGCTGATCTCTGTGGGAGCTTTTCCCTTTGCTTTTCCCACATTTTCTTGAGGAAATCCTTGCTTCCTGAGATGACGTTGAAGACTGCGATTCCTTAGGCCTCGGAACCCTTCGGCGGCGATTTAAAGTAGGATTCTCAGGGTCAGATACCTCTTGTTTCCTTTTTCCCATTGTCCCCAAGGTGACAAGTTCAATAGCATTATTGTTTGAGGACCCATCCTGGTTACTGCATGATCTATTGTTTCTTCTCCCTCTCCTGGCCATCCTGGCCTTTTCTCTTGCTCTCCTCCTAGCCTGAGCCCACTGACTCTCATCTGAAGATGATGATGAATCAGATGTGTTCCAGCTGGATCTTGGAGGCTCAGGATGCAATTTACAGTTTCTCCCCTTTCCTGGTTTTTCTGTGTGCTCACCATTGTCTCCAGTCTCTCTTTTCCGCCTAAACCTTCGTTTTATCTGTTTCTTACCACCAGGCTCCTTATTAGAAGGGGCCAGCACCATGACAGGGGTTGCATGTTCAAGCTCATCTTCTGACAAATCATGCAAGGTAGTAGATCTAGACAAAGCAGTAAGCAAAGGAAAGGGGTGGAAATGGTAAGGGTGGGTGAAAAGAGAAATCACAAAAAAAAAAGGATGAGAATGAGAACATGAATTTTAATAGAAAAACATAAGACTGAAAAGCAAAAACAAAACCAAAACAAAGAGAGATCAAAAGAAAACTAAACTCTGTGTCAATTATGAATAAAGTAAAGCAGAAGCAAGAGCCACATAATATTTAATAAAAACAACTAACAAGTATCAGCCAGATGACAGTATATTTTTCTCAGCACATACCTACAAATGTCCTGAGTGGAGGGGCAGACAGACAACCGAGATTGACTCCTGGGAGCTGTTCCTGTTGTAGGACTGCTTGCCTGTTGAAATAAGTTAGACAGTTTGGATTCTTTGTCCATGAAATACATTGCAGATATTTTACTGCTTCGCCACATGATCACAAAATTAAAACAACTGTTTCTGCTGCTCATAGTGCACTGTTGGACACATAGAAGCTAGCAAAATACAGGAAGCTTGAACAAAAGTGAAACCTATTTGTGGAACTAAGTACGACTGTACTGTTTGATCTCTCATTCGCTCATGACTACTTTTTGTTACTGTTTGAGGAAGCAGCTTTCAGCATTTGAATTTTCATTTGGCTCTACTGTAAATGTCTGAAGGGAAAAAATACTGTTTTGTTTCGTGCAAACAACCATGACGATTCCTTTCCAAATCACATGAAGTGCATTTGCGATACACTGAGAGATGAAGAAACCAAAGCTAACTTAGTTTGAGTGGACTGATGAAACAGCAGGAAGATTAGAGTGTGTTTTAAAAGGTTTTCAAGGCAATCAGATCTTTTAGAAGAGCTGAAAATGTTAAACTGAGATGAGCCTGAAAAATCCAAAGTGCAGGCTGCATCTCTATAGAGCCGATCACGTTCTCAAACAGCAGAAGAGATATAAAACATGTTTAGTATGTGACATTTGGCTCATAAGGTTGTTGCTACAAATTACAGATTCAGTTACCCAATACTTTCACTGAAAACATATTTTGATGGCATTAACAGCAAACCATTTCAATCTGCCTTGCTATCTACTGGCAGCAGAACTACATGGAATCCAAATGTAAATCCAAGGCGTTGTGATTCTTCAGGATCCGTCAAAAGCCACAGTATTCTGGGAAGTGGGTTCAACACAAATCATTCTTAAGGCTATGACCTTCCTGTAGCTGATCAGGGGTATCAGCTTTTAGTATGCAACCCCATCCCATTGTGGGCACAAGATCTTGCACCAGATGCAAGGGAACGCTGCCTCTTAAGCAATCTGCCAACACTTCACTTTTATCCGAGGTTTTCAATATCCATTATATTTAATGCATACATCTTTTGGAAATATCAGTCACCACTATGTACATTTTTGCTTTTATTTGGATACCGGCTAAGACTTAAGAATAGTGCTTTTGCATGAAAACAATCTTCTAGCTCTTAGAATTCAAGCAACCATTTTTACTTGTTGATTAATATCACAAAAATACACCAAATGCACCAACAATATTACAAATTCTTTACTTCTAGCTCCATGAACGAAACTCAGAGATACAACAAATAAGCCAAGATGAGAAATTAAAATGATAAAGCAATTGATAAATTGATTGACACAATCCTTGTGTTCTAAGTTTTTGCCACATCTGGATTCACCAGTCAAAGGAGGAACGTTAGTGTGTCTACATGCAGTGTCAGGCTGGAAGAAAAGGACAAGTATGAGTGCGAGAAATTGTATTTCATATCACCGTTTTTACAAAAGCAATATTTCAATTATATGTCTTGTGACAGAACATGAGTTTTTCTTACATACATATTAGAAACATATGTTATATGCATGGTTGGGTATATCATCTTCTTCCATCCCAGCCTTTGTGATCAGCATTAAGTAATTAGGCATATCTTAAGCTACTTAATGAGGAAAGATGCAGACATCAGCAGCAGTAACTAATGTTACTGGGTTACATGCTCTTGCTGCGTGAAAAAACACCCCTCCAGACTAAACCCCAGGTGAAGGACTCCTGAAGAAATCCATTCCCAGAGTCGAGTGTGGACTCCTGAATTCAGCCCTCATCATGAGCTCATTTCTTTTTTCCCCTCACAGCTCCAGGACTGCCATTGCTTCTTTTGGAATGTCTGTACTACAGGGGTTTGACCTGGTCTTAAGTGGTGGTCAGGTCATCTCCATGTGGTACAAGGAATTTTGATATCACCTTGCCACAAGCAGTACCCTTTGAAGGGATAAGAAAATTGGCTAAGCTGGCCCAGTTACCACACAAGAAGGCCTGCACAAGTTCAAGAAACTTTCAGCAGCTATTAAAGTAGGAAGCCAGCTAGACAGTTAAGAGAGCTGAAATAAAGACAAAAATTAAACAAACTCCTTGAAAAGCTTTTACACTTATGATTTGGAACTGCAGACAGGTGGAAATCTAATTATCTTAAGATAAAAGTTACATTACCAGTTTGACTACTTAAATCTTACATTTCACTTTCAACTGTCAAGAGGTCTGGACTATTTCAGCCCCGCTCAGTCAAATTTACTTTCTAGTTCCCCTGTGCAGGCATAATGATGTTATGTTTAGTTGCACATAACTCAGAGAAAAGTTTATTTCCTTCAAAAACAATTTACATAAATTTCTTTAACAAAATGAATGCTTTTTGCTTGTTTGTCTAAACCCTATTGCAGCAAACATGACAACTAGCAGGCAAAAAGCCAATGTACCACTTAAGTCTTCAAAAACAAAGCATATAAACTCCAACATGACAAGTTATACATAAGATAATTCAGATTCTTATCAAATTTAATTCAATTGGTTTCTACAATTTTGTAATATAAATTTTGATTTTAACTACATTAAATTAGCTTTTCATGATAAAATCACAAAACCATAGAATACCAGGATGGATGGGTCCTCAAAGATCACCTAGTCCAACCTTTCTTGGCAAAAGCACAGTATGGACAGCATGTCCCAACATCTTGTTCAGCTGAATCTTGAAAGTGTTTTATGTTCTGGAAACAAAAATGAACTTATGGAGTGATTTCTAAAATCAAGAAAGTTAGTGTTTCTGAAATTAATTTTCTGATGTTGATTTGTGTACCTCACAGGAAATGGAGGCCCTTATTTTGTAAACAAGTCCAGTCTTTGTAAATTAAATAGGAGCGGAAGGACCTGCTAATGTCAGGTCTGTCCCTGCTACCACAGGGATATTGTCATATGAATATTACAATTCACAGCCAGAAGAGCTGTTTGCAAGAATCTGTAAATTTCAACTCAGCTGGATGCCTAATCCAGACCTCTATCCCCAAACCTGTTTGCTTTTTCATCTGACCCTGTTCCGACAGCAGTAACTGCATCTGCTACCAGCACTGCCTCCGGGTTCACCCCAATTCTTTTGGCAATATTCCCTCGTTGCCATACATCCCAAACTAATTAAAACAATTGGAATAGTTCCATCTCTTAAACCCGGTCTGAGAGCAAAGATACCTAAAGGGGCATTTACTTGGGTAGTGTATTTACAGAGAGAATTGTATATTTTCAAGGCATATCTGACAAACCAGAACATGATAATTTGAATATATTCTGCTTGTGTCTTATCAGTCCAGCTCTTTTGGGAATGTATATGCAACAGATGTTGGAACCAGTCTCAAGCAGACAGATCTTATTGCTATAATTGCTATCCCATTGCTACATTGCTATGCAGCACACTGATTATTTTGAGATACTGTATTTAGTGAATAGAAGGATCAGATTGATGCTGAGGACTCCAATTCCACCTGGGAGGCCGAATAATGAAATTTTTAAAAATAATATTCCTTGAATTAATGTCTTCTTCAGACAGGTATATTGTACAGCTCACTGGAATGGGAAAACTAAACAAGAACTGTACTAATTTTATCACAACAAATTACATCAGCAGCAGAATTAAATGTGGTAATTCAAAATAAAGCTGTCTCACAATTTATAACCAAGGCAGCTCATTTCTCTATGCCATCAACACAAGGAAGGGGTCTAAGGGACAATGCCAACTTCAGCTGATTAGGTTTGGCATTTCAAACAGATTGTTAGTAGAGAGAGATTCCCCAGTCACCATCTTCTGCTGTCTCGGCCAGTTTAGATGAACTCTCTTGTCAAGGATATGCAATTCAATTAACAGCCACGACAGGGCACTCATCCATAATTATTTTTGGTATATTGATAGTGTGCTTTTCAAACAGAATACTAGTAAATACAGAGTTTTCAGAATAAGTGAGATGATAATCACCTACCCGACACAAGGGGACTTCAGTCATACATATACATCTGTGTTAGAAGACCAGCAAAGATAGAAATATGTTCAACTATGTGAAAACATAGTACTATTTGTACTGTGTGAAAACAGTACAAATTTCAAATCCAGACTGCCTTTACTTAGGTGTTCAGGATCTGACAGAATTTTCCAGATATTATTTAAAAAAAGGGAGTCCTTACAGGCCATGTATTGCTTAACCTGCATGTTGAAACTAGTGCAAGAACATGAGTCAAGTTCTGCTCTTCTTATGAACAGAGAAGGGCTCTACTTCAGCCTAACAGAAAAGCTGAGCAAAAGAAGATTCCAGAAGTGCAAAGCATTCACACAGGAAGGGAGTGAAGCTTTAAATTAACAAATCAGATGACATAATGGACAGCTTATATAAAATGGCCTCACAGGTATCACCAGAAAGGCTAATGAATCCCCTCCTGTCTCTGTTCTGAATAGAGGCATATCCAAAAGCTGGTCAACTTACAACACTGCTGAAGTAGAAAGCTGCAGACAATTGACAGGTGATAGGGCAGACAGGGACTATGTCTAATGCTTTTATTCTCCTACTGAGCTTGCTCTAATAGCAGTGATGCATCACAGAATACTCCAGATCCCACCAGCCATTATAGTTAAAAAGCTGAAACTCTATCCTATTTGAAAAACAGCACACAAAGGAATGGATACCTTAGAAGATTAGAGCAGCTTGTATGGCAATAAGCTCAGCAGGAGTCCCAGCCTGTGCATTTTAATCTCAAAATTTCTGCTTTGTAAACAAGGCAACATTTTGTGGAAAATATCCACCTTTATGAACTTTTATGTGGACATTTCCTCAGGTCTAAAAAGTTCCAAAACATGGTGAAGGTGACCCAAGCTGGGTGTTATTTTACAAGCTCAGTCTCAATGGCAACTGAAATTTGTGTGCATGGGTTTGCAGGAGGAGGGTTCTGGGTTTTAGGTTGTTTGGCTGGGTTTTCTTCTTTATTTGTTTCTTTATGATGGAGCCCCTGCCTCATGCTCAGATTTCAAAGTTGTTTTAATCTGATTGATACCTTTACAGTAGCTGTTACATTAATTGGTAACTGAATTTCTGTTAAATTATCGGTCACAGATTTTCTTTTTTTGTAAATAATTCCTTGCACAATTCTTCTCCAAACCTTTTCTATCTCTCCTTTCCTCCTTCCTCTCCTTCCGGCTGCCTCTGAAGAGAAGGAATAAAGAGAAAAGTAACTCAAAAGGAAGGAGCAGAAATATCCTTAAGATTCTGCCAAACAATACCACTCAGCACCTTTGAAAGTCAGTATGATCACGTTATAAAGTGGTTTGAAATCTAAAATCAAAATAGCAAATGGCAAGTCTATATTATCATTTAAAAAATGAAGCAAATGAGTCATTACAGCTTTAAGTTGTAAATTCAATCAGCTTGTTTAAGTTGTTTTCTCCTGCCTTATTAATCTATGTTAATCTTTATTTTTCAGGTACAGGTTCGACTAAAAAATCCACTTCTTCTACAGGAAAAGAAGCACTGCTAGCTAGGCTTTGAATTATCAGATGGATTACAGTATGTAAAAATCTTTGTATCGTAGCAACACAATATTTCTCATTCATGATTCTCTTCAAGGATGCATCTTTCTAGTCCTTATCACTTTCTTAATAAAAATATTTCATACTACTTTAAAAAAAAGTAGGCAATTGGAACAAAGGATGTTCCAGGTTTTATACAAAAGGTGCAGAGCCATGAGCCCAGCAGCTTTTGACTGACTGGAGGGAGCTAAATGGAAGATTAGCCTATAGGAAAGGTGAAGCACAAAACCGGTATTTTCTTTGTTACTGGATTTTGCAGCACTTTATTTCTAAAGATAGTCAGTACTCAGAGAACCATTTACAATTTCTATTCCAAAGAGGGCATCTGTTTTCACATATCCCTCTATCAGCAAGACTGAAAGCCTCAAAGCTTTCCTATACCCTAAACAGCTTTCACTCGGATGACACTCCAGCCATGCTCCCACAAGTGCAGATGCATGTGAGTGCACACACCCACCACGGTCCTCCTTTGGTCTGGCGGGCTGCGCAGGACACAGGCTGGATAAACTCCCATCTGTGAAGATATCATTCTTATCTTTGAACAGCTCCATTTTGGTGTGTATTTGATGTCTATTTATGCCAGCCCTAAAGGAAGTGAGAAGCCTAAATGTGCCAAAGCAAAAGAGTTGTAGTAAGAATATTGAAATGACTAAACCAAAAGAAATGAAACCCTGAGAATGCATCATTGCAAAAAACAGGAGATACCGTATTTTTTATGAAGTGCAATAAACCTGAAACTGCACAATCCCCCCAATTTTGTACCACTGTAGAAATAAAGTTTGCTTAATTAAATGTTTTTAGGACAAATACGTGAAATATACTTCTGAGTGCCATAGTGAAAAAATAAATGCCATGCAAAGATTTCCAGGAGTACATATGTAACAGGTATGTTATAGATCATAATTGTTATTTATAATTATGGAAATAATTATTATAATTATAAGCAATAAGCATATGTAATAACTTGCACGCTCTATTTACTGAAAACAAATCAAAGCTGCTTCTATATGATACTGGCTATCACAGGATAGGACTGAATTCTGTGATAACAGAAATTAAAATTATATACAGGCATTACACACTGAGTGAGCTTGTATAAAAACATTAAAATGGTGGCACAACATGCTCCACACATATATACAGTTTTATCTGGATGTGTAAATGTGACACATTTAGGTATACTCAGAATACACTTTTGGTAAGAACAGTGATTGAATAAAGCAGAATCTGTAAAATTGTATACTTTCTGTATACATAAAACGACACATTTTTATGCATTCCCTCTCATTAGAACACAAGTTTATAACAGGTCCAAAAAAAATGTATTCAAGAGTAAACTGAAACTGAACTATTTTCTAATGGTTGTCCCCATGTATTTTTTATCAACATATATTCATACAATTTTATTCGGAAGTTCAAGTTTTGGGCAGACTTAGGTAAATTCTGCTATCATGCCTTTTGTTAAACTTATCATAAATAAAGAATAAACTGTATGGACAAACCACAAAGCATTCTCTACACATAGAAATCAAACATTCATATCAAGGAGTTTAAAAAAGTGCCAAAACAGTTACTATGGAATGGCTCTAGTTCTAGTTTTTCTGGTTTTCTGCCTTTTTCTTTCTTTGAAAACAAATTCTGTTTTGATGAACAAAACCTTTTTGCTAACTTGTTTACTTTGCACTGTTGTTTTCAGTAAATGAGAGCTAAGTGCTAGGTTAGTCTTCACCTTTCATAATAATGATTCTGTTTATAAGCAAGAAGAATGATTTGATGACTAATGTAACATTCATACTCATATTTTAATGCCAATTTTGTATACATGGTATTATCTACTGTAAAAGCACTTATGAAGGCTGACATTTTACGCTTTACAAGAGCAAGGACTTATTTTTTTTCTTGATTTGTTTTCTTTTTTGAAAGCCCTAAGTTTCCTCTCAGTTTCTCTCTACACTAATCTGGAAGGTACACTTGGAAGGGATGGAGCTATATGGTTCCTTGAAAAAAAAGCAACCACCAATCTGGAAGAGAATTTTCACTTATGATTAGTGTGAAACTGGCAAAGAACAGTAAGAACTATGGATCAGCTTGCAGCGTTGTAGTTCCCTGTAGCAAAACACAAGGGGTCACACAACTGGTCTTTAGGATTCAGTCATGGAACAGGTTACCTTGGAAATGCTGCAATCCTGGTTCTGGCAATCAAAGTCCACGGTAAGCACTTCTTTAAAAAGAACATTTAAGTTCCTTTAAGTTTTTTTCACCATAAAACCTATCAGGAGATATTATGTGCTCTCTGTTGGTGTCACTGCCAAAGACATGGTGATGTTTGGCCATTACAAACACAGTGTGTCATAGTGAGCTCTGCTTCAAGATCTGTAAATGACCCAAATTGCCATACAGGACTCTTCATACATTCACCTCATACTGAGAGAGTATTTGAGAATATCAAAACCCATGTGAAAGATTATTCAATTTTAATGGAAGAGATTAAAATGGTAAGTTATAATTCAAAAGGATAGATATTGTATTACTTATTAAAATATTTGATACCCAGTTTGTGAAATTTATTTCAGTCACAAACTGAATAGCTCCAATCAACAATCAATACATTGGCAATGATAAATTTTTCATCGAGAACTTTAGTGAGCACTACTTTGCCATCCTGGTGCTTTTTGGTTTCCATTTGTGTCTTATGGAGAGGAGCTCCAGCTGGCACAAGAAATCAGAAATTGCTAACATACAGTAAAAACAATTCTTTCCTTCTTTCCTCTATTGTTATTCACATTGTAAATTAGACATGTGATTATCATCATACATAATATTCCAAAACAAGCACCTCACTTCTTGATATAACTCGACAGAGTTTTATTAGGTGGATGCTTCAGAGACTTGTAAATAAAAAGTGTTCTAACACCTGCTCCAGGCTTTTGAGAAGTAACTGAGGCAAAACAAAATTCAGGCAATTTGCTCCAAGCCTGATTTTCTCTGCACTGAAAAATAAGCCCAAGGTTCCCATCAGAGAATTTCACATCTTACTGCTGAGAGAGCATCCTTCTCTAATGAGCTCTTGAATCATAATTAACATACAGAAAGATAATTATAATGTTTCAGAAACATTTCTTCCAGAAAGCATTTTAACATAACCAGGCACCCTCAGAAACACATACAGAGCACAATGTCTATGGACTGTAATTCAGACACAAGATTGTTCCTCTAGCTAACAACAACAGAAAACAATGAATCCACCAGATCCTTCTCTGACATTAGCATTCCTCTTAAATTATACATATTATTTAGGAAGACATAAGAATTTTAATGAAAAATGTTACAGTGCACAGGAAACTAAGCAATGGCAAATAGGTAATGAACAAGGTCAAGTTTTTAATTTACTTAGATATTAAACACATGCAGATAGGCTAATTTCAATTCTGAAATCCAAAACACTGCACAATACTATCTCTTACAAAGAATAATAAAGTTCCTTCTGCTACCAACAACATAGGAAATAGGTGGGAAAAAAGTGTAATGCTTAAAAAAATAGTAATAATTTAAAATCATCAAGGCTAGTTCAGAACTCACATTTCCAAATATTTTTCCTTTATGTGTACAAGTTTCTTTAGGTAGATAGGTTTTGAAATCCATAACCACTAACTAGGGCTACACTTTGTTAATATGAGGTAATATGAAATACTGATTAGTCCAAAATATTATTTAATAATCTAATACTAGAAAGTCAGAATGTAAAATAATTGTTTATTGATTTACTGATTGCACAGGAAAAATCTAGGTTATTACCAGAAGTGCAACAAAAACCAGACACTGATACATTTTCCTAATTGTCTTTGATTGGAAAATTAACAGAAGTAGTTGCCTTTGAAGCTGCAGGGCAGTTTTCTTAATATAAATAAATAAAAGGCTGAGGTGAATTAATGAATTCCCAGGTTGCTGTTCACTGAAGACAGCCACAGCTGTCAATCAAATATTTTAAGTTTTGCTCTTTCATTTGCCTTAAATAGTCTATTACTGAAATTCTTGCCAGAAAGTTATATGCAATAAGAAAAGTCCTTGCAACATGCTCAACTTCTGCACTCTCAACAGACCGTGAGGCAGTGAATGGTAAAATCAAAGTGTTGATTTACACAAACACACACAATGACCACTCTCGGGAAGTTTTGATTTTAAAATCTCTAGAGTGAATAGGTATATACTAACTAGTATCTGGAAAATAACAAATCAAAACCATTCCTGCTCATTATAACTAGATAAAACATATTCAGTGTTCAACAATCCAGTTTAATCTGTAATACCACAAAAATCAGAGTTAAAATTCATGTACCTAGCATGCAAAATTGCCCAAGCACACACTGCAAACCTCAGGTGTCCTCTCCAAATAAACAATTTAAGAGTTTTATGAAATATGAATCTGTATTTGCAGAATCTATGCTGTATTTCATTTCACAAATAGGTTGGTACAAAATCCAGTGGTATCTACGCTGCTCTGGGACAGGAGCTCTACATCCAGCCAAGGGTGGAATACACAACACATGGTAACTATTAAAATTTAATTCTATTTGACCTTTTTTAACTTATGCAGGCAAATGAAAACAGTGAAAGAGAGTTTTGATGACACTAATTTATATTTTTAGGTAAAGACTATCTAATTTTTCTGCCCACTGAAATTTGTATTGTGTGCAAGATCTGATACTGCACAAAACACAGCTCTTGCCTTTGGCGTGTAGTTTATCTGGACTAGAAGCTCTCAGTCTTGTTATGAGGTGGAGTATTTTTTACTATCACTTTCTGCCATGCAATATTAACCTGCAAAGTCAGGTGTTTGCTTTTCTGTGTATACACACACATATAAAAACTTGTTGAACAAAAAAAGCATTTTAAGCCAGACAACAAACAAAACTGGAATTCCAATCAAATGTCTTTCAGCATTTGAAAAACTTCATTGGCAGGTAGCTTCACATAGAAAAATTGATCCAAAACAATGAATGATGCTATACATTAGAAAAAGATTAAGTGCATGACTGAAAATCTGACTTTTTAGATTGCAACTAAAACCAGTGCAAATATCACTTTCTAATAAGCCACTAGACTGATTTCTGCAGAAATCACTTCAAAATAATGTTAGTCACTGGCATGTTTCTCATGTCAGTGAATATATAGATGCTTTGTCACAGTGCAACTCATATATCTGTCTTTAAAAAAGCAGAAAAATATCAAGTCCTAGTAGATTTACAGTAACTATAGCTAGAGACATGCATTTAAAACCCCTAATTAAAATAAATAATACAATTCCCAGTTATGAACTTTCTAAGTCTATAATTATAAAATTTTTAAAGATAGGCAGTAAGTCTGGAAGAGTTTCAGCCATATCCTACAGCAGGCTGGATATATTCTACATCTTTTTCCCTTCTTAACAGAAGAAAGCAGAACCTAACAAAGAACTAACATTTTAAATTAAAATCACAGTTGGGGTTTGTTGTCTTTTTTTTTTGTTTGTTTTATGGCTCTGAGAAGAAAAAAGTTTTGCAGTGGGTACCCCACAGATAAAAATATTGTGGGGAAGAGGTTTAAGGATACTATGCTTGCACTGAATGCAAAATATTTAGAACCAAATGTAACACATGGCAGATGTTTAGGTTTAGATTCAAAGAATAATTGAGTTTTTATCTTTTACCTCCTGTATATCCTGGCTTTTTGGCATAGATTTCAGTCACATCTGAACCAAAACTACAGAAAAAAAGGGGGTTAAAACCAAAGAACTTCTGTAAAAATGACATTTTGCCTTTCCTAAACTTTCCCTTCTCTGTTTCCTAGAAACCAAAAAGCATCTAAATGTGAAGTCCTGGCTTCAGTGAACCATATATCCTGGAAAAAGGATTTCAGAAATCAGTCTGAAATGAAGAGAGATTCATAGCTTTACACATTACAGCTGTTATTATTTGGGTAGGGCAGGAGGAAAAAAATCAATTAGTAATTCTATCCTAAGCCAAAGTGTTAAGGTGACATTAAACACTTGGGGAAAGCAGGTGAAAAAAAGTGCACGTGTTATTTGCTCATTATTATTACACATTTTACAGTAATGATTAATTGTATATTTATAATGGAGTTTACAGGATAACTATAATGTTCAGCAGCAAAACTTTAAAATCTGATTCTTATAAATAAATTATTATATAAGGAATAAAATGGATTAAAGTAGTGTATTATATTTAATTACCAAGTTTTCGTTCAATTCTAGAAAAAGGAAATAGATTTCACATACCTTTGAAATATTACTTGATCGACTTGTGGAACGCCCTGGGGATTTGTCATTCTGGAAAACAAAATTAAAAGATGATAAAAGTGATGTCTTTTGGATTCTACCTAGTCATTTCTGCGATTGTGACTGCACAGAGATTCTTGTCCTCTATTTTCTTCAGTTTGGCTACTGACTGTACAATGGAAGACGGTTCAAGAAATAAACCATCACAATAGTCTCGTGAATTACAGGAGTAAAAGTTTTTGAAAAGTTCTGTAAGAAATTAATGCTAGCATTTAATTACTGTTGGTTTATTTTGCAGTTCTTTTGTGAAATTAATCATCAGAGCTTCTCATGAAAGCTGGTACCTATGTATGAAAAGGAATGTTTCATGACAAAAATAAAAACTTCTCAGTCACACTGAGCATATTCCTGCTGTAAAAAAAAAGTAGAATTCACCCTCTCAGGAAAATCAACAGTACTAGATGACTGCCTGCACAGATATGTTCTGAGAACAACAAATTGTAACCATGCAGAGATGCAGTTCAGTTTAACATCTACTCCTCCATCCCCTTTCACTCTTGCAAACAATACATATACACAAACCAACACCACAGGCTGAAATGCATTAATAAAGTGTATGTCAAAGAGCTACATTTCTGTAGCACATGGTGGTTGTGGGTTTTTTTCTAGGAATCCAAAGTGGGGAGAGGAAAAGGGCCTCAAAAATTTGTTCAGTATTTACACTTCCCTGGCAATTGATTCAGGTTCATTTACACTGAAAAGGTAACATATTTCAGAAACAGGGCTCATCCCCCTAGTAAATCCATTTATCTTAAGGGAATAATGAAAATATTTTTCTCAGCTTTTGAGAGTGTAGGTTCAAACACTGAAATGAAACATGCACGTCAAGAAGACTAATTTTTACCTAGAAGGAGTTGAACTAGGTATCATGTGTGTAAGTCTGTTAGATAAGCTTCTTGGAAGAACAGGGAGTCGAAACCCAAAGCAGAGATTTCACCTCTGCAGCTTTATTTGCAATTCATGCATCATGCAAACACATACATGCACACATGTCCACAAGAGGCTTTCAGCTTGACTATGGCCCATCTCTTCTCAACCTGTATTCAATAAAACTACAGAAAAATACAAAAGCTGCCAGCTACCAAAGGCTAAATTTTCTCCTCCATTAATGCATGTCTAGTCTAGAAATTAGTATTTCCCCAATACTTTGTAGCACAGAACAGTTTTGTAGCGGCAAAAATGACCAGAAAGAAACCTTAGGTAATTTGTCAGCAAACATTTAGGAAAAAAACCACTTCTATTTGTCATTTTTGTTTTAAAAAAGCCACTTTGATCTCAACCCCAGTAAGCACACCCATATGAAAAAACAGTTTTAAAATACTTCTTGTTTCATATACCTATGTATCTTTCTTCCTCCACAATGTAGGTGGCTTATGTTCCTATTCCATTCCTCAGTGCCATAGTTTTTTTTGTATTGCAAAAATTAGTATCTTGAACTCTCTCTCCTTCTACTTTGTCTTCACTAGCATGAAGTAGCACAATGGACACCTGTCATCAAAATCAAGCATCACTGAGCTCCCTGACCACACAGCACTCTCCATTTTAGTCTATCATAGAAACAAATTCTCAGGACTCAATCACCTTCAAGTTTGTTTGTCTCATCTTTCTTTTAAGAACAATTTAGAAAAAATAATTTCTTCAAGTTATGCATTCATTTATTACATTTTGTTCTTGAGGTTGGCCCCACCTTGAACAGGGATGTGGAGTAGATGATCCTTTCTGACCTGAAGTATCCTGTGATTCAAATATGACTTTTGTGGTATATTATCCACTGTAGCTTTAGTAATAAACTCATAATTGCTTATTCTTTCTCAACAACATTAAATAGATACAGTTTTGAATGTCTGCATTTATATCCATAGAAAATAAACTTTGGATATTCTGGGTACCTCATTCAGAGGGGCTCTGCTTTGACCTCAAAATAATAGAAGTTATGGACCCATGAAATTAATTCCCATTTTGTGGTTAGAAATTATGAAAGGGGATCACAGTTGAGAGACTCCCTGCTAAAAGCATGCAGTCTTTATTGTCCATCACTTGGACTAAAAAATACATTGTAATTTCTGACAGTGTAGTGAACCCTGGAACTCCAGCTTTTTTTCTTTCAACAATCCGTCATTCAAAACTCATTTCCAAAATCTGATTCTTGACTACAGCTCTCCAGGCTTCTTACATGATTAATTCTTCTCTCTGGCACATTATCTCCTTCACTCGGGTTACAACAAGATTCTGACTCCCCAACTGAAAATTCACAGCCTTCACAGTTTGCAAAGTACTGCTCATACACTGAATGGTCTAAACTGAAAGAGTGCTGTCTCAACAGGTTTTTTGAAAAACAAATAAATGTAATCATTATTACTAGGTTCAGGTACTTCATGGTGATTTATCCTGAAAACCACAGTACAAATAGAACAAAAAATGTTGCACTAAATAACAGTACATAAATCAAACAGAGATTTCTTCATTGAAGCTCCTATTCAACTTGCACGGCTGTTCATACAGAAGAACAGAATAGAAAAATTATGGCAAAATCACTTTTGAAATGTGTCATTAAAGAGTGTCTGCATCCTTCTGTTTTAATGATTTATGTTTACAAAGTATGCACATTGTTAAGAGTAATTGATTTTTGTTATAAGTGAAGACAAGCGATATTGAAGAATGCTTTCCCTACAAGCTTGCTAAACAGTGGTGGTTTTTTTTGTGGTTTTGTTTTTTTGTTTTCGTTTTTTTCACAGATTCAATACTAATTTACATTTTAAAAGTTAGCAATGAAACACAGAATATGCTGAGTTGGAAGGGACCCACAAGGATTATCAAGTCCAACTCCTGGCCCTGTATAGGACATCCCAAGGGTCACACCCGGTGTCTGAGAGCATTGTCCAAATGCTTCCCGAGCTCTGTCAGGCTGGTGCTGTGACCACTGCCCTGAAGAGCTGTTCCAGTGTCCAACCACTCTCTAAACCTTTCCTGACACAGCTTCAGGCCATTCCCTTAGGCCCTGCCACTGGTCGCCACAGAGGAGAGATCAGTGCCTGCCCCTCCTCTTCCCCTCATGAGGAAGTTGTAGCTGCAGTGAGGTCTCCCCTCAGTCTTCTCCAGGCTGAACAGACCAAGTGACCTCAGCTGCTCCTCATACTGCTTCCCCTCAAGGCCCTTCACCATCCTTGTGCCTCTCCTTTAGATGCTCTCTAATGCCTTAATATCTTTTTTATATTTTGGTCCCCAAAACTGCACTCAGAACTTGAGTTGAGGCCACAGCACTGCAGAATAGAGGAAAGACATAACCGAAGGATTTAACAAAAGACATATATATTCAAGTATCTATATATATATTTTTGTTCATCAAGGAAATCAGATTCAAATTCCTTAATCTTCAAATCAGATTATTTCAAAGAAAATAGCATTCACCTTTTAGAATTACACTTCTCAGCAGGAACTATTTAATGTCTGTAAAGAAGATTTTTGATCTCCATGACTGACTTTTCTAAATTTACACATACACAGTTCTGGCTCTTGAGCAAAGTGAAAACAAGATATTCAGAGAGATCTCACGATAAAATTCTTAAAGTGTGTTTCCCTCCAGTCAACAAATAGCAAAAAAGCTCCTCCCAAGACTCCTCCTGGACAGGCACAAGCTTTTTGGCTTGTCTTATGAAGATCACACTGAAATGCCTCTCTTTATTATCAGATGTCCTGTGCCTTAAATATGTCATCTCTCCTATCCTACACTACATCCTGCAAACACTCATCCGGTAGCTTTTCAAAAATGACATGGCAGAAAAATAAGTTCCTGTAACTATTCTACTCAAATATCAAGAAAAACCAGTCTGTGATTGTAAATTTACTAAGAATTCAGTTTTACCAAGATCACTTACAAGGACATAATTGAAAATGTAATTCAGCCTTCAATATAAATTCTGGGAGGAAGACAAAGGAGAAATAATACCACAACATTTCAGATTATGACATGTTCATGAAAGTGCTTTGGGAGGCATGTTACATGTTCCTGTCCCACCATATAATACAAAAAAAATTCTGTATGCAATTAGTAATTAAAATAATTTAAAATAAGTGCAAAATCTCTTTTTTTTGCAACAGTTAACCACATCCTAGAACTTCATTTCAGCCCAAGATTGGGTATATTATTTTCAGGCACCATATTAAATCTAAGCCCATTAAACTTTCTAATACTTAGATACAGGTTCTCTTTTTTTTTATTTGGAAATGTGACTTGCACTGCTTACAAACAGATTTTTGTTTCTAAAGCAAGAGAATAAAACCCTAACTGGGCAGAGGAAGAAGTTAATAACAAGAAATTTCTAAAATACTGCTGTGAACAGTTCAGGCTCTCATTATAAAGAAGAAAGTAGGAAATTAGCTAGTTGCTTTCTGGCTCATATATAAATATTCATACGCACGGTTAACAAATTTAAGTCTTGCTGGGCAGCACAGCACATTTTAAACTAATCCATTTGTCTGGTTTCTTTCCTCAGCTGCCCCTTGTTTTGCTCTGGCTTTGAGCATCACTCAGGCTGACCCAAGCACCTTGCAAATGGATTGCACTTCATCCCTCTGAAGTGAGCATGAAAGCATCAAGAATTAATCAGAATGTCTCAGTTCACAGGAGAATCTTAAGCAACAGCTTCTGTCATACAAATACATCCAACCCACCACCAAAAAACCCCTTCTACAAAATATTTTGTCATAGTTTTCTTTTTTGTGGACTCTAATCTCTTTGCATCCCAGTGGTGCCCTGTGCTGTTTCACACAGTCCTCAGCCTTAGAGTTCCACACACGCCTGTAAGGACAGTTTCATCTGAAGTCGTGTCACAACATGTCACAAAAATAAATGCCTCCTAAATGTCAGCACTGCACAGGCCAAATAAACACAGTTTTGCCTGCCTGAAGTGCCTTTCCACATTGTACCCCATCACTGGATCTGCACATGAGCCTCCTCTCAGCACCTTTTCACCTCTAGAATTCTGAATAGGAGCAGAAACTGCTTTCCTTTTGTGGCCTGAGCTATCATATATGCAGATGATCTCAAGTAGGAAAATCAGCTGCTGAAAGAGCAAAACTGACATTATTCAAATTGATGTACAGACTTGATACACTTATTTCAATATCTCAACATGAAAACAGAAAGATAAGATCACAAAGCAGGCAACATTTGCTTTAAATGCTAAACAAAAACTCCAATGCCCATAATTAACTAAGACAAAAACACACTGTAATTACTGGGCATCATGCATAATTTTACTGGAATGCAGAATTTTTTCAATATTACAGAACTGCTAGATTCAAGGTGCCAAATGACAGGAAAAAAGCTCACTGTGAGTATTAGAGATTGTGATACAGATGCAATCTTTTAATTAAAAGAACGAAGTACAGACAACAGTAACTATTGATAAAATTAAATATCAACAAAATACATGGAAAATTACCATTTATATTATTCATACATACTGTATTGCACATATATAAATAAAACATCTAAAAAAACATAACTATCTCTTAATCTATTTGTATGAATAGATGTGTAAATGTATTCACTCTCTACTAGTTCTCTGATACTGCAAAAGCCAGAGGCAGGATAACGCTGCCTCCCATGGTGTGCCTATTGCTACATTACTCAAAAACTATTTCAGTTTCTTGTGTTGGGGTCTACATTTTTAACACAAGTACAAGCATAGTACTGTTCCTTTATGCCTACTTATGACAAGAAGATAATGATAATGGTACTACTGACAGAGCATACACCCTGCCTCTTGTCCAGTTTGGAGTTGAACAGCCTTTTCTCCAAGGGAAATGAGAGGGGGGAAATCAGTTGCTGGTGATAAAATCCTCACAAATTCAGAGTAACTGGCAATTCCTAAATAGGTGATGTGGGGAATTTATTTTCTGAAAGTAAGTCAGCTAGTATTTTAGCTCTAAAATAATACTGAGAAAAAAGCCTATCATCAGCTGACAGTTATCTTTTATTTTTTATGCAATTATTCTCTGTTCTGCTATGTATTTTATCTATTTTTTCATACTTTCAAATATTCAACAGTCAGACATATAATTCCTCTTATAAATGAATCATACTACTAAATCAGCCAATATAAAATTATTGGTAGTCAAATCTATATTTGAAAATATAAGTAAATCTATCTCCTTTCTTTGTAAACAAACATCTTGCTTATTCTAAGACATTTTAACTCCACTAAGAAGTTCAACATTAATGTCAAATCACCTACAAGGTCACTAGGGGAAAGGCAAAAGCAGATGAATCTGAACAGACTGAAGGTCTCTATTGTAATGCACAACTGTGCAAAAACAGCTAATTGTCACAAAAAAGGTTCTGAGGATGCTGAAGCATATCAAAACACCATTCTGACTGTCATCTGTGGAAACAGACTACATATTCTAGTGTGACATAAAAAAAATTAGTTTGATTACCTCAGAAGTTGCATATTTGCCACACTAACATATGGGTAGGAGAGTATATAGCAATGATCAAGGAACCTACCTGTTTGTGGTCTACTGGGTTACTTTACTTAAGGATAATGTACAGGTGCTTTACTTGTCACAGGTCCTGTCACTTACTATGCAACTAAGAAATCCTTGTTTCAGAATTGCAGCACATAAGACCATAAAAATTTTACATTGGTACTTGCACTGTAATAAAGTTCAGAGTTAAACACTTTAGGAAGCTATCTTCTGTTTCTGCATTTTATCCTCTAAACAAAAATTTGCAGTGCCACCAACTGCATGGCACAGACATATTGCTCTGTTTCTTAGGGCTGCTTCTTGCCCTGGTACCTCTAATGCGCTAGATCTCTATCTCCATATCAGTCTCACTGTGTCAGGGCTTTTTCAGTGTAAGCTGCTAATAAGCATGATAAATACATCAGAATCTCATCCACCATCCTTTTGAGTTGAAAATGCTAATTAGACTTTAATGAGGCTCAGAGCACTTTCCATCACAGGCCAAGATGAGTCAATAGCACGCTTCCTGTTAAGGCTTTCTCAGTGATGCTTTTACCTGCAATTACATGCATACCTTCCATGTTACAACATTCAGTTACTTTCTCTATGTTGCACAGATGTCCAAGGTCAAAGCTGTTTTCAAATGGGAACAAGTGCACCATTACAAAAAAAAGAAAAAATGCAGAATTGAATCAGCCTTGAAACAAAGCACAGGCATGCACAGAATACAGTCAGAAAACACTATACTGAACACTCACCTGATGTGAAATCCCTTTCTCAGATCACAAAAAAGGTCAGATTTCAATTTGTTCTACCATATGTAGCAAAAATGAGAAGTTCCTAGAAATCCTTGCCAAAATTACAAATTAAATAACCATGAAGCTGGGAATTTGTTCAACACAAATCAGTTAACAGACAATGTGTGTCACGTAGTTGCCCTTGACTGATCGTGAGGTAAGAATCTAGTCAGAAGCTTTTATTGGAAAATTATTTTTGGCAGTGCCTATTACAAATGAGAATGAGGTTTGTGCTGGTTTTAGCTGAGATAATTTTCTTCACAGTAGCTAGTATGGTGTTGCACAGCTGGCAACAGAAGAAACACGGCAGGACTGACCAAAATTCTGTCCTTTTTTATTTACTTATTTTTATATATTTTTAAAGACAATCAAGGATTGGTGAAAAGGGTCAACACTCTTGAAGGTTCACAGGACAAAGACATGGTCAATTATTTTTTTCCACCCCAGGGAAAGGAATGAAAAACAATTTTACAAGTGTAAAACAATCCCGGCCGGTTAAGAAAAACAAGGACTATGTTTACAGAAAAGGTATGGGAAACTACAGCTACAGTGTTACAACTTATGGGGCCCTGTAAAACCAGGGCAACAGTATGGGACTGTGTTTGGGACAGTGCTGGAAACAGTGTTGACAATTCAGGTACATTTTGGTTGTTCATAGAAACAAGTGCCATTAAGAAGTACCGGTATTTGCATTATTCAATACAATTCAATATTCATTTTTAACAAATGTCTCCACTTAGCTCTACTGGGAGGTGAAACTCTGTGTTGCTAAGGATAGACTTGGGGAATAAGCAGTACACTGCTGAGTTGGCAACAGCCTGGTCACAGTGGATCTTTCTTCGTCCTTGGTCTAGGAGAATACAGCAGACTGAACCTACCGGCAGAGGAGTTCGTGGCACTTCTCTTTTCAAAAAAAAACCCAGTCTTATTCCACCCAGCTCACTTCCAAATGACACAAGCTATCAGAGACTAGGGACAACAATATCTTAACTAGTTTCTAGGTTAACATACTCTAAATCCCCCATACTTTCACATGATTGTTTTCATTCTTTAAATGTATGCCAAATTTTCATAGTTCCACTCACTGAATCCATCAGCTGACTGACAATACTTCAACCTTAAGAAAAATCACAAGCACCCAACTCAAGGTTGTTCACTATGATTAGGCATTCAAAAATGCTTAGTATGCAAAAAGACACATCTAAAAAAGTATCTGCCCTTGTTGACTCAGGAGCTGTGTGGTGAACACCATGAATTAAGCATAGCACCGCATGAGAAATCTAGCAAAATTAGCTGCCTGTGCTCTTCAGATTATACCTTGGATACCTGTTTTATCCAAAGCTGACCACATAGCTAAAAATTAAAATCTGCAAAGATAGACACTGGACAAGTGAAACTTGCCATTACTTTTTTATTAAAAAGTCACAGAGGAAAAGCATAGGAAGACTATAATGTAAAAATCAATAAACTGCTAGTCAGTACTCTAATGGCATACCCTGGTATTATCCAGACAAATGTTTTGCCAAAATATGGAACCATAGAAAGAGTTTTCTCTACTTCTCTTAGAAACATTTTCTCTCTGCGTATAGGCATTTTAAGAAGCTTGCTCTTTAGAGACAGTAGAGAAACCTACAGGGAGGGTGAGAAATTGCATGAATTCATTACCATTAAATTCTTCACCAGAGAACTGTGCACTTACTGACATTTAATACAAGGCTCCAACTTCTCTGACACGGAGTGTCTCTAGATTTACTTGTCACATTTAGAAACACATCTTACCCTACAAACATCTTATTAATGTTTTTGTTTTCCACTGTTATTTGCCAAGTTATTTCTCTTCAGCAAAAACACAAAGCTTTTAATTATTATTGTATCAATGTCTAACTCTACCCTGTTTAATTTCCACCATCTTGATATGTTAATCAGAGCACTTTTGCTGAAACAGGTAAGCCATAGAATTTGTGATAGATTTCCACATGTCAAAACCACCTTCTGCTACTTGTTTGCTCATTTTTTAATTACCTGGCAATTATAAACAACCTGCATGATTGCACCAACAGTTGATTTACATTTATTTAATACTAGAAACATGCTACAGGGATTTTGTGGTTGGGTGTGGTTGATGAAAAAGTGAAAATGTTTTATACTTCTTTTCCTTGACATTTCCCAGCTATAGAAAATGAAGACAAAGACCACTTCCTTTCTTTTTTCCCCATCTAAAATACAAATGCAATTAACAGCCTGAAGGCTTTAATTTGTCAATCTGTTTTTCTAGTGTAAGACTACCAGTTCAGCTTAAGTTTTATTACTTCTGGACAGGTGTGAAATGTCACTGTATGTCAACCAAGATACATCACTGTAAATATCTTGGTTTCAGGTATGAAATAAAGCAACTCTTTAATTATCACTTATTTTCACACCATATTACCCTTCTTAAATGGGTTTGACATATAGAACAAGAAAGTGAAATAGAATCCTCCACACTTTGACATCAAGTTATCATTTTGTCTCTCTCTGGGATGAAGAGAAATGCAACACAATAAATTTCACTGTAGCACTCTGAAATCAAATGGGTCTATTATTTTCACATTACTGTCATTTACAGATGATGTATTTAAGCATTTCCATCCTTAATCAATAAAGATCTGTCTTTTCATTCTGTCCTGTACAACATGACAGTGCTTTAGTACACTGTAATCCCCAGTCAGTGGATTTAGGGAAAAGTACTTGGATTTACTGGGGGAATTGAGCAGGAGAAACAATAAAATTCTCAGAAGGTTCAAAACAACTTTTACTTGCAAACTTCAGAACATTCTGATGGAATAAGGCACTTCCCACCTGGTTGTTTTGAGCCAATCAACTGTTCCTCTGGTTTCCTACATACACTAGGCACTCTATTTTCTAAACATTTCAGTATAAGATGCAATTTAGCTTTTCCCTAACATTCAGTGAATCTGAAGAGAAGGCTTTTCATAGCCATGCTGTACTCCAATCAGTGTTTGTTCCATTATCATTCTGAATGCTCCCAAACATCTGGTCTCTATTCTAAGAACACTTTTGGCGATCAGTATAAATTTCAGCCAGTAGTTGTAAGTTCTTTACAAGAAAGTAGATGTGGTAGGTGGACCATGTAATTTGATCTTATTTCATAGCATGGTATGCATTCCAATTTATCATTGTTAAGCATGAAAATATGCAGATTTTTAACTGAAAAGACCAACTAATGCATTTCAGAAGCTGGAATTCAGGGATTGTTGTCTGTGTTTTTATGACCTCCTGGATTCCAATCAATTAGTACCAGAGATTAAAGCCTCCTGGTGGTCAAGTAGTTTTCTAGCAGCCAAGTGTTTATCAAAGGACAAAAGTTTAATTAAATACACAAAGTCAAAGTGCCTCAATTACAATAGAGCTATAAAACACTACTTGATTATGTTCTGTGTGTTCAATATCACCCCTTTCATATCTGCTATCTAATTAACGTTTTATGTCTTTGCATTGTACATTGATGACCAGGATTTCCACTTCTGAATGAGGACAAAAAATCATAAATGTTACCAGCTGAGTAATTTATTTTGTACCAGCAGGCCCTGTAAATCTTAATGCTAAGTCCTTAGCATGTCTGAAACCTTACAATCACAAGCTGAGAATAAAAAATATAAGAACACAAGGAAGTTTTATGCCAGTTGAATACGAGATGTACAGAGATTCCACAGATACAATCACTAGCAACTTTCCTATTTCTTCTGGAAATCTCTAAATTCATCATAATGTGAGATCAGGTTAATAAATAATTAAGCAGATTTTGGCTTATCATTTAATATAATTAGTTTAGTTATTATGTAGTTTGTAATTTTCAATATAAATGTGAACATTGCAACTCATGTCTTTTTAAATATCAAAGCAGAATATAAACTTTAGGGCCTGAATGACAAAATTTCTATACAATTATTTTCAACAAAGCTCTATATGAAGGCTCCTAGAGTGATATATGTATTCACAGTAAAAGGCGTAAAAAACTTGAAAAAAAGACAGCTTCAAGTTAAAATGTGTCTCTACAGCCACTTATCTGCTTTAGAACTAACACTGATGTTAACAAAAATCGTCTATGTACTTCAATCCATCCCTCACAAAACACAGAAACACAGAATTGTCTAGGTTGGAAAAGACCTTTAAAATCACCGAGTCCATTGTAAACCAAACATTGCCAGATCTACCACTAAACCATGTCCACAAGTGCTACATCCACAAGCCTTTTCAATGACTCCAGGGATGGTGACTCAAACACTTCCCTGGACAGCCTTGTTCTCATGCTTGATCCATGTTTCAGTTATCTCTAGAATATTTTAGGACAGCAGTTTTTTTCCCTTGAGCTTTCTGAAATATTTATTGTATTCATTAATGAAAGGATGCTGTGGAAATTACTATTAAGTTGGGCTTATTCTTAGGACTCACAAGCCCTAACTATTGCCATATATGCATTTATTCGGTCAGGGGATGGAAGGAAACCATTAAACAAACGATTTTTTTAGTTCTTTTCCTTTATAGCAACCTTAATGTTTAATTAAAAGGCTGAAATTTGGTTCTATTTTCCACATAAAATAATGAAAGTAAAAAGAAGTGAGGAACACAGAATATATGTGCTGTTAGCAAACTTGCCGAGCAAGTTATACATATTCATGAGAGAAGGTTTCTACAGACAGACATGACCTACATTTAGACTCAAAGATGTGTTGAGAGATGGGCACACACAGCACAGCATTTACTGATTTTTCCTTCTTAGCAGATTTTGAATTATAAACAGAAATCTCTTAGATGTAAAAAGGAACACCAAAGAGTTAAGGAGGTAGACTGGGGAAAACAGACAATAATGACATTGTCCTGGTGGAGACAAAATGTAACACTAGAAAGAGAAGATTTTACTGTTGAGAGCACAATTTCTGATTCTAGATGGAAAAAATGAGGTAACAGAAGACCAAAGATTAAGAAGCAGCTCTGCCAAGATATCTGATTAACTGTAATGCAAAGACTTTGCAGGCAGTTGTTAGTTCCTCCTAGTCAGACCTTCAAGCCTAATATTAAACGTCCCTGGCACAATTAGGACAGACAATAATTCAAACTTTCCCAGGGTGGCTATAAATAACTACTTTCCAGAATATGGAATAGATTACATTTATTTTATTAATATCTGTTAATTACTGCACAGATTTTAGACTAATGTGTTGGGACTAATATCCTGACACTGTAATTGACTTAAGTATTTGCCCACAATATTCTATGCATTTATGTGTGTTTGTATTCAGGGTTGTAGCTGCTAAAAACGCCACTGAAATTATCCAGTCTCTTATTCATGAAACATTTTAATTACTGTCTTCAACATCAGTTAATACCTTACGCTCTTCATTTTTCCCATTACTGCAGGCAATAATGAAGCACGTGTGATTTCATTCTATTATTTTCTGTGCTTTCTCACCAAGAAATCTTGCCAGGCTTAGTCACTACAAAAGTAAAATAATATTACACCCAAATCTCTAGCGTCATTTTCTAAATATAGTAATAATAGATACCATACTTCCTCACATCTCAATAGATCTCACCGTAATAATTGCTCTACATTTTCAGTCTTCACTACCTTTTCAGATTTCCAGCAGTCTATGTTCAAGCACAGTAACACCATTTTAAGAAAATATACAATATTCTGTCACTTGTATCTGAAGCAGGTATTTAAATTATGACTTACTCGGAGTCAAATGAAGACTTGTCCACTGAAGATTTGGCTCATACATCTCAGGTAGTGGTCCACAATTTGCAATCTGATGCTCACAGAATATCCTCAGGAACATGCTACCTTTCAGATTTTTGGAAACCTCACCTCCCGACACTGGCAAACATTGGCTTATACAAATATAAAAATGCAGATGGTGTTCAGGTGATTCTCTTTTAGGTCTAAAAAACCATCTTTAGCTCCAAACAAACTTTTTTTCCTTGTACAGAAACAGTAATCATGCCAATTATTACTATAAACAAGCAAAACAAGGCTTCCACAATGTGAGATCCTAGAGAAGAAATTATTATAGAGAAGAGCTTCAGAGGAAGGATTAAGGATACAATTTGAGGTCCCAATATTTTTATTAAGCATGTAACTGATTAGAAATGATGAGTGATCAAGCAGAAAACAAAGTAAAGGGATTAAGTCTGTATTTGTTTTTCTTTACTTGCTTCCAGAGCTGAGTTTCTTTAAAAATAGCAACAAAATCTAATTCCAAAAATATGTTTGCGTTTTAACTTAGAAGGGTCGTGGAAAACTACAATGAGCTGGAAAAGAGGACAGGTGAGAGAAAATGTCAATAGAGAATCAGACAGTTTCAGTATCTTCTTAGCTGTTCCTATTTCACAATAAAGACAAAGTATAAAGATGTAATTTGAATATTCTGTTTTCAGCTTACCTTAGTTCTTTCCAAGCTTAACTGTGTGTTTCACCACTTCAGTAACAAACTTCTTGTTTAGTCTAATTCTGGACAGTGATAATGTGCACTACTGCAATGTGACTCCCAGTAGTATTTAAAACATATGGCTTCTTGAGTATGCTTCAAATATGTGTCCTGGTTGGAAGGTTAATTAAACTATGATTCTATCTGTTATTCCAGTTGTAAAGGTCAGTATCCAGATTGAACCTACACTGAAATGAAATTAACCTTTTGCATTCAAAGAAAATAGATGTGCTAAAACTACTGAACTGTGATACATCCAAGCACTACAGCACATAACTCAGCTTACTCATCCATATTAGAGACAAACTAAGGAGAAAAGATAAGGACAAACTGACAGAACTTCTGAAAATGGTGCCAATTAGCAGGATGATGACTATAACCTCATACTGTGATTACATGGAGAAACTTTACTAGTGATAAAAGATGAAAATATAATCCCCAATAACAGCTCTGATATGATTTCTATTTTAAAATCAATGCACAGATGGTCTAGTTGGACAGGACAGTGGAAGCCCCTTCCCCTTCCTATTATTTGCAAAAAGACAGTCACAACTGCAGTCCCTGTGAATATGAACATCTCAGCCATTAAATCCTCTCAGCCTGCACTACTCACAGCAAGCATGAGGTGAGATCACTTCCTTCTCTGCATTATGCTTCAGGGAAATTGGATTAAAATATGCTCAGAAGGCTCAGATAAAAGCAGGAGATTAAGTACTACACAGGTAAAACATGTTAAGTCTGTGTGATGTAAAGTATCTATAAGAAAAAGAATAACAGCTCTTTGTGTAAGGAGATCCACGTGGCAGAGAAGCCATGTAAATGCCCCAGCTCTCCTCATACAACAGATAACACCATCTCACTGGAGTCACTCTCTGACTATGATATGTTCTCATGGTGCAATTGGCCTCTGCAAGTAACTGGGAAGAAGAAACAGCACAGTTGATCTTCTTCCCTTCTCAAGTCTGTATTTGAGCTGCTCAGTAAGAATATCCACAATGTAAGGAGAGAGTTTCACTCCAAATTGCAGAAATGTTAGGGAATACATCCAGTAAAAAAAACACTTAACATGGCCTTGCTGTCAGTCCATCAGTTGTGTCATGGCAAAAATTAGCATCAGGCATCTGAATCAGCTACAGGATATACAAGACCCAATGAAGAAATCCCCATCCTGCCTCTGAGATGCTCAGTCAGTACCAAGAATCTATTGTTCCACTTTAAACATAAAAAGGAAAGACACTTTTACACCACTCCAAATCACTTCTGCAATGCACTCCTGCTCTTTGAGCGTCCCCAGGGATGCAGCTTTGAGCTCATATTTACATCAGCTTCTCAGTTCAGTTTTACAGGGCACTTCTCCAAGGGCTATAATTGCTACAAGTTCTTTTGTGGTGCTAAGAATCTGTGACATGGAACTGGAGCAGTGAATGCAAAACAGTGTTTCTAGAGGTACTTACTGGAATTTGAGAGCAGATACTGGGATATTAGTAGCCTCCCCTGCATCCTAAAATAAATGTGTTCTAACACCTGTAGTTTATTTACCCTTTTAATAGAGTTAAGCATTTACCTGATCACCCACTAAGGTGCTCCCTTTACCAGCACCGAATCAGGTATCTGAGTTGTGCACTGATCTCCATAACAAGCTTGTACATTTGGCAAATAAAAAAAACTCTGGTAAATTAAGGTCAATTTACTCTTTTACTCTCAGGTACTTTAAAAAGCAGAAAGAGTAAATAATGACAAATACAATAAATGGCTCATGATATTTTTAATGATGAAAAATAACACAAAACAGAACTGCCATTAAAACAAAAAGGTTTTCAGTTTTTCAATGAATTAATTATTATAAGACTCATATTTATTAAATATACACTTCAAATGTACTGCAATCTGTCAGCTCTGCTGAAACAACTATTGTACAGAAATTCCACTATACAATGTATTTTTTACTTACGGTAGACAAAATTTAAAAAAAGCAAAAAAGGCACTTTCCTCTCAAAGAAAGGTTCTTTGCCTTTCCCTTAGTCCTACCTTCACAACTTTATCTTGGCCACCATGAAAAACTGTTTTCTTGCTACCCTTGACCATCTGTTGCCTTTTCCTCTATAATTCTCTAAGGTCCCTGTGAAACAGTTTATCAATTAAGCTAAGCAAGACAAGAAAAATTTTAGAGCAATTTTTAGAGAATTTTTTATTCTGTTACTTAGCTGGCAGAATAATTGTTGAGCAATGAGTGACCCACTCAGGTCTGAGTGTGTTTCTGTGGCACTTCATGTTCTGTTTAGCACTGTCAAATTCAGATTTCACAAAAAAGATACATCTATCTAAAACTGCAGAGAAATCAAAAATAATATTAATCCATATGGAAACTACTGAGATTCATTTACACCTCTTTGAAGCTCAAAATCTGCATTTTTGCATATGAAGCAGTTAGAGAAGATGTTTTCTACTCTTGCCTTTGCAAATACATATTGTTTCTGACTTAAAAATTTGAGACTCAGGTAAATTTCCACATTGAATACAGTAGTATGGAAAAAACTTTAGTTGTTGAAAAAATTCAACACAAAGTTGAAGTTGTGTCCACGTGACAAAAATATGAATATATCCTCTAGGCAATTATATGTAAAAAAGATGAGCCAAGAAAAAAAAAAAAAGACAATAAGCAACAGAGCAACAGTAATCCTCTTTCTTCCCCCAAGAATGAGAAATCTGCAGGAAAATTTGTGTGGTTAACAGATGGAATGGCCTTTGCGCAAGAAACAACCAAATAACTGCACAAAGTAGAAGACAGACAATAATCTGAAATATGTTATAGGGCTAAAAAATCATAAGAGACATTGAAAATAGGAAATTGTTTTCTAGTCTACCAGCACAAGAACTAGTGAACATCAAATCATACAAGATAACAATAGACTTAGAACAAAGTAAATACCGGAAGTGGGTAATGTTCAACAAGCACACCAGAAATTTTTCACAGCTTAGAGAGGATTAAAAAGTGACTGAATATATTAGCAGAAGGAAAGGTCATTCCAGGGGGACACATAAATAATTCTTTCTTGGCTAGGAATTTGCTGAGATACAATGTTCTGGATGCCAGGAGAATATTCTGTGGAGTCACACTAACAGCTCCCCTCTTACCCGACCCTTCTTGTGGCATTCACAAGGAGCCACTGAGACAGCACAGCAGCTACATGGGCTTTCAGTTTGTCTTCATTTGGACCTTCTTACATTAACAGACATAAACTGGATAATTATCAGACTGAAATTTGTCATTTCAATTACCAAGATGGGGATAAATGAGACCTTTTCACACAACAGATCTATTGGGCAATATTATGCATGACAGTTTTTCACTAATTCAGTCCTGGAAGATATCTTTGCAAATGTAAAGCAAATTATTTAGCTCCTGTTAACTTAAAGTTACTGGAAGTAACTTTAATTTCTATTAACTGGAAATTCAACAACCCTGAAAACTGTGAGGTTTTTTTTATGTAAATGTGAAAGCCTGCAATACAACAAAACTTTCATGAATTCAGACTATCCAAAGGTAAGATGAAATCATATGTGATGGATGTTAATCCATCTGCATGTGAGGAAATTCCTGGTGAATTCTTCATCTGTGGCTATGTCTACACTTTTTTCTCATGAAGTTCAGAGTAAATTAAACACTGTCCTTAACTTATGGTATTTTGAATTTTTTTTACCATTTATAGGAAACTAAATCCAATGTTTTAATAGCTGAGCAAAATCCCCAAAACATATAAAGGGGTTAAAATTACTGCATAATATAACAAAGATTAATTTTTATTATATTTTTACTTTGAAGTTGGTTGGCCAATTTGTCCTTACTAGAAAAAACAGAGCTAGAGATCAGCTTTAGTAACAGACTAATTAATTTTCTGTCATTTAGATTAGCTTTCCATTTCCTCAAAGCATGGTTTTCAGAAGTTTATTTTCTTCCTTTCAAACCAGCGAGTGAGTATATTCTTACACAAGATACTTCACCTCTGACAGTGTGCTCCCACTACTTAGTGCTTGATAAAAAGATCTATTTCAATTGCCAATTAGTTGAAAAAAATGCATAATGAACCATAAAAAAATTGACAAACCATAATAAGTCAAAGGCTCTCAAACAAATTTATTCTACAGATTCAGACTTCGATGGGCACCTGATTATCCACAGCACTACTTCCTTCAACTGGTAGGAGAAATCTACAAGAAAGTCCTTTATACATTTCTTAGAAAGCAAATCACTGTCATGCACATTTTCAAGAATGCAGATATATGGTATTTTATTCTTTATTTAGAATGAAATCTTTAAATGAAATATTGTTTTAATTGAAAAAAATTATCAACATGTCAGCATACCTGTGCTAGGCCCATAGAAAAAAAAAGCATCTCAGCCTACTTGTGACACAATAGTTTATCAGTGCTAAGATCTCTGCACATTTTACTTAGGGTATCACTTTACACAGCATATTCTTGCACTTAACACTGCAAACTTAAAATTATCAGGTATGTAACATGGCAGACAATAGCCTTTTTACCTCTCAGGTGCCAAAATCAGAAAAGCCCAGATGGACTCCTAAATTCCCAGTGTGCACATGTAGCTAAAGAATCTTACAACAGCAAGCAGGCCTTATTCTGCACGCCACTCTAAGAACAGCAAGGAATATCTAATTCTTTGGGCATACTTTATAACATTTATGTAATAGGACCTATATAAAGAATAACTCAGCTTTTCCATCCTTCCTATGATTACAGTGCAGAAGTTATTCCACAAAACCTCACATAAACACATATAGTTACCATCACAAAAATATAAATACAATGAGTTATTAGTAAAGATACTTGAGATTATTTTTTGGTTTTCCGTTTATTAGATGTTCCTTGGAACAAAACCATTTCATAGGGTTTGCAGAAAATTTTTTTTGGAGAGGATTCCCACTCACCTAACAAGAGAGGTTAGTTGGTGGAATCGGTTTATCCAACTGTGAGAGTACCTGTTTTGTCTGATTCAAATCACAAAACTAGTAGCTCTCCCGGGATAATACCACCCTGTTGCTGGGGAATTAAGAAATAAAAGGGAACGAAGGGGGAGAAAAATCCTAGTTTCATCCTATTCAAAACAGATTTATTTTGGTTGTTCTTGCAGGTGAGCAAGGTTTTTTCACCATAATATACTTTGAAAAACTTTACTGAACACTCCAATATCATTCTGAACTAACCTAAATTTAGACATCACTTCTGCATGAGATAAAGGAGAATCATCATCAGAAACTACAGCCACTTAATAAGTTCCTTGCTAATGGGCAGGATAATCAAGAATAGTAGTTCTCTTTTTCATTCTAAGTTACAGGTCATAGAGAAAACTAGTGCAACTCCTTCCTTTCTTCATGTGCTTAACTCATCTAACTAAAGTTTCAGAAAAGTTTATTTAAATGATTCGACTTTTTTTTTTTTTTAAGACCTTTGGTGAGTAAAGATTTCCAGATACACTTTGATAAATGAAACCAGATGCTAAATAGTGATGTGGGAATATAATTTTTTATGATGCCAGCAAAGAAGGATGGAGGGGAGGGGGAGAAGATTTATGCTATGTATACTTCATGTTGTGACTCCAGAGAATAATTATTCTGAAAACCCCGATGAGTAGATTAGTGCTATTAAATTTCATTAGACACTACACTCAGTACTGTACAGAAAACTGGAAGAAATTGAATAAACAAGCAAGAAATAAGAACAAGATAAAATACAAATAAAAGAAAAAGCTGATTTTTATTAGTTCTGAGGTCCTCTATTGGTCCTAAAGACTTAACTCATAGCCCCACATACCCCTAAGATGACAAGAGACTTCAGAGGAAACATTTTAGGAAGGATATACAGTCTCAGGGGTTTTGGGAAAAGAAAGGGAACTATCAACAATATGGACAAATATTAATTGTCTTTTCAGCCCCCTGCCCCCAAGTTTAACTTTGTTTGTGGGAAAGAAAGAGAAGATTAACTCCACATAAAGCAAGGAAAGGCCTTCACATTTTGGTACTGACAAAATGATAATTCAGCCTAACCATGAATTTAAATCATGCACTCACAACTTGTTCTTCTGGGAACAGAATTAGAGCTCATTAGTCAACCTACCCTTCCTGGAACTCTGTTTTTCCATCCTTACTGCAGCTGAGTAGCATCTTGACATTGTTAATCAGACCATAACAGAAAATCCTGCATTATGACAAAGTTATAATACTCCTAAACCAGTTTGCAGCGACATCCAGTATGTTCATGGTCTTCCCCTGCTGCTGAAGTAACATATTCTTATTTTTCCTTGAGCTGACCTGCTATTTCCAACTTTGCTACTATTTCTCTTTTTTTTTTCCCCAAGCCTTGAAGAATAGGCTCAAGACTCAAGATTTAATCTAAATCTTTTTGAGTCAGAATTTCTGAAAAGTGGATAAAATGTATAAAGTGTTCTAGAATTTTTGTCTAGGCCTTCATACTGATTTACATGGTCTCATTCCTGTGATTTACTCTCATATTCATCAGTTCTCACACTTAGAGTTTCAAGGAATACAGATTTTAATCATGAGGAAGATTCTCCTGGGGAATGTATAAAAGTACATTGACCATTTTTCTGACAGTGTTAATTCTCGATGCTGTAAAACCTGTTTCAAATTGCCATATCAAACTTTATGTATTTGCAGTGGTAAAAAAAATTTAAAAAACAAATGAAAACCTAACTAGCTTTGTACTAGTTGATTTTACTTTTTATGTCATGGAAAGTTTACTAATTTCTAGTGGAAAACTTCACTTATTTACTTGCCTGAACAATTCCTTCTTTTCAAGATAAAATGGTAATTGCTATTCTTACTACATGACACATTTGGTTTAGCACAATATTTCATATATAACAACTTTTAATCCAAATTCTTCAATAACAGGTTTCTTTATTATCCTTTTATTAACTGACACTAAAAGAAATACGCATCCTTTCTGAAAATTATCAGGGAAATGTTATCATTGTGCTAGGCACTGATGAGATCATGTCTATAATAGCATGTGCAAGGACAGAAACATAAGAAAGACTAATTGAAACTGAACTGGGGGCAGAAAGGCAGTAGAATCATTAGAGAAAGCCAACTCTCCTAGAGAGGCTTAAAGAGTTTGACTAGTTTAGATTACCAAAATTATCCCAAAATGGGATAGTTGCTATGTATAAATACTTCTGAAATAGGTAACTAGGGGTGGGAAAATTTAAGATAAGCCACAGTTTGCACAAAATAAATGGGTTTAAAATAGCCACAGAGTAAATCTAGGCCAGACACAGAATAGTCTTAATTGCTACAAGAACAATTTCCCAGTCAAAAGAGAAAAAAATGTAACTGTTGACAATAATTTAAAGAACATGAAAATTACATAACATATCCATAACAGCACATGACTGGACTCCATGATAAAGTAAGTCACGTCTAAACATATATTTTATTTTGGAAAAATTGTTTTGTAGCTTTCATTAGAGAGAGTGTTTCATTTTCACCAACATTGCTGCTTCATAGGAATTTTTTTTCTTTCAGTCTGTTTTCCACTGGAAATAGGATTTCTTACAGCTTCAAATTATTGATGTCAACTAAATGAAAATCTTTGTTTCAAGTGTGGCCAATATGTAATGAGTGGCCTGAGCAATGCTTTCAATGCAAAAATTACCAAGTTTTGGGTTTGAAATTCCTGTGAGGCACAAAATGGCACAAGCATTTTACTGCCTTCTGCTCTCAAGCACCTTTATAAGTACGACCTCTCAGACCTCAAAGTGCATGTTTTAATAAGACAAGTTATTAAAGATTTTGTGGATGCAATATGTAAAATACAGTATAAGTAAGGCAGTTATGGCAACTAACGTGAATATCAAAAACCTGACTCTATGTTCCCGTTTCAAACACAGAAGCTCAATTTTCAAACGAAAGCTTAGATACACCTTTTTGTTAAACTGAGCCCCATTTTCAGCAAGAAACACACATTTTTTTAACACCAGGTATTTTGCTAGTCTTCAGGAACATGATGCAAAATTACATACCGTATCCAAGATGGAAATCTAGTACTAAATCAAACCTGAGATTAATAGTTAATTCTTTTGTAATTTATTATTACTTGTACACTGAATAATCTTTTAGTATCAACAGAACTTATCCTTTTCTTTAGTTAGCCGGTTTCAAAATGATTAACAAACACATAATCCTTGACTCTGTATCTCCTCAGTGTTTTCAAAACCGCTCAAGGACCTTATTAGTCACAGAAAGGATTTGGGCTTCTCTAATCTGTCATTTCTCTTTGTTCATCCAAAGGCTATTTCCATTCTTCATTACCTTTTCTTTCTCAAACGCATTTGTCACTTTTCATTCTGCCTTTCATACCCTTAACACTCCAACAAAACTGTGTTTGTCAAATTCACTCAAATGAACATTGAGAGTTTAGCTAAATATTTATTGCCTTGTACAGCAATTTACTGTTAAATTTTAAAACTAATTACTAGTATTTGCAACAAATATGCATTTTGTCAAGTTTTCCTTAGAATAGCTGTCAATAAAACTATTCTTATACAGATAAACATTTTTATTCAAAATATTCCCTCTGCCAACAAATTATTATCCTGAGCTATGACACAACATTTGCACCTTGCAAGATGTTTCCATTAAAATTTTATAACTCTATGAATCCTTGATTCACTCTTCTTTTGAAAGTGACAGTTTATTATTTAAATCTTACTCTAAGAAGCTATTATTGAAAGGTAGAAAAATAAACTAAATTCTGGCCTACTCCTTTAAAAATACCACCATTTGAGTAAATATAACCAACTAGACTGACTCCCAATTTTTTTTGTAGTGAATTTTGCATCTTGCTATTACTTCAATACTTTGAAGGAGCACAATTTTCAGTTCAACCTATAGGAGAAACTAGGCACCAAAAACCCTGTAAAGGAGACTTCACTAAAATACATTTATTCATTAATAAAAAAGATGTATATTATTTATGGGGAAAAGTTTCTTCTTCCCCTGCAGCATTTCTATACTTCACAGATGATTCCATAACTGTCAGCTCAGTTGACATGAAATTATAAACACAAACTGTTCCAAAATCTGTCCCACTTTATATTCAAATTTCATAAACAATGCAAACACCAAAATACATCTGCTTTGATTTTGTAACACCATGCATTTCAGTAGTATATTGATATAAAACACATTAAGTTGCAAGCTATACCATAAACCCTGTAGCTTGGGATATTGGTGAATATCTGAACTCTCACCCCTGTTTATTCTATTCAGCTCTGGTAATAGGATATAACATTGGATTTCCTCATTTGCTTTGGGTGTAATGATGAGCACTCAATTACAAAAATTGAAATCTGCCATGCTGTTAGAACTCTGCCCCCAGCCTAAACCAGAAATGAAATGAGAAACATGCTTAACTTCTGACACCGGAGCAATGCTATAAGCATCAAAGTTAATTTTACCTTCCAAATCAAACCATGTCCAGTGGCTAATGTGTCACAGCACTCCTTTAACCTAGCAGAACTCCGAAATTACAGTCTCTGACAAATAAAACAAGTTCAGCTAACATCATGTGTTTGAATATTCACAGGTGATGTGAGATTGCGATGACTCTGTAGCGTATGATGAGGGAAGAAATTTTAAAAAACCACAATGTTCTATTCTTCCCTAAATGAAGGAGGACCCAAAAAGGTTGGTAACTTTTTTCTTTTTTAAGAGAATCTTGGTTACACATCTGCAGCACTGGAGCTGGCTCTGCTGATACACACTGCCTTGCTATGGTGCAGATTGCAATGCAGGACACGTGAAGATTTGTCCATTAGTGCATTATCTCCTCTCTGCGCTCAGCACTCTGCTTATCTTATCAACCAAATGCAATGGTGCCACCCGTGATTCATTCAGGCTTGATTTACAATAGACAAAATAACATCTAAAATTCCCATTCAATTTGGTAACAACATCAAAAGCTTTAATGCAAATCTACACATGCAGTGTGAAGCCTCAGCTTGAATGATGTGAATTGTTTATCGTTGGTTTCCTTTATTTCACCAGTAAGCTGAACCTTGCTAGGTGGGCATGGCTAGACAGCCACAAAATTGTAATGAAGTCATTGGGATACTGAAAATATACAAAATAATAGAAAGTGCCTGATGATACACTCATGGTCCTGGTGAATGTTGCTGCCAGGGCTCATCATGAGTCCTGTACCAGCCCACTGTCAGAAGGCTGGAATACAACCTGAAAACTCTGAGATGTATCTTTATGTTAATTTCTGTTTAAGAAAAGAAAATAATTAGTGACCCTGAACATACCCTAACTCCTACTGTAACAGTCTAAGCATGCTTAGAGCTACTAAAGTAAGAACATTAGTTTTAAAGGTTAATTTCTATTTCCTTAGTAAATTGAATCCTTATCTTTTCCTAGCTTTTTCCTCTGTAAAAGCTTTTGTTTACCTTCATGCAAAACCATTTTTCTTTTTCAAAAATGTATTTAAATCATACTGTACTTAAATTCCTGTGCTGAATGAGCTTTAAAAAGTAGGATCTAATATGGCAAAATTATTTCTTTTTTAATGGGTAAGTTTGGAAATTTGGGAGAGATCATATTGCTGGTGTCATGGGAGAACTGCAAATTTCCCACTAGAGGTAAGCCATGTAAAATTTGTATCTTAGCTTATTTTCAACTACTTGAGTAGTGGAAAAGGTAAGTCATAAAGAGAAGCAACGTATACCCAAACAGTTTATTTAGGATGTTATTTTAAACCATTGAAGTTTTACATTAACTTCAAGTATTTGATCATATGGCTGGATGTAGCATTACTTATAATTCAGTGTTGACATTTTAACATACACAAACAACACAGCATATGTTCATATTTAGCAATCTATCAGGAACTTAATGTCTTTTTTTCTGGCTCACTAAATTAGTGGAATTAATAGGTTTTTTATAATCTAATATCTTACTGCATACCTGAAATAACCAATACTGTGGTTAACAAGAACCTCGACATCTAAACTTGGAAGTTATGAAACCTAGCACACTTCAGCATAATAAGCATACAACAGAACAAGAAATTCTTACATAAGTATAAAATTATTTTTAAAATCTCATGGTGTTTTTATTAAGTACTTACTTTTATACATCCTAGTGCCTGTGTGACAGAGAAGAACAAAAAATATATTTAACATTCCTCCTAATCTATCAAGCCCCAAGCTATTTCTAAAACAGGCTGAATGTTTCAAAAGTGCTTGAACACTCAGTGACAAAACTTAAACATCTCATTGCTATTATCCCACTTAAAACCCTTAATTTTAAAATATTCTGAAGCTGCTATTAAAAGACACCAAAATAATATTCATACAACTAATGGAAGTCATAAATAAAAACTATGCTTTTAAGTGCAAGTATACTAATTAAAAGACTCCACAAGTAAGAAGAGACAGAAAAAAACAAGATAAGACATGGAATCATAGAAAAACTCTTCCTTGGATATTATATTAATTGCCTATGCATGTTTAGCAAACAAAAAAAAAGCATGCCTCTAAGGAATAATTAAGTTAAAAAGTGTGTAAACTAAACAGGTTACCTGCAGCCCTGGATTCAGAAGCAGTCTGACAATACTCCACAGCTTTCACATACAGCCTGCATTCAGTCCTTTCTCCATGCACAGCTGCATATCATGATCTCCCCCCTTTTAGCTTTTCATCACATTAAAATCACATAAAAAATGTTAATTATCATTTTCCAGTGAGAGAGCTTTCAATGACAGCACATGACTCCAGTAAAGCCTTTGAATATACAGCCTTTTCCATGTTTGCATAGTAAATCACCTGTTTGCCTAAAACACAAAGACAAATGAAAGACTACTTCCCATACAAATATGTAATATAAAAATAACGACCTGGAAATGAAACTAAGATCTAGATCAGACTTTGGGAGGTTAAATTCCCAGCAAGTGTTATAGTGCATAGGTATTGCAGAGGGTCAGCATAAATTATTCTATCCTATACCAAAATAAAAACTTGACTTTTAGCTAAGTGTACAATGCAATGCCAAAGAATCTAGTACTCTGTAAGCAATATACAATGCTGAGGCATCTCAAAATCAGGTTATGTGAAGCACATCAATTACTTCTGAAACATATATGACTATTTTGCCCTGCTGAATTTACAAATACAAGAAGACAGTATAAGGCTTTTAGTGATGTTTTTTGTACAAACATATGATAGAAGATGTGTCTTCAAACAGCATCATGAACCTTTTAGTTTCACCTTTGATTATGCCTGATGTGAGAAACTCTACTGCCTAAGTACCAAGAACTAGCCTGGAAACAAAATTATTAATTTAACTTCTTCCTGCTTGTATTCAGAGAAAGGTTTACAAGTAGTGATAATCAAGGACAACCTACTCCTCCAGAGATTCTGTCTTGATTCCAAGAACCTTTCTGCCTAAGCATTTTCAAAAACCAAAAAGTCTCGGTTAAATTTAATCCAAAATCATCCCCCAAACACATTCAGTACTTTGATACTAAAAAAAAAAAAGTCAGCAGTTTTTATTTACACTGAACTTCCACCTCCTTCCTCAAATCCCTCAGCCATCAAGTCAGCAGCCCAGGAAAAGCTGCTGCTCCTTTCCCCCTTGCAAAGAATGGTGGAAGTGACACAAGCACAACCTCTATGAAGATGACAGTCGAACAGCCACATGCCTGGGTGGGAATCCCACATGAGCATTCTGACCACTTATCATCATGTCCTCGCCTCTCATTCCTGAAGTGATCAAGCACAGCACCAAGGCTGCAGCGAACAGTAGGATCAGCCAAAATGGAGCTGTTAATGCCACCTTCTACTCTTCCATTGAATTGGATTTTCAGCACCTGTGAATGCGCTGACAGATTTCATCCTGATCTGGTTATTTGGGAGTCCACTGCAGGGAAACCTGAAATTAGGAGTTGCACTCTGCTTGAAATTCTTTTGAAGGTATTTCACATTCTTTAGCCTACCAAAAAACCCCAGGTGTTTTAAAGACTCTGAGCTTAATTTCTTTAATTTTGACTCTCACAGAAGTAGAAGGCATAATTTTGGAGATAGTATCAGTAAGTGACAATGATTGTTTCCTTTGAGAAGTTCACACCGGAGCCTCAAAATTGTACAGAAACAGCAAACACATGCTAAGCCTCTGGACTCTTGCAATTTTCTAACACTGCCTATGAAAGAGGCATAAAGGGCACTCTTTCTAAACTCATGTAAGATTTGACAATTTATTTCAATATGCATCTCAGTAAGAGCCCAGGGACTTAATTAATAATAACAAGCAGTAGTTCTTCACACAATCCAGTAGTTCAATCTGGAATTCTGCCAGAGAAATTGGTAAATTTTAAAACTTAATGTTCTATAGAGATTAAAAGGAATGCAACTGATTAATTTAATGAAAGTAAATACTTTGATCATGGGCTGTTAAATACCCTATGTTATCCCCTCTTCAGTTTTGGGAAGCACGTCACAGAATATATTGAGATTTGTATTCTTCTAAAGACATCAGCTGCTTTTGAAGAAGACATAACCATTTTTATGTCCATCTTTTTTAGATGGAGAGAGATATAAAGCTCTCACATTGATATTTCATTATTGCTTTCTCACTGTTCAACACCAGGACAAAACAGAACAACAATTCCAATAGCAGCACAATATTTCACTTTAAGGAGCACAGTGAATAATATCAACCTCTGCTGTACTGAGTATCTTTTAATACCTAAAATACAACGTATGCCTCATTTTGTATCATATTCAGCTTCATATAAAGATACTATATTTGTAGCTATAGCAAGAAGTAAACTTAAGATTAATTACAAACATATTTGTATGCTACTTCTTATTTTATACTCTGACATGTTTATTTAAAAGCTCTATCCACTACTCAGTATAACAACAGGTAAAGTAATGTCACTGATGTCCAGGAATTGAGTGATGAATGGTGAAGTTTCAAGATGGGCATTTGCAAAACAAGGCACTTGAAAAAGATAAAGACTACACAAGAATCTTATCTTCAATAAAAAAGAGAAAAGAAATGTTAATGACAGAAGAGCAATCTGTTTTGCAGACCTACATTTTTGCTCCTTGCAGACCTCTAAAATACTGATCAGGCCCAGGTTGGCTTATTCCACAGGATCAGCCAAGATCAGAGCTCTTGGCAGTATAAAAGGTTAATTTCCTTTGTTAATTGCTACTGCTCATTGCTACTGCATGGAGTGAGATAAATGGACAAGGGAAAAGGAATTTAAAAAATAAAAAAGAGATAAAAGTACTTCCAGAAAGTCCAAGTATATTTCGCTTTTCTCACATGGGCATGTGAATTTTACAGACACACTTTCAACAAAACATGGCTAAGGGACATTGTTATGAACATCTTTACTTACCTTATCCATTGAAAAATATGCCCTTCTACAGCACTAAAAAGAATATTTGGTTAGATTTCTCAGGTCAGCTCACCAAGTATTAGTATGATTACCATCTTGCAAGCAAGAGTA
The DNA here is from genome assembly GCA_013400955.1 of Drymodes brunneopygia. Lineage (NCBI taxonomy): Eukaryota > Metazoa > Chordata > Aves > Passeriformes > Petroicidae > Drymodes > Drymodes brunneopygia. The sequence goes on from VZTZ01023901.1 coordinate 647,370, forward strand.
CTACTCAGGTAAGAAAGAGTTGGGAGCTCTATCAAAATCAGCCTTGTATCTTTAATTACTGAACCTCATACAGTGGATTTTCAGGCACACTGGTTTTGCCTGCATCTATTATAATCTGAAAATTAGACAAGATTTTTCAAATCAGAACAAAAATATTTCCAGTGTTTAGGATTTAGGCTTTTAGCAGTTGCATGAATGTGGAAAGTTTCATCACTGATATCTCTTGACAGCATAGGTTTTACTGAGGATTATAGAACAGTTTCAACTACACTGTTTCCATTAATATAACAATCTCAGGACATCCAAATCCAGAGGCAGTGACTGGAAGGCTATTAGAGAAAACTAATAAGCTTTCTTGAGCAAACATGTTATTCACAGACATCCTGCTGAATCTAATTCTTTTTATATTGTTTTAAAGATAACCCACAGGTCAAATGCATAGGAATACATTAAATTTCCACTCTCAGCTTTCCAAATAATGTATTTAAAAAGCTGTCATTTCTTGGTCTTGGGTCTTGGGCTTCACTTAGTATTGGGGTTTGTTGGGAAAGGAGTGAACATGCAAACCCCCTGGTTTTCAGTATCACATATCTAATTCTCCTCACACACTCCACTTAGAAAAAATAATAATGAAATGTATTTCTCTCCTCATTTTTACTCATGGCACAGAAAACCTAGCAGTAATTTAATTCTCATGTCTGATATGGAAATATTTGTCCTTTCCCAAAGTATTTATAAATTTAATATTATTGAAAAAATAATGCAAATGTTCTGATTTCTTGTTTGATGTAAATAATTATAATAATAATAACAACAGTAATACCAGCAGTAGTAATGTCCTTGAAGCAGCTTGAGATGGCTAATGAAATAATGCAAACACTCAGCTAATAAACCTTAAAGCAGTTACATTTCTTGGTGGCTGCAATCAGTCCAAGGCAAATGAAAGGCTTATGAAATAACTAAAATAAAAACTGCAAAACTTTACATCATTCCTGTGTGATACAAGTTAATGATTCTCGGTTTTCTTATGTCACGTTTTTGTTTTTTGTAATTTTTTAAATTTGAAGGGGTCTAAGCACTAAACCTGAGACTGTGGTAGTGTGCAGAAAGCCCTGAAAGAAGTGCTCAGCTTGCTTGAACAGGAAATCTACACCACCACTGACGATTTCGGTAACACTGATGTTATTTGGTAGGTAAGATGTTCGAGTTACTTGGAAAAAAATTAAAATGCTGTGAGAATCAAAGTAGACACTCTGCTACCTGCAGGGAAAACCAGAAGCTACTAAGCTGCCTTGAAGAACTCTCTTGCTATGTTTTTAGCAACACTGAATTAAAAGAAACATATTTGGTTTATTATTTTACATAAAGCCACAACAGGAGTTTATCCCATGGTGTCTACTCCATTTATCATTGGTTTTAAACTGTATCTAATAAAATAATGCAGAAAATACTCAAAGGTGCATTACTTTGTTTAATTCAAGTAAATACATTAGGTTTTTAAGAGAAGTTCTAACAGATTAAGTTAAAAATTGTATTTACTTTACCAGAGTCTGCAAGCATGCCAGATTGCTTTTTAGCTTATTTCTCTGCAGGAGGCAATCTTTATTAAAGCAAAATAAAAACTTATAATCAGAAAAATTGATATACTGGGTTAGTAACGTCTCAATTTAGAACAAAAAGAACACAGGTAAGGTCACATCCAACCCACTACCGTGTTTCAAATGTGAAAAAATCACTAGTGAACTTGGTCTGATCCCCTATGAGCTAACAGCCATCATAATTCTCAGATATTCTTCTGTCTTTATACATATTTTGGTAAAGAAAGAGTACCTGTATCATGCAATAAAAATTGAAAAATAGAACACAAAACCTCCAGACAACGACCCCTAGAAACAAAATTCCTAATAATATGATCTCTAGATGACTAAAATAGAAGATTCGAAAAAAAAAAGGGGCTCTTTGCTTGTAGTGATGTTTTTATTTGTTTGTTTTAGGTGGTTTTTGTTTTGTTGGGTTTTTTTTGTTTAATTAAAGTACATGCCAGACTCCAAGCCACCTTTTTAATGCAGACAACATGCCAGTCACTCTGGAATACAAATAATATAGATATGCACAGATCCCATTCTGACTGGTCTTTATATGGTTAATTGCCTCCCAAAAATAAATACATAGACAGCCAAACCATATTGAATTTTCTCATGCATAAAACTAAATTGTTTTCAATTATTTTTTTTACCTGCAAGAAACCAATTGCTTTACCAACCATTTTGAATTGAGAATAAATAAACAAAATTGCTACAGTAATTGCACATCTTACACACCTGAGAAGCTGATAAGCAGTGCATTTTCCATGTCAGGCACTGACTGGCCAAAGCATTAACTTGTGTTACTGTAATCCACATTGCTAAAAACCTATCTCTTTGCAAATGGTTCATCAAACCCTAAACACCGAGTTGAAAAATCTTGCGTATCTGAACTCACTAAGAAAACTCCTACAAAAAGATGCTTTTTTTTTTTTTTAAAGAAGAGACCATACTTTCAAGGTGGTACTGTAGTTAGCACTTCTTGTTTCAGCCCCATAAATGGAGATGTACTACAGGAAAACTTTTTGTACATGTTTAACAAAAAGCTTTTAGGTCACTTACAGCATTAAAGCAAAGTTTTAATGTTGCGCCTTGCAGAGTTCTTTGTTTTTGAATCACTTTTTGGATCCATGGGAAAAAGGTTTCCAAAAACCACACTTATAATAATTATTACGTTCTCTATGTCTGTTTTGAGAAAGAAACATAATCAACATTCAAGATCAAGCAGGGAAAACTGATGTTCCAATGACTGAAGAATAGCAAGATGGCTATTAGTGATTCCTGTCAATGATGGTGCACATAAAAACTCAGTTTCCTTAGAACAGACCTTCCAAAACAACAGATTAGCGATAGATATCTCAAAAAAATTTTACACTGTATTTTAAACATACTCGCATGCATGCCAAAAGGGTAGGCACTCACAAAACATTAAAACTGCACTTAGCTGGAAGTGTCAGCACAGTGAATATTCAGCTAACTGACACTGCTTAATACAGAAGCCATAGGAATATGTGTGTGATACGTGAATATGGTGTGATAAAAGCATTTGGAGGAAAATAAACTTTCTTTTGAGAACAAGTGAAGTCAGAGTTGTACAAGATACTTATCAAAGTGGAGTTGACATCTGTATTTATACAGTATTCTTTTTTTTTCCCTTTTTTCCCCTCCATTATCTTCCTCATTCTAATTTCTCTCTCCTTTACATGATAATAATAAAAAATTCCTGTCTGAATTACCTTCTCATTATTTCAAAAAATTCCAGTGTAGGACCTTGATATCAGTAACATCAACTCTGCGATGCATCACTTCAGATATTCTAAACATAAAACTTCCATTGGTTCCCTGAAAATCAGCCCATTTTTATTGAAATCCCAATACAATGACTTAAAAGCAAAATTTATCGTCACATGTTTGAAAACACCCCTTTTGATTACAGGATTTTCAGACAGGGAGCACCATTAGACATTTAAAGTACTGGGACATTAGCACTTCCTTAAAAATGACATGAGTGTCTCAAATTGGCTATTCACAAGATGAGACCTTCAGCATTTTCTATTCTCAGTTCTAAATAAAATGGCCTTAACCCACAACAGCAACAAAACTGAATGGAAATCATACTTAGTCTATATAAAATACTCAACCTATCCCATACTACTATAGTTCAATGCACATAATTATTGATGTTTTGACAATTTAGCAATTATTTATGTAATTAAAATTCAAATTGATTAATTGAATAGCTCATTTCTCTGCATTTTGTTTTTATCAGCTGTTATTAACATTTCATAAGCATTAATATTTATAGATTATAATGATTACATGAGGCAATTAATGCATTCTGAAATATTATTACCCAGAGAAAACAAACATCAAACACGATTAAATAAACACAAGTTTCCATAATACAAAAGTTATTTCAATTATTTCAGCATCAATTAGGTAAAATATTATACATTTAATATATATACAGTTTTGATGCACCCCACTACCAACAGAGCACCTTGGGAGCCCTCAGAAGCACCTGCACTGCTGCTGTTGCCTTCATCTACCGTGCATTTGTCATTAGATGGAGCAGCATCAATGCACCTCTGCCCAATGACCTCATTACCATAAATTTCACTACACATAGGTTTACTCCACCTGCCTTCAAATTTACACGATGAGAGCCTGGACTCAAGAGTTTCTCTGTGAAACACCAGGAGAAACAAGTCTGCAGATTTTTCAGGTTTGCAGGTTTTTCTTTTGTTTGCTTGTTTGGGGGGTTCTTTGTCTAGGGAGAGCACAAGTTCAGATTAATGGCCTATACAGCAAATGAACTTTTTCCTCCTTTTTCATCCACAATATACCTTTTCCCCTTATTTACATACTTCCCTTACATATTTCTTCCAGTGGTTATACTGAAAATGCCAATTATGGTCTGATCGATAGTAAAGATAGCCCAACAAGAGATTCTTCTCTGGGGCTCAAGACAATGTCAGGAGCCAAATCATACCCAGGAAGAGTAAAATGGGATTACATGGAATTAACACAGTCCTCTATGTCCTTCAATTTCATTTTTCCCCCCCAGTATTTGTTCCTTCTCATTTTTGACCTTTTTTTTTTTCCTTTCTTTAACACGGGAAACAAAGGGAGGCAAAATTTTCTACAGGCTACCAAATTAATTTCCATGGAAGGAATACAAATCCACAGAAAAGTGACATAACCTGTCATTTTCAAATCAAATATTTTACAGCTAACTACATTTTTTAAAAAAATTATAATGTGGTTTTTCCATACACATATTAGAATCCTAATCTTAAAAGGAACAAAAACAAAGCCTTTTCAGGACTACTGTTTAGTATCCTAGCAAATACCGAAGAAGAATAGCTTAAACTGACAGGAAAGTTAGTTGTTTTAGGAAACTTTCCATTTTGGCAGGGTTAGGTTTACAGTTGGATTCAAAGACCTTATAGGTCTTTTCCAACCCAAATGATTCTATAACTCTAAATGAAAACAAATCCAACATACGTATAGGATAAAAATTTTTCTTCGCTCTCACAGCAGAGAAAAAAAGGTACAATATTACAATTTAGTAATAAAACTCAAAATATATTTATTATTACATTTGCATACTGCTAGAATGAGGCATTTACAGCCTGAATAATAAAAGTGCAGAATACACATGTGAACATATTCCGTTGCAATTTGAAACATGATTCTTTTACATGAAATAAATATCATATTAAAGCTAAGAATAACAAACACTTCTCAAAATTTACCTGTATCATTAATTCCTAAGTAGAAAATAAATGAAAAACAAGACCTCCTTTTTGTAATACCAGTACATCTATGGACTCAATTTCTGTCATGCTTTTCATTTTTTTCTGTCAGATAATGATTATGCTGTACATCATAAAATTTTGTTTCTCCAAAACAACAGAAAAGATAAAACTGTTACCAAAAAAAAAAAAAAAAAAAAAAAAAATTGTACAAAAAAAAAAAAAAAAAAAAATCACTTTTTTTATCCCCATCCATCATGAAAGAGTACTAGTATCTAACATTTGGGTATAAAAATGCTAAAAACATCGCTACAAGTTGGTGCCTCTCTTCTTACTGTAATGTGGGCTATTTAAAATACCTTATAAAAACCAATACCTCAGTTACATAAATTGCAACCTACAGGTTTAAGAAGTAAATATTGTCAGTGTCAACGCAGATTGAAAAAGAGAAAAAAAATGGAAATATTGAGCACAGAAACCAGACACTTTATCAGAAAAAATACATCTTCACAAAGGATGATATCCAAACACTTCCATTTGAACAGTGCTTAATTATTAGACAAATCATAGTCAACTGATCTAGTACAGAAGTTGTACCTTTCATATCATTGCTTTTTTCTGAAGAATTAGTAGGTCAAGAAAAGCTAGGGTGTATTTCCTTTAGAAAAGAAAAAAACCTACACGCACAGAAAATCAGAGACAGAAAAAAAAGCTAACAAAAACATCATAGCAAATATTTCCATTTCCATTCCAAATTTCAGGGAATCACAGACATGGGATTCCTGTAACCCCCAACACAAAATCACACAGCAGCCTAAGACACGTTATTGGCAAGATTATGCTCTCCACCTCCAGTTTAAATATCCCCTTCTTAACCTTATCCTATTACTCCCATCTCATACTTTATGAAAGGGTCAGGGGGAGGGAATAACAGATTAACCCCAGACATAATTAGCCTAACAAGGTCACAGGCAGTTCCCTTTCTCAGTCAGCAGAGTCAACACAAATGACTATGGTCAGCATCCACATACAGCCATCTTTGACCAGGTACCCATTTTAATGAAACTGATAGGACTGGCACTTCTAAGACAAAGATCTGAACACCTCTGAAATGAAACTGCAGCAGGGTGCCTGGTTCAGGCAGTTATCTCTATCTCCTGCAGAACAAACACTAAACTGCAGCCTCTCTGTTGATTCATCTCAAGAAAAAAACTAGGTCTTCTGCTATATTTTCTCCTCCCTCCTTGTATTAACTATCCAAAGTTATTAAATCCTTCCACTATCAACCAGGATAAGTCTAACACCTTTGTCTCTAGAGGATTGAAGCACCTCACAATTTTAAGTGAAATTTAATCTCAAGTGTTCATTAGTTGGCATTAATGAGGCTGAAATAATATAGCAGAAATTGCTTTCACAAAGTTACATAGGAGTTACATACAACACATACAATACATACAAAGTCAGTGCTTTAACCTACACAATAATTTTGATTCCTTTTCTGCTCCAGCACTTTCTGCTGCTGTTTCTTGTTTAAAGGGGACACCACAATTCCAGCTGCAATGGCAAGTACAGTGACACTGACAACTACAAAACAGAGACATTCGATTTCAGAGACTTCCCAGTGCGTGTTTTTGGAAGAATCTGCTTGTAAAGGTTATCTTTTATCTGAAGGTCTGATATCTCCCCAGATCCTATTCCACCTCAGTTCTCCATCAAAATGGTATAAAAAGGGAAGTCATACATGCTGCAGATTTCCAGAGGCCCTACTTAATCTATCAGATGCCTGTATTAGATAAAAGGACAAACAACAAAGAGCTGTAATGAGGACTCAAGCTGTCTCTATCCAGGCTAGGAGCTCACAAGACAGCCCTGCAATGTGCAGGCTCATTATCTGCAGGAAAGCCAGCCCACAGCCTGGGTGAGACACGGTGCTCACTGTGTGCTGAAATGGCTCCATGACACTTTGGCACAGCACTGCAGTGGAAGAGCAGCTGCAGGGATGTGCTGCACTGCGTAGCCTCCTAGCACACAAAACCAACACCAATTCATTTGTAGTGTTGGGAAGACTTGTACTGAGGATAGCAAAGCAGAAGAACACATTAGGGATGTATCTAGAGAGATACACAGCTCCCTGTAGCTTTACTGCTTTCTTCTTCTTCCACCCCTGTCTGCAAAACAACTTAGGTACTAATATGAATTCATGCAATGGCTTCTAGGTGTGCAACCCTATTTTCCTCTTAAGAATATATTTTAGAATGTATTTTGCAGTAATCATTACTTTGCAAACCACTTCAGAGTGAGAATTAATCCTGTTGCAGAAACTGCACAAATTTACGTGATTAGGTACAATTTAAACTAGTAGGGTTGAAATACACATATATATATACACACATTAGACAAAGTTACATGCACATATTCACATATTTGCAAGCATGCAAATGGTATCACTATAGGTTATTTAATCAAATTATGCATACATATTTCTGTTTACACAGACTGCAGTAGTCAGCACAATAGAGAGCTTACCCTTAAGCTGGATCTTGTAATTCAAGTAGTATTGGACAGCAAAATACCATACAAAAATTAGGGAAAGCAAGTAGACTTGCAATTTAACTCAAACATTTAGTATTACCTTGAGATTTTTAACAAGATAAACTTGCATTATCATCTTCTACCACTACCTTTTTTCCTTTTTTTTTTTTTCCTTACATGGTATGCTTTCATAGCTTTCCTTGCTGGTGTTACTCCGGCAATAAAAGAATGAGCAGAGACATTTCTTTGATGCTTCCTGTCATCCTGACTTCCCCACTATGGTGTATGTGTTCAGTTAATGATGGAACTGAAGGCTTCAATGGGCTAGAATGAGAATAACCTGTTTCACCTTATAAAAAACAGGTTAATTACTTGGCCCTGTCTGATTTTCTCATTTTCAAGAACTCATTTGCCAGATAGAAACTAAATGGTGATCTGGCAATTCCCTCTTCGTTTCAGTATCTATAACCCTACATCACATATCCTGGAGTTCTACATACTTTAAACTAAATATAAGATTTTAATGAACACCCCAAAAATTGCCAGAAAAATAATTTATTGAACTTTCAGTCAAAAGTTATGTGAACAAGTCTAATGTAGTCAGACATAGCTCTCATCTTCAAAACTAAAAACAAATTAATAGGTGTTAAATTCTACATTGAAACGATGCTCCTTTTCCCTAAGTGAAAGATTAATGAGAGCTTCAATTATACAAAAAGGAAACAAATTATGAATAATTTATATGAAATAGATTTTAACCAATCTTGTGAGCACATGTTGCTGTGAGACATAGGATGCATGAAATGTTCTGGGGAAAATAAAGGGTTGAATACAACCTATTCAAACAGTTACACAGACATTCAACACATTCTATATCAATGTCTTCTTATAGCAACTTTATCTAGAGAACAATATTTTATTGCAAATTTCACTGATAGCAAATGCAGAAACCTAGCAGCTAGAAAACTGAAATATCATTTGAGTTATAAAGCTAAATAAAACATGACAGTATAATAAAAACATAATATTAATAATAATAAAAATAATGACAATAATAAAACCTTTTTGCCTTACTGAATCCAGCATTCAGATAGGCTTTTCTTTTTCTCCTATATTAAAGTTATTTTTGTGCATAAAAATTCAAGGTACTGTTAATTTTCTGTGTAGCCTCCATTTTTGGTTAGAAAAAGCAAAATGAAAATTCTTTAAGTGAGGACTGTCATTTTAAGCCTGCCACAGGGTAACTAACTGAAATCACTGGTTAAATACATAAAACTTGAACACAACTTTCTTGCTCTTAAATAATTAAATGACACTGGGGGAAACTTGCTGAAAAGCTCTGGCCTGTATCTACCCTGGTCTAATTGTTTATGTATTCATAGAAAAGGAACACAGAAAATGAACTCTTAACGACTTTACATCCTTATTAACACATTCATGGTGAGAATGTAGAAGGTGATGGTAACCAAGGTTACAACTGCTAATTGGCTTTAAATATAAGGAAAATCAACAAGATTGGCCTGGGGTGCCATGGCTCCTGAGGCCACTGACAGCTTAGGCTGATCCTGTAAATTGTAAAGCAATAAAAGTATAAAACAATTGCCCTATTGAGCAGCATGATGCCTTGTGCAGAAGGATCTGGAACACCTACAGTACAAGGAGCAGTTTTCGTCACTTTTATATGAACAAATACGTATGGAAATCATATAATTTATTATACTGGTGAACAATTACGCACCTTTTAAAAATTACATTTCACTGTAAAATCTCTCATTCCATAATTTTACTCATAGATATATGTTGTTTGGCTATTATATTAACGTTACTACTATATTTTTAAAACCAGTGTTTATAGAGAATTTCGTAGGTATGATATTGTGGATTTCCCAGCTGGTTCTGTAGCCTCATTTGTAAAATCTACTTAATAGTAATACAAATAAGAAGATAATTCAGAAGAAACTAGTTCCATATTCTTAGATATTTACTCTTTTCTCACATTTAGTTTTTCAGTTTTAATTTACATGATTTTCTTATAACTAATTAAAATACAGATCTTAAACATCCCATCACTCCCTGTCAGATCAACAGTTCAAGGCTTGCAGTATAAAAGGAAACCTAGATGTACCCCAGAAATTATATTACCTTGATGAAAATCAGGCAGCCAAACACTTTAAACTCAGATGAAGAAATCTTTCTTGTTCCAAAATTAAGTTTGGGTGTTTAGATAAAGATCCCAGAATGGTTAGGGTTAGATGGGACTTTTAAAGACCATCTAGCAATAAATCATTCTTACACTATCAGAACTTTCACATAACATAACTTACTCCCAGCTACTCACTTTATCATCACTGGAGGAAAACATGTACTGGTTTTGGCTGGAATAGAGTTAAATTTCATCATCGTACTTCGCATGGGGCTAAGTTTTAGATTTCTGCTGGAAACAGTGTTAATAACACAGGGTTGTTTCAGTTTTTGCTAAGCAAAGTCTACATCAGGACCTTTTCTGCTCCTCACCCTACACCACCAGCAAGGAGGCTGGGGATGCACAAGGAGTTGGGAGGGAACACAGCCAGGAGGGCTGATCCCAACTGATCAAAGGGATAAATCATATCCTATTGTGTCATGCTCAGATATAAACCTGAAAGGAGGAGGAGAAGGAAGCAGAAACATTCAGAGCGGGATTTTTCTTCCCAGGTAACCGTTACACACAATGGAGCCCGGCTTTCCCTGGAGATGGCTGAACACCTGACTGCCCATGGGAAGCAGTGGATAAATTCCTTACTTTCCTTTCATGTCTGGCTTTTGACTTGCCTATTAAACTGTCTTTATCTCAACCCATGATTCTTCTCACCTTTCTGGTCTGCTTCTCCTCCCCATTCCACTGATTGAGTGAGAAAGCAGCTGTGGGGAGCTGAGCTGTCTGTCAGGGGTAAACAGCAAAAAACCCTCAAAAAACCCTAATTTTCCTTGTTTGTTTAATTATATTTCAGAATGACCGTCGATTACTATTAGTCTGCTCAGTGAAAAATCACATGTGGCAACCTGGGATCTACCTATGTCAAACAGATCACTCATAATCATATTTTACTTTCTCTTTGAGAAGCAGATAGTATCATTTGCTCACTTAAAAAAAAATCCTTCCTTAGAGTTAAAGTAGATGCTTCATCATTTGCCATGACTTCTACATTTCATTTGCATACAGAAACACAAATTACTCACCTAACTATACTTCCACATTCGTTCACCTATAATTCTTTTTGGGAATACAAAGGGGAAAAGCGGTTTATACTAATGACTACAATTCAGCACTAAGTACGTGCTCTTGTGCCATTAGCTTCATGTGAATCAAGGACCATGCTCTATGCAGAAGAGGCTGCACATAACAATTGGGAACTTAGATTATAAGCTCAAGTCTTGAATTAGGACCCAGAGAAAAACTAGACACTCTGTAAAGAAGAGTCAGACACAGAACTGCCTCTAGGCAAATTGCTTAATCAATGTTAATACATATTTATATATTCCCATCAAAATAATTTGAACTCACCACACATACATATGCTTATGGAATCACAGTATAAATAGATACTGTCAGCACAGAGTGATTAATGAAGGAATAATTTTAAATTTCTTATTTTCAATTATATCCATTATCTTTTCAGACAACAAAAGTCCTGTGAATACTATTGCATAAAATTATGAACTTTCAAGACCCAGATTCTTTTAAAGTAAAGGAAAAAACATTACTGTTCTTTCCCCAACTCTAGAAAAGATCAGAGAAAGGGAAAAATCAAAAAATATGAATTTGCATATTGTCTGGTGAAAAGGATAGAAGACCATTAATAATTTGAATTTATATAGTCTTTATGTATCAAAAGTCAACATAATCTAGAGGTTTGATCTCAAAACTAAAATAACAGCTACAAAAGTGCCAATAAAGTGATTCTAAATCTATGCAGTATGAGAAATATGCTACTGGACAGGCAATAGTGTTAAAGTTGTTAGGAACAGAAAGCTTGATCTGGAATACTGTGCACAACTGGTCACTCCTGTTCAAACTGGAGCAGGAACAGACAAGACTTTTTAAGATACTCATGGGAACATGGAAACTAAGATGAAAAGGGGAAGTTTTATTACAGGTCTCTCAAAATATGATCAATTACAAGGGATGAACCTTCAAAGTTTAGAAACTATGTATACAGAAACAAACTGATAATAAATTTAGCTTGAAAAAGAGATGATTTCTAGCTATCAGAGAAGCAAAGTCAATTCCAGCTTTATGTTCCATTAAACCAAGTTAATTTACTATAAGAAACTGTTTTGAGTATGAAAAAAAAGGTTTACTCACTATGAATCTAAAACTATCAATACAATCCCCCACAAACCCTATAAACTGCAATATTAAACAATATTTTTTGAGAACTTATGCCTCCCTTGATGACAGAGTGATTCAAAACTTTCAAGGTTATGTTCAGAACCAAGAAGCTAGAGTGCCACCTAAAACTGAACACAAAGGTTTTAATCTTCAAATAAAGTAGACTAAGGTTGATATAGCTTGGGGATATTATTAGAATTAAGTTGATGACAATTAATGGCAAAATGTTTCCAAGAATCCTTGGTTGAATTTTGCTAAAATATTTCAGCCTTTATTTGATTTTGATGAAGCTAGAACATCTTAACATCAAATAAAATGAAATGGTGCAACTGATTTTATTAAACTCTTTAAATACATTCCAATGTTTCCATGAGCTTAATCTTTTGTATTTTTTCCTCCACTGCTATTCAGTATTCCATTTACTTACTTAATGAAAAAAGCAATTTCTTAATGATCATAACCTAGTTCCTGCTCCATAAGCTTCCTTCTTTTTTTCACAGAGAGAAGAATACTTCTTTCCACTAAAATGGACTGGGAAGCCTGCTATATGAGGAAAGGCTGAGAGAACTTGGTTTGTTCAGCCTTGAGAAAGGAAAGCTTAGGGGAGACATTATCGTCATGTTCCAGTATTTCAAGGGTGGCTACAAAGAAAATGAAGACTCCCTTTTTACAGGGAGTTACAGGGAAAAGACAAGAAGTAATGGGTACAAGTTGAGCACACTCTGGGCACACTCTAATTAGACACAAGAGGAAAATGTTTTGCAATGAGAACAATGAACGATTGAAATAATCTCCAAAGGAAAGGCGCTAGATTCCCAAATTCTGCATATTTTTAAGATTAAGCAGGACAGGATGCTGTGCTACTTTGTCTATATGGTGCTTATGCCAAGAAAGGTTGGACCAGATGATCCTTGAGATTCCTTCCATCCTGGTATTCTACAATTCTGTGAAAAATTAATCAAACTTGCTTGCAATTTTCAGATCATTCCCCTTTGGAAAAGTGTCATTGTGAAATGCCCACTTTGGGGTTTAGTTTTAAATGGAAAGTATTTTTTAATGCCTTAGCAGAAATTCTGAAATAAAGAAGACATTCTGCTGAATCAGAAGTGTACACAAAAGGCATATGGCAGAGGTCAAAAAAAAGATAAAAATATGGTCTACATTCCACTTTGCTTCCTTCCAAACCCAGATTAGTCACCTACAGATTAAGGAAGCAAAGAGCTGTGTCTTCATACCATAACTGTGGGCACAAGACTCAACAAATAAATCCATACTAAGGGAATCACATCCACAGAGGAGCTGCAATGCACAGAAAAATTAAGTTTAATTCAGAAAGAAGGGGCTAGAATAGCTCATTGGAAGTGGCTTTGTACACTTAGAACATATAATTTACTATACTCTTTATTTCCTGCTGTTTCATTACTTTTCACTTTCCAGTGCTAAAGTCTGTATCTTCACTCAAGACAATCTGAATTTTTTTCAATACTGAAAGCCAAAGACTACTAAGCAAAATCAAAAATTGATTTAAAACAAAATTTCAGATTAAAAATGTTAGTAAGTGAAATAAGGATTTTCAGTCGACAGCTTGCAAGTTGGGAAAACATTGCCAGCAAAAACTTCTACTCAATATCATTTCCTTCAGAAGTGAGGGATAGAAAAAGTCATGGTTGAGAGAGCGGGAAGCAAAGAAAATGAAAAGGAAAGTTTGGCAGGCCTCAAGAGACATTATTGTTTTATTTCCTGTTGTGAAGATTATTATCCTACAGCCAATCATGATATTAAATGACACACAGTATCTTCCCCAGTAGTTTATTTATCTGGCTTTCTTACACACTTCATCAACTAAGCAGCAGTCTGCATGCAAACTTATTTTTGAACAAGTTTTAATATTAATAGGGTTAAAAGATGTTAAGTCTATGGATTCATCACTTATGAACTGTATTTCCAGTTCATCATTTCTAAATCCCATCTGGTAAATTGGAATGCTTATCTCATGAATATCAAACCAAATTAAGTGTTGAATAGCAGTCAAGCAGAGATCAAAATATGCAAATTTCCACATATCTCAATTCTTTAATAGCTACCTCCTATTACTGTTAATACCTAAATAGTAAAAGTATTAAATAAAATTTTAAAATAAAATGGCAATAGTAATTAAATGTGTGGATAATACACTTGATACCTTTTTTCATAGACTCATTGATTTTTAATTTCCTTTTATTTCTCTGAAAGTAAAGTATTCTAGATGAAAGTGAGCTGTAACAACAATCTAGGATATATAATAATTTATAAAATTTGCAGCTTTTAATATTGCCTTTTTGTGTTCTCTTCTGTAGCAGAAACTTACATTCTGTATAATTTACCACTGAATATGATAATTTTGCCACATTAAGTAGGGGCTTTATTTCACCAAAACTTCAACAGCTTTCAAGCAGACCACTGTCTCTTCATTTGGACTACCACACTTCCTCGGTGTTTAGGAACAATTATTCCCCTTTTAGCTTAGATGTCATCTTGTCCATGTTTCAACAACTGCAGGGCACTATTTCCTGACCACTCATGTTTCTTAGGACAGGGAAATATAGTGTCTATTTAACACTCATTATTGAAATTGGAGCAGGCACATTGAACTGGATATGTTTCAAATATTCAGTCTTGCTGTAGCCTGAAAATATCAGTTGAATTAAAACAAGCAGACAAGTAGATGATTTTTGCTCTTAGAGACAGGGCAGTTGGAAGCCTTTATTTACAAGTACCAGTTCTTACTCACCTGGCCAGGTCTACTGATGTGAGTGGCTTTATTTCAAAGAACAAAAACTGCAGGATTAAAATTCTTATCAATGAGTAACTGAATTCAATTTCACACAATACGTTTTAACTCCACCATGTAAACTGTCACCTTTACATTGCCTGAACATCTACTATCAATAGCTCTGCATGCAGAAACTAAACCATCTCTTGCAATAGCATGATTAATACATGAAAATAATTTTAAAATCCAGATGTCTAACACAAGTTGAGACACATGATACTTTGTTCCTGTTACTGGCAGGAGCAAAGAGCAAATGAGGTGCCTTTAGATAGTGTCCAGCTTTATTTCATCAGGGACCAAATGCCATTGCACTGATTAAGATCACAAAGAATGTAAGTGATCCATATTTGGTCATCTGCTTAAAGACTTTACCATTCACAAAACATCAATACTGATTTACAGACACAGCATGCAAGTCAGAGTGAGCCATGCATAACAGAAAAGACAAAAAAAGCAAATGAAAATAGTAAACAGCTGTAATATCAAGGGGTTTCACACACAGAGGAAATGCAAGCAATGGCAAACAGTACAATTTTAAAAATAAATTTAACACCTCTCAAGTTCATCTGAGCATGCCACTGTCACGAAATGCAACTTTTCACTCACCAAAGTAGAGTTATGTGAAGCATCACCTGAGACCTCGGGTGTTCTTGTGCTGTTTGGAAGTCTGTGAGGGTTACGAGCTATCGCTTGGCACCAGCCCAACATTTTCTCCTTCCACTTATCCCTTCTCAATTTCTGAAATTCTGAAAATAATTTAGATTCCCTGAAACATTGACACTTTGAATTCATTGTGTGCATGTGTCTGGATGCATGCCTTTAAAAACAGCTTTTTAACTTATATCTGAACAAGCTAATAAACATTTTTAAAAGAACGTGGTTTTCTAAAGTATTCCAAAGTAGTAAACCATGAAGGTCAGAAAAGAGTCCTGCACTTCCGGCACATCTTACATGCATTACTATTTTGGTGTCAGCAAATACAGTGCCTTCTCTCTGTGTTAAATCTTTCTCAAGTTGTAATTTTAATTAAAAAGTGTTATTTTAAAGGGATTTTATTACAGAATACCTCTGAGACTAGCACCATCCCAAAAACCATACAACATTTGGATACAAACCCCCACATTCCCTGAAACAAGCAGAAATAGCCCTAAAGCAGTAGCAGATACTAGATACAAAAAAAAGAGTGTGAAAACACACCAACCTGTATGCACCCATGGCCAGACTCTCCAGAACACCTGGCTCATCTTGAAGTGCTACACTAGGATTGTGCTGTGAATAGCAAAACCTAATGTATGCACACCAGCAGTAAATGCTATGTGCCAACTGCAAATTGCCATTGAATTTACTTTTAGTTTGTAACAATAACAGAATACCTTTTAGGTAACACTGGCACATTCTGGAAATGCAGCACTAGTAAAGTGTGCTATTAAGCATAAGAAACCTTCATAAGTATGTTTAAAATTTCACAATCTGTTTTTTTTCCCAACTGAAATTGGCAACAGAGGAATTCAGTGCAAAACTTCGCTAATTAATTACAAAAAAAAAACTTGGAGCAATTTTTTTCTCCCCAACATCTGAAGCAATTTCTAACCTGGTTGTTTATAACATCTTGTAATTTAAAATGTGTTATTCTGTAGCATCATGAAACACAATAAACAAAGATTAACCTACCATATTGAGTGCCTAGTACTCCAAGACAGGGTAGCACTAGGCTGAATAAAACCGGAACACAAATACAATAATGCTAAAGACCTTCTATGGCACTGAGCAGCATCACTGAATATTATGCACTTGTAACTTAAGTTTATTTTTTCTGCAATACATCTCCATGCAGGACACAAATTACACATATATTTACAGCAGATTTCATCTTCCCAGGTTCTGAGTCTGACAAACTACTACCTCTTCCTGAGTAATTACAGCTCTGCCATTTCCACACTTAACCATTAATGTATCGTTTCCAAAGTTTGAAAGGCTCAAAGCTTTATTTCCCACACGACCTCATGATAGGAATAAGTGGAAATTAGCCTTAGCTTTATTGCACTGGAGATGACTAGGTGAGTGAGACAACAGATTAACTGATTCTTACAATTTTTTGGTCTCTTGAAATCTTAACATGAGATACAAAAACATGCTCAGTAAGTGATCAATCAATCCTTTCTATCCTGCCTGAACCTGTGAAGACAAGGAGTCACCTGAATATAGTTACAGTCCTATTCTGGTCTTCTTGGTGTGAAGAACCCTTTGGAAGATTTGCAATTCTTCTTTTTTTCCCTGAGCAATCAAAATGACTAGCACTGTCCAGATCATAATTGAAAGAATTTCTCATACACCTGAAGAACCACCACAAATATATTTCCTGAAAACTATCTTAATTCATCCTCCCTAGATTTGTTAAAAAAACAGAAAAATTGTTTCAGTCATATTTTTTCAGGGGAGAAATTTTTTATTCATAATTTAGCCAAGCAAAGGGACACACGATTATTGCTCATCTTGTACAACATCAATGCTAAAAGAAAAGGGGTTTAGTTAAGGATGGTGTATTAAAAATTAGCCAGTTGTATGAGATGAAAGCATAACATCTAAAAAAAGTTCACTAATCTAGCAAGAGAAAAGAATCTATAAGCTTAATTCAGGAGTGTAATCAGAATCAGGTAACAAAGGTTATGCTTTTTCAGTCCTTACCAGAATCTAACTGCTATCACAGAACAGCAGGAAATTGAACACAAAACACAGTGTTCTTTATCTAACCTAAGTTTTGTTCTCCATGTTCAAAGATTCCCAACAGCAATCAAAGTGATGGTATTTGTACAGTCAACTAAATACACTGCATGATTTGGCAGACCATCAAAACATTCCAGGAGTAGAGCTACAGGAACACTGAAATATAAATAGCCTTCAATGCTGAGCTCTGCTAAGAGAAATACAGTCACTGTTATTCATTATTTATCTCTTGTCTGCATCTTACCAAGCTGTGACTTCTAATCAATTATTCTAATTTTAACAAAACCACGAAATGATGGGCTGGATGCAGTAGAAATCTCTGACAGTTTCTGCTATTTCTGTGTCACACGTGAGCCATTGGCTTTTCTTAACCAGCCAGTCATTATTCTCTGACTGTTGTGTTTCACAAGGACAATTCAGTGTAGCCATAGCATAACAACAGAATGACATTAAAACTTTCTACAAATAAGAAGCTCAACCTCAGGTTTTAAAATTACTTCTATATTAAAAGAAAAAATTAGAATATATGTGACTGAAGCAACAGCTGTGAAAGTACATGAATACCTCAGAGCTGTGGTGATTCATTAGTGGTTCTTTCAAGTCAGAGGGAAAAAATTACTTTCCACATACAAATGTGATAACTACCTGTAAAATTTTATATCATTAGAAGTGCTAACTACCTTCTGCCCCTCCAAATGATTTTGTGAGTCCAGCATTGAATTAAAATAGCATGAAAGGCCATCAAGCTAGAGAAGTCTTATTTTCCTGACTGATACCTGCAGCAATCAACTACAATACCTATGTAACACCTAATAAGATACCTAATGTATAGCCTCATTAAAAACAATGCAGAGACCAACAGAAAATAAGCACATACATCCAAAAATTATTAAGTGGACATCTAGAATGACATTTCCAATCAATACTATAATGGTACCTGCTTTCTTGTACAGCTACTGGACATTCAAAATCAAACACCTCTGCATTAAGTGTATGTAAGATTCTGAATTCAAACATGTCATGTTTATTAATGACTGTTTTCAGAAGTGCTTCTAGGGCACTACTGGAAGAGTAAACTCAATTATGCACATCTAAATGCCTTTCCCTACCTGTAAAGACAAAACAGAGTTGTCATTTAACTTAGCTATGCAGCTCTTTCAAAGCATCATTGCAGAATCAGCACTCCTCTCCAGAGTATTAGACGTTATAATATAATCAAGTTTTCTAGAACTTATGGTTAGTTTAAGTTTGTAAACTGTCAACTGTGGCATAATCTTAAATTAACACCTACATTATCTAATCAATTTTCAAAAATTACTTTGATGATGCTGTACCTTAATTAACCATAAAATTATTTCCAACTAACTCCAGTCTTTGCTGATTCACATTGTTCTCTTATACTGCTAATATGTATTTTAACTTGTCCTTAGTCCTTTAAGACTTTGATTCTTTTTTTTTGCAACTAAGGATGCAAATTTCACTCATTACTTCAAACAATTCAATCACTGAAAATAAATAAATTTAAGATGACTGATAGCAAAATTTTTGCACCTAATATTGCTTTGTTTAATCTCTTCATAACTACTATGCCCAAAGCATGAGAAAAAAATCTCTAAAAGTTTTCAAAGCAAATAGTCTTTTGGGCTACTAGAGATTTAAAATTTGTGGGTAAGTTTGCCTTCATAGTCACACTTGGTTTTTTCCCCCACAAGGAAGACTATCTCTTTTGTAAAGCAGAAAGCAATTTTTAATCACTTAAGGCTCAAGAAAAACACCAATAGGGGTTTTTTTTCCCATGGTAAATTTTTAGCTTTGCAATCATGCCATTTTGCATTTGTGAAGAGTTCGAGAAGAAAATGTTGAGAAATGTATATTTATGGCAACTGATTTAATGTTTAAAACCCCCCCAATTTTTATACATGTAGATCCTGTATAAAAACCTGTATTTGCTGATGCACAGTTTTTGAACTATTTTCATAAGGAATCTCTATTCCATCCTCAAATATGACTTTGCTTTCTAAAAGGTTCTTGCTGTTAATACCACAGGTACTCTTCCTGGGAATGCTTTGCTCATCCAAGGCTAAACATTTCCATTGAATTTTCCTCAGACCTTTTAAAAGGCAATGCAACTGTCTGTGCTTCTGCTACAGGTGAGCAATGAAAAGGTGCCTAATCCCTCCCTCAGGACGTCTCCATGTAAATTCCAGATGCATCAGACTCCCAGGCAGAAAGGAGAACAGCCTTGATATGAACATGGAGTTGAGAACAAGAACAAAGTACATGTTTTTGTTCTGTGACTGCAAATATTTAGCCATACATGACTGCCAAGCAGCTTAAATCAAAGCTTTAATCAAAATAAGGGTGTGACTGGTAAATGCACCGGATAAACCATACCCAGCATTTGGCAGATGTCTTCAGGAAAGCTATAGAAATAGCAGAAAATGTTAACATGCAAAAAATCCACATGAAGCTAAAGCATTAACTACCTCGTGAAGTTATGCATGCACTTATCCAAATGAACAGAGCATGAGAAGTTACACTAAGTCTCTAATGGACTTTGCTCTGCTTATGCAAAATTAAGTTATTTCTTAATGTTTCTTCCCATTCTTATGTGGTTTATTTACAGAAGAAGAAGGGTATAGTTATGTTGTAAAATAAAATCCACTTTGAATCAGGCAGAGCTCACTATTGAAATACAACATGAAGACAAAGAGAGAAGTAACTTTTTTTTTAAAGCCCAATAAAGGTTAAATATCTAAAAGACATAATTTAACCATTAAACACCACTGTACCAAAGGATAGATAATTAATACTGAATTTAAAGTAGCTTTTAAGAACAAAGAGAAAATCAGATTTCATTGAAACACCAGAAGTATAAATGCCAAAATTTGCTTAAGACCATGCTTGGTCCAACAGAAGAAGTGTCTCCCCTTTGTCAGAGAAGCATTTTTAATGAAGTTTTTCTATCAAATACAAAGTTCTGGGCAGTCATAAAACTATCATCCAATGACAACTCTAAACATAGAAAGCTTTTGCTTGTGAGCAGTTCAGATACTGCTCCTACAATAGGTCAGTCATATAGAACCCACACTAGACAGTGGTAATGACTGCCGGAAAGAAATCCTCTTGCTTACATATCATTGCTCTTTGTAACACAATCTGTAACAACTCCAGAGCAGGACAGGCCGCTGCTACTGTATCTTTGCTGGTCTCTTAAATTTTTTTTTACCTCATTTCAGATAGTTTTCAGAGAGGGTAACTTCAGCCATCATTAGCATTAGTCATTTGCTCTCATATTCTAGTATATAATTTTATAAAACTTAACTGTTGAATTTGTTTCTGGCTGCAAGTAGCTAAATGCTTATTTTTAATAATCAGTGTTTACAAGAAATTTACTCCTGGTTAGGGTGACCTAATTGCAGCCTTCCAGTATCTGAAGGGAGCCTACAAGAAAAATGGAGAGGATTTTTTTAAAAGTACTTGTAGTCACAGGACAAGGAGGAATAGCTACAAAGTGAACGAAAGTAGGTTTACATTAGATATTATGAGGAATTCTTTACTGTGAGGGTGGTGAGGCACTAGACCAGGTTTCCTAGAGAAGCCACAGATGTCCCAAAACTGGGAGTGTTCAAGGCCAGGTTGGATGGGGCTCTGAAAAACCTGGTCTAGTGAAGGTGTCCCTGGCCATGGCAGTTGAGTTGGATCTAGATCATGTTTAAGGTCCCTTCCAAACCAATTCTGTGATTAGTGAGAATTACAGCCATATCCACCAACACAAATCTGTAGGTATTCTGTGACCAATCAATATCATGAAATAGTTAATTTGAATGCTAGCTGATAGAAAATAGGTGTTCAGGGTCACCTCTAGAAACTGAGGTGCAGCTATTTTCTTATAAAAACTACAGACCTGAATTCTTATTAGTTGGAAGGTGAAATTTGATATTCTGTTGGAAGGTCTTTAGAACACTAACTGAAGTTAAGTTGTATGCATTGTAATAAAGAAAATTCTGCTAAATATTTTGAAGAAGACTTTTGTTGTCATCAAGAGTATACCACCTAATAAGTTGACAGAGGAGCCAAATGTGTAACAAAAACTTGTGACAGAATTACCAAAGGAGAAGATTTGGAATCCTTTTTAATAAAGATTAAATAAGGCTATTAAATAGCTGTTCACCACTAAATTAACTGAAATAAACTATTGCAAGTACCTATTTTTCATACCGCCCCCTTCTAGTAGAAATTGTGAGCATGACTTTTGATCTGACTTATGATCTGACCTCTGCTAGTAGAAAACCATGACAGATGGCCTATTCAGGGTTTTTCAGGATAAACGGATTTAAGTTATAAATAATTACTGACCTACTGGCCTAATGCTGCAGTTACTGGTAACAGCTTAAATAACTAGTCCCTTACATAAGTAAAGATTATGTTAACCTAAAAGCTAATAATTATGTGAATAAGCATTTGAATAATACTAGTTAGATAATTTTTGACCAAAATTTCCAGAAAACAAATAGAAAAATAGGACTTAGAAGTGAATGTATGGGAACAAAAGTATGAGTCAAATAGTTGAAATAATGGTTTTATAAATGGGGTTCTCATTAGACAATAATAATGGTGGCATAATTATTGCAAGCAATTATTCTTGTTGCTCTGGTTGCTGTCAAAAAATAACTTGGAGAAACTGAGTAGAAAAAAAAGTTGGATTATGTATTCCTTCTGGTATGTTTGTAGTTGGGAAATAAATAGAAAAGTTTTGCTGAATAGATAATAAATCTGGAGACAAGCAAGAAGACTGTATGAATATCAGTATGGCCCTCTAAAGTGAAATTAGTGGGATTCTTAAAAATATCTCCCAATAGTTTCAAATTAAGCCTGAACCTAATTTATTACAATGCCAGACCATAATGGTTCACTAATTATTTTCCAGAGAAAACTGGGGTTCACTTCTTTGTGAGATGAAAGCAATGCAGTACATGCAGTTAAAACCACAACTCACACAGCTGCCAGCAAGCTAAGATTCACACAGACCATATGCACGTCACAGTTATAATATGCCATTGTTCACAAACCATTTTTAAAAAATTAAAGATGCAGTACTTGTTGTGTTTGCTAATTAAAGTGTAAACCCAGGCACAGCATCAGTTTCTCTCTTCTATTTAAAAATAACACTAAACACAATATAAGTATCCCCCCTCTGGCAAGTCTTCCCAAAGAACCTCGAAGGAAGATGACCTTGGCAAGGATACTGACAAAATATAAAGTTATAAAACTGAAATCTTGAGTGTATAGCAGAAAACAAACACAATGCCTGATGGCACAGCATTGCTCCCTGGCTCCCTTTAGTGTCTGGGTGAACACAGAGATTTCTAACTCTGCAGTAGCTGTGGTGCAGCAGCTCAGGCAGCTGAGTCCATTCTTGTGACATCCAGAAGGTTTGATCTCTACCTCTGACTTTGCTACCACCCATACCGCTTTCTACCAGGCTATACTGAACCCTGGTGCTGAAACTGAGACAAGAGTACGCAGCACAGCAAGGCCCAGCTGGTGCAGTTGTGCAACGTGGTCTGGCACAGCTGTGCAGCACCTGTTCATGCAGCCCCGTACAAAGGCTCAGTTCCAAAACCTGTTTAGTTGCTCTACTGAATAGCAGCTCCATGGCTAAGCCATAAGCCTAGCCCTCCTGACAGCTTTAAATTATTTGTCCCTTCGACAGCTGGGGTACAACAGAGACAGGCCTAAGATATCCTAAGATACCTTACACCACTGATGACAATCCAATTTCAACACATAGTCCAGACATGGACACTGGGATTAAGAGCAACCTCAGCAAGTCTGCCAACACCACCAAAGTGTGCAGCTCTGTCAACACACTGGAGGGAAGGGATGCCATGCAGAAGGACCTTGTCAGGCCTGAGGTAGGCCCAGATAAACCTCATGTTCAACAAAGTCAAGTGCAAGGTCCTGCACCTGGTGTTGGGACAATCCCAAGCAAAAACACAGGCTGAGCAGAGAACGGATTGAGTGAGTCCCAAGGAAAAGGACCTGGGGATGCTGGTGGACAAAAAGCTCAACATGATCTGGTAATGTGCACTGGCAGCCCAGAATGCAAGCATACCCTGGGCTGTATCCAGATCAGCATGGCCAGCAGGCAAAGGAGGGGGATTCTGCCCCCCTGCTCTGCAGTTGTGAGACCCACCTGGAGGGCTGCATCCCTGGATGCCTCCCTGGGCCTCTAACACAAGAAAGATGTGGGCATGTTAGTACAAGCTAAGTTGATCATAGGGCCGGAGCACCTCTCCGATGAACACAGGCTCGGAGAGTTGGGGCTGTTCAGCCTGGGGAAGCCTCAAAGGAGATCTTGGAGCAACCTTCCAGTACCTAATAGGAACCTATAAGTGAGCTGGAGAGGGATGTTTTAAAAGGGCATATACTGATTGGACAAAGAGAAATGGCCTTAAGCTGAAGGAGGGCAGATTTAGATTAGATATTAGAAAAAATTTCTCTTCCGGGGAGATGGTGAGGAACTGGAACAGGATGTCCAGAGAGACTGTGATGTCCTGTCCCTGGGAGTGTTGAAGGCCAGCTTGGATGAAGCTCTGAGTAATATCGTCTAAAGGAAGATTCCCTGCCAACAGGGAATCAGGTTGGAAGTCGGTGATCTTTAAGGTCCCTTCCAACCTAAGGCATTCTGGGATTCTGTGACCTGTACTAAATGTCTCCTCAAGGGTAACCATGTTTTTGTATCAACAAGAACTGGAATCAAAGCCTTCCATGGCCCTGATGTAATTCACTGACACAGAATCTGTCTTGTGCTTAAGTACTTGCCCTAGCTGGATGTTTTTTCAGCTTTTTTTCCCCAATGCACTATAATTCTCCCTGTTTTCTGAAAATTTCTCCCTTTCCATTTACCAACTCTGGTTTCTTCTGCCTTCAACACTAATCAATGTGTACTTTTTGTTTAAATCACTAAAATATACAGCATTTCTCCAATATAAAATAGTTTCTTGAGCTGGTACATAGGCTATGCTTTCTTTCTTTAGCTTCTCAGTTTTTGAAGTTCAAATTTTAGCCATTTAGACTTTTATGTTTTACAGTGAATTCAGACATTTTTACTTATTTAAGGTTCTACTGAGGTTTGTAGTTTTTTGACACTTAGCTCTCTGTTACACCATTTATTTTCATATATATGTACCTCTCTAATCACAGTGTTTTACATTAATCTTTCTCATTTGAAGTAAAAAAGCAAGCAACCTTCCATTCTAGTGCTAGATTTTTTATTATCTTCAGAAAAATGAATTAAACTAGAAATATTTTTTTGAAGAGTTAATAAATAAAAATTTCACCAATAAAATTCTGGCAATACAGTAGAACCAATTCACTTATAAAATAAAGTAAGCATTTAGAGAAGCACATCTACAAAATCATACAATTTGAACAAATAATTGTCACTACATTATCACAGGGCTTGTTTACAATTTTGAAATGGAAGCCATGCTACAAGGCTCAACAAGCTAGCAGGAGTTCCCAAAGCCATTCCATTCTCTTCCTTAAATGCATGGGTGAATCGAGAACACACACTTAGCAAGTACCAGCTCAACAGGTAAGATTTTATTAAGGGTCCTTTCCCTATATATTGCTCCACAGAAAATGAGCATGTTCCAGGAAACACAAAATAATGGAAAACAGATGAATGCAAAAGCACATGTAGGTAGTTGGCCTATATTCAACTTTAACACTTAATTAGAAAGTTAAGCAGAGAAAAGCTAACTTGGAAAGTAAAAACCGTATTTAACCGCAGGCCAGCCACCCACAAAACTAGGGAGCATTTAAAGAAGTTCTTGACATGAAAATAAAGGCACTGGTGAAAATTATTACATACAGACTGTTGTTGTTGCTACTGAAGTATTCATTTTAAGAGACTCCAAGCACAAAATGAAGAGCCCAACTCCTGTCACAGCTTAAGCAATATCTGGGATATAGTAAATCCAAGTCAGGCCCCTGATAATTGGGTGGAAGTTGGTAGGAATAAGCCAAAGATAAACAGTGAAGTGCAAACAAGATACTCAAACAGTAGAGTCAGACACATTCATCTGTGTGAAAACAGGAAAAATGAAACAAGCACAGAGTGTGCAATAAAGCAAAGCATCTTAGGAGTTTTACAGCCCAACATGCAATTGATGAAGGACAATCTTGTTAATGTCCACGCTGAAGCTGTGTCACATTTTGAAGCATCAGGATGTCCCCAGACCATCAGAGGAGATGCACTGGCATGTTTACAATGACAATCCATTTCTCTGTGCCAACACAAAGCACTACAATATGGTGTGGTCAGGATGGGGCAGACTATTCTCAGACATTGTACAAGTATTTAAGTCTTCACTGACAACCCACGGGACTCGAGTTTGCATAGAGAATCACCAGTTGTTGTTAATATAAACATTATGCATTTTTTATGTCTTAAGTTTCCTGCACTGTAATAAAAAATATATTTTCACTAAGAATATACCTCCAACTGATGTCTAAGAGCATAACATCAAGTAAAACATATCATTTCTATTTTTGCTTCTCCTTAAAAATGACATTTAAATGTAAGTTCTATCATAAGACAGAAAGAAATAAATCTTTTTGTTATCACCTATGCAAAATTTATGCTAGAAAGTTTTTTTTTCCCAGCAAGTAAAAGCCCACAACTGTAGAATGAAGATGCCAGCTCAAAATTGCTTTTCAGTGGAGCAGAAGCTTTACTATGGAAGGACTTCCATAGAGTTTTACAGAAAGAACATACAGTCCTTAAACTGACAAGAGTCAAAGAAGTCCTCGAATAGAAACAATATTGGGAATTAAATGTTTTGCTTCATGTAGGCTCAGTACTACTATGAAGAGGCATGGTATCAAAAGCGTGGAAACCACAAATCCTTTTTTCATTTACCATTGAAGCGCTCCCACGCAGGAGTAGTAAAATTTACACTTTTCATATTCAGAAAATGGTAACACCAAACCAAGACTGCCTGGTAGGTGACAAGCAAGATAGGTAGATGCTTATTCCCAGCAACTGTGCCCCACTAACTTTTTTTGCCATTTCTCTATTCTTCTAGTTTGTGACTGTTTAGCTAAAAACAATAGTTCTTGGAGAGAAATCTACTAGGATCTTTTAGACATTTCTGAGCAACTTACAGTAGTAATACATTGTTATCACTAAAAACCTGTCCAGTAGATTTTGCATTGATCATATCACAGAATCACAGAATATGCTGTGTTGGAAGGGACCCAAAAGGATCACTGAGTCCAACTCCCAGCCCTGCACAGGAACATCCCCAAGTCACACCATGTGCCTGAGAGTATTGTCCAAACACTTCCTGAAATTTATATCCAGAACTGCTGAACTGCATAATGCTAAGAAAAATAATTACGATAAAAACACTGCATAATGAGTCAACACAAAGCTATTGTTGTCAGAGATCTAAATTTCAGACATACACTTAACCTAAATCTGAAGATACAGTATATCTAAATATTTATGTTGCAAAATCTAGTTTTTCACAGGTTTATTGATATGAAGATATCAATAAACTCTGCTTACTGTTTGTTTTATAATGGGGAATCTCATGTTAACAGAGGATTGTTTTCATTTTGAACACTTGAAACAGTTTTGCTTGACAGTACTGCATGCTAATAGTGAGGCATTACTATATTCACAATGAACAAAAGCTACAAGTAAATTTTAAGTTATTCTGGCCTATTGCATCATAGGGTTTTGATCAGTCAGTACTCACACAGAGATGCAACCTGGCCCTGACTCTTTGGCTTCACACAAGAAGTGAAGGTTGCCTAAGCAATTCGTGCTGCAACTACCTTTAGAAAAAACAGCATTAACAGTCTTCAGAATAATTAAGCCAGACACCTTCAGAATGAGCTTAATCTAAAATGAAACAGATAACCATGAGGTAATAGAGAAGTATGTGCAGAATACTAATAAGGTAAATCCTGCTTCTTTGACCCCTTACAGTTCTTGGTGGAAAGTCAACAGTATAATGAACAAAGAATAGAAATTGCTATTTACCTGGACTATCAGAGAACTTTAGGCCATACCTTCCTGAAAAAGATATTTACCTAAGTAATCATAGGAATTATGCAAAATTCTGTGTCAGATAAAAACATGTCTCCGTTGAGCAACAGTAGGCCGAAACAGGAATATATGAGCTACTTCTGTTGGCAAGAGAAGATATGTTCAAGGTTTTACACTAGGATTTTCCTATTTTAAACATTAGGAATTCTTGCTTGAGGAAAGTCACTGAAGCTGACAACACAAATAATAAGCAGAGAAAAACATTAATATTACAACAGTCAATTATACATGCAGTACAATTTCATTGATAGGGTGACATGCTGCTTTTCCTTGCATTACTTCATACTCAAAGTGGAAAATAATCACTTCACGGAGAGCAGAAAAAACCCCATTACATGAAACCATGTTTATTATACTGTCCAGGTCCTTCTTCAAAGAATGAATTTTTATTTCCTCACAAGTTTTAGTATAGCATTAATTAACACTCAGAAAACTCTCCTTTACCAACATGTCCCTCACCATACAGGTCACAAATTACTTGTGCCTCTGACACCATCACAGAGCTGGTGACAGAGACAGCCTGGCTCTGAACACCTACTTTGCTGATGTATGATATGACTGCAGACAAATGGGTCCAAGGCCTAGAGGCAGTTTATGTGTGAAATGGTTATTAACTAACACCACACACAAGCTGACTTCTGAAAAGCCCCAGGAGCACTGCCCTTCTCAGGAACCATGGCCTGCAAAAACTTCTTAGCAAAGCCACAAGAACATGTGGAGATAGCTGGGGCCACACTGCAACTGATCAAAACATATCAAACTCGAGGCACCAGAAGATTTCCAGAAAGGATGCCCAAGCATTAACGTGTCTGTGTTTTTATTCCAATGAAAACCTGATTGCTTCCTAAGTTAACACACATTAGTTTGAAAACTTCACAAAAATCATTCAGTTGACAGATCAGAATTAAGCTTTTCATATTGTTCTGATTCTTCTGAAATACAAGTACCTACCTGTTTCCATTCCTGTACAACTTTTAAGGGAAAATGCTCCCAATAATTACGTCTTCAGAATTTATGCAATGAGCAACCTTTACTGGGACTGGATGGAATGAGAATTAGGAAGAAAAATTTCCTCCCTGAAGTATTCTCCCTCTTTGGCTCTTTTACTGGAAAAAACTGTATTGACATTTATTCTTTTATGACTTTTTCATTAATGTTAAGCACTCATTTTAAACTTGTGACATCCATAAACTTAATTTGTGAGGTCTTCCATAGATATGTGGCTTTGTTTTCACCTCTGTAACACATGGTATTTAATACCACAAGGAAGGAGAATAAAACCTGCCTCACAATAACATTCATATATTTCCAATCCTACAATAACCAGAGGCTAAAGCAGTGCTATACATAATTTACAGTTCTTAAGGGGGCTGCTAGACCTGGAGTTTTATGCGCCAACAGCTTTGCCCTTGCCCTTGCCAGCGTACAGTGCATCATCAAAAGATCTGATCTGTCAGAAACTTTCCATTCATCAGTAGAAATTTAAAGATTTGTGGCTTTCAAATCTTGTTAAACCCTAATTCTAGGTGGAAAACTTAGTGATAACCGTTAACATTATGCATCTTCCTCAACTATCTAGTTGCACTAGATCCTTGATTTTTTAACTGGCTTTGTTCTCTCTGAACAGTTTTGCACAGCATAAGGAACATATGGACTTAATTATTTAAGGATTTCTCAGAGTTTGGAAGAAGTAGAAATCTTGTATTTCAAGATTATATTTCACCTAATTAAGCAAAAACATATTATTTGTTTCAAGAACTGACCCAGTGAAATCTGTCATTCCCTGAATTTCAAGGATGCCCTGAGTAGGGCATTTGACAGATAAACCCACGGGAACACAGCTGGTTATTTTACAGCAACTTTTGAAAGCAATGAAAAGTGTAAACTTCATCACCTCTACCACATCCTACAATTTATGTCTCACACTGAACACAAACATCTGCTCCAGAAATCTAAAAAAGAAAGGAAAAAAAATCCCCACAGTAAAGTTCACCAAGATATTTCTCAGTTTAGCAGGAGAAATGAAGCCAGTAACAAATCTGAATAGTCTCTAACACCAATAACTTTTAAAGACATTAAATATCAAAAAATTTTTAACAGAGTTTAGTGTTCTGTACTGAAACAACAACAAAAAAAAAACACAAAAAGGACTGAAAGAAGCACTAGTTTCCAAGACAATACATCCATGGTTTAAATTTTTTAGACAGTGATCAAATAATACCACATATTGGAATCTTCTGAGAGCATGACTTCACCATACACAGACTAATATGCCCATATAAATGTAACTTATCCTGTCGTTACACTCAATTTCTGCTCACTTTAAGAAAAAAATATTTTCAAACACTGAATCTTTTTAGAGTGAAACAATCACAGTCATAATTTGGTGTGAATTGGTATTTCTGTTAGTGTTTTAGCCATGAATAGGTCAACTTGATAGCCTCTAATTTGACACACTTTCTTTATTTTAAATATCAAAAATAGATAATTCTGATTTCAAAAAGTCACTTGGCCTCTCTACCATAGTGGCAATTGAGAGCTCACTGCTTCATTTCAATGACATTTGAAGAATCAAGAACTTTAACAAAATAAATAATCGCATTTATATAATGTATATTAAAGAATTTGAAGGAACTTGATTCACAAGGGGACACTAAACTTCTTGCCTGATCACACTTTTGAGCAAACAGTTTGATATTCTATCTCCTGTAACCACAAGACTCAGGAAGTCCAGTTTGCCTGACACATGGTGAACCTCTCTTTATAACAGGACTGGAAGCAAATACATAGTAGAAGGCATAGCATTCTAAATATTAGATGAACCATCAGTCTTTTGTTTTGGGATGTTGCTTGACAGTCAGAGAACCACAGAATTGTTTAGGTGGGAAAATCCTCTGAGATCATAAAGTCCAACCATTAACCCAGCACTGTCAAGTCTACCACTAAATCACATCCCCCAGCACATCTTCATCACATGTCTGTCTTTTAAATACCTCCAGAGATGGTGACTCAACCACTTGGTTGGGCAGCCTGTTCCTGTGTTTGATTAGTCTTTCAGTGAAAAAGTTTTTCCTGATATCCAATCTAAACCTCCCCTGGAGCAGCTTGAGGCCATTTCCGCTGGTCCTGTCACACATTACTTGGGAGAAGAGACCTTCATCGCATTACATCTTCTTTCCAGGCTCCCCCCGAGCCTCCTTTTCTCCAGACTAAACTACCGCAGCTCCCTCAGTCACTCCTCCTAAGATCTGTGCTCCAGACCCTTCACCAGCTCTGTTACCCTTCTTTGGAAGAACCACTGTCTTTCCTGTAGTGAGGGGCCCAAAACTGAGCACAGGATTCAAGGAGTGGCCTCTCCAGTGCCAAGTACAGGGGGATGCTCATTGCCCTGGCCCTGCTGATCACACTATTTCTGATATAAAGCCTCTGAAACATGAAAGATCAGAAATCAACAAACAGTTTAAAATATAACACCTGCTGTGGGATAATTGAGACAGTATCATAACAAAATTATTAGCTAGAGCTGAAATTCAGAAAGCACTTAATTGAAAACATCTTTTTTTAAGGTAGTGTTGTTTGGTGGGGTTTTTTTTGAACCATGTAGCTTTTCTGCTGATACTCAGTATCTACCCAGCATCTTCTTGAAATCCTTAAACTCAAGTTTTAAACCCCTAAAGTAACAAAATACAGTTTCTTGAGGTATATTTTTTTAACAAATTCAAAAGTGGTGGAGGGAGGGTGAGATTCTGCAGGAAAGTACATCTTTGGTGAGGACAAACCTAGATTAGAAATGAAGAACAAGTTGAAATCTGGACTGGAAAATAAATACTTTGCCAAGAGGCCCAGCTCTTTTAAAAGAATGAGGAATGGTCAGGAATAGGATATATGATGAGACTTATTTCTCCCTTTTGCATTAGCTATGTTCTTCCTTACAGTCATGACTATGTCCACATATATATTAGAAAGAAAGAAACCAAGTCTTCTGGGTGGGCACAGCATAATGACAAAGGGCAAAAAGATGCAACATTTCTGTTGGTCCACAGTGACAGTAAAGAAAGTAAGAAGTATGTATGAAGTAAGAAAAAAATAACCAGGGCTAAAGAGAAACCTGTTTCCCAGGCACATTTAGCAATAGCGTGATCACTTCTGTAAGGCAAATTTTTATGAATACTAGAATTATAAATGCACTTTAGTACTTCAGGGATTTATAGACGGATAAAATGTTACCACACATTTTGTAAGGAATGAAGTAATGTTAAACTGAGAAAGGAAGCTACAAAACTTGTCCAAAAATGTAGAGGTGTGTTCAATCTAGTGGATGCCTTCCATGGTGTTCCTCTATCACTCTCTATACAGGATTTATTTCATATTTTCTCAGCAGTAGAGGAAGATTACTGAAAATAGGATCTGTAACACACAATTTTCAATCTGTTTTCAAATTTGGCATGCTGACAGCAGCAAGCCAATCCCATAGTGAAAGTGACTTTCTAAAAAACTCCTACTTCCTCCCCTTGAGATAGTTCACTACTGAAAGCATTCAGATGGCAAGGTGCTAGTTATGTATCACAAAGTAAACACAGTCCAAAGTTTAGTTATACTGCAATTTGTTTCTGATTAGAGTCAATAAAAATGGTGCTGCAGGTTCAGCACTTCTTTTTCAGTGTTTGCTATGAAATGTTGAATACTGCATAAATTTTCCAAATGCAGATGTTGACAAACCAGCCTAGGCTTTGAAAAGAAACTTCTGTCTTTTGATGTATTATCCAAAAATACCCAGCACATTACAGAATGCTCTCTCTTCATACCTTTGCAATTTCACTCTTTTTCCCCACAGATAAAAGCTTGGAATTTAATAAAGAAATATTAATTACACACTAAAACCAGAATCCAGTCTATTTCTTTGCACCATCTCCTGTTTTTACTGTGCAGTTAAAACTAATTAGACATGAATAAAAATTATGTAACTTGGGTTTAAGTGCAAAACTCAGTCCAATTAAACAACAGTTGGGGCTGAAATGAGAGATTTGTGAAATAGCAATAAATGATTGTGTGATAGATCAAGCACAGACTGAGAAACCTATCCATGCAGTCATCCCTATACATGTAGATAAAATTGTAGGTGAGCTCTGCTGTTGACTTGTGCACCTGTAAATTTGTTCCTGTCCATACTGGCCTCATAGGAAAAGCTAAGCAATTGGCTGAGAGGTACAGCAAGTACTTTAAAGTGTTTTAACTATTTAGAGTAAAATTTTCACATATTTCTGTAGGTTGCTTTGTATGTTCTCTATTTAAGACAGGATAATTCTATGTTGCTTTCACACAGTGATGAATGTCAATGGCGGGGAATTAAAGATGACAAAAAAAATAGATAAAATTATCACCATCACAACTGCTATATAGCGTATTCATTCTAACAAAAAGCAAAACCTATGGCTGTAAATAAATTCTTCAAAAAGTTATTAAAAAATTCTTTGGATCATGGTAGCCTTTCATATAACATCTTCCTCCTCTTTCTAAAATTTTAAATTTTAAAATATCATATGAGGAAAGTCTAAGAGAATTGGGATTGTTCAGCCTGACAAAGAGAAGGCTTCAGGGTGACCTAACTGCAGCCTTCCAGTATCTGAAGGGGGTCTACAAAAGAGAGGGAGAGAGACTATTTACAGTGACAGGACAAGGGGGAGTGAAAAGGAGTGGGTTTAGATTAGGTATTAGGAAGAAATTCCATCTTGTGAGGATGGTGAGGCACTGAAATAGGTTGCCCAGAGAAGTTGTGGACTCCCTATCACAGGAGATGTTCAAGACCAGGCTGAATGGGGCTCTGAGCAACCTGGTCCAGTAGAAGGTGTCCTTGCCTGTGGCAGGGAGGTTGGAACAAGATGATTTTTAAGGTCCCTTCCAACCCAGGCCATTCTGTGATTCTATGCTGATTATCTTACCTTATCATTATTGAAAACTACCAAAACTACTACTTAAATTGCCTAACATGTTCAACAACTTCACCCTGCCCATTAAAAAACTCCAAACCCTCAAGAAACAGATGCACTGGTGAATTATTTATTTCCTTAAGATCACATCCTATACAGTTTCTGATTTAATGGTGTGGCATGGAGAATATCTTCATCCCCTAAGAAACCAAAAGAGATTTTTTTTAATATGTTTTAAAAGCAAAGCAAATACTGAAACTAAGTGAAACAATGTTCACATAAAATCTTTCCAAATGGTTCATTTGGAATGTCTTCTGAGAGCTTCAACTACACACACACACAAACAGTGTTGTATTCTGAAGCATTAAATGCAGTAACTCCTAACACAGAAAACTTGATCCACTAATATCAAGATATCTGTTTTGAAAAAAAAATAAGTGTTTTTTATAAATCCACAACTTGGAATTTAATGCAAAATCCAGGGGTTTGCCAAACAAAAGGTCCCACAGACGTTAGACTGAAATTAGACAAACTGAATTTGAGGATTATTTTTGTTGACTCACACAATCTTTGGTTAAGTCTTGCACAGTGCTGTGTATCTAAGGAGGACAGCCTTTCTCAGCAAAGTTAGTGACATGAAACAATTCTCCTGTAATTTCTATTACCACCAACAGCTATTGCTATAACTAGGATATGTCAACACTATGACCTATCAGAGAAGTTCAGAAAGCAAGATGGTTTTAAAAGTTCAGTTCAACTCGGCAAGAATTTGCCTACTTCCTAAATAAGCACACACAATCTCTAATGAATGCAAAGCTCAAGATTATCATGGTAAAATCAAGATCTTGGATTTCAGCACTTCTCCCCAGAAGGATCCATGAAGTTGTAAATGCATTAATACTGATGATTTACCTTGTGCCAATCCGGACTGCTCGATGTAACTTCAGCTCACACAGAGCTCAGTGGGGGAAAAAACCTTCTCTAAGCTGAGTAAGTACCTACTGGAAGTACCCACAGAAGGCTGCATGTCCAAGAATTGCTTTTCAAATAGACTCCCAAAGGTGGAGTGGAATTGGCAAAATGTGCCAACAACAAAAAGTAGCTTTTTTTTTAATGCTTGTTTATTTTTGTTATTGTTGTTGTGGGCTTTGTTGTTGCTGCTTTTTAAATCAAAATAGATTTTATTAGTCATCTCTCATCAGATCAACACGATTCATCCTAATAGCCTCTTTATCACTGTTCTGGCCATTGGCCATATCAGAAAGTGTATACCCTACAGGAAAATATTCTATCTAAAATGTATACAAGAGACAAAGAATTTCTAAACCTGAATGCCTTTTTTTTTTAATTTCAGTGTTGGGTAGTTGTTCTTATACTTTAATTTTATGCGAGAAATTTTATTCATGATTCGAACATGAAAAAAAAAAAAACCCAAGACAAAAAAGCAAAAAACGGAAACAGAAGCAGAAGCTTCGAAATAGGTTATATCCTAGCAAGAAAGCTGAAACAAAAGGAGACAGCACTTGCCAAGCCCTCATGTTTGTTAGGTTTCTAAAACTGACAGTGTTCAACCATAGAGAAATAAAAATAGAAGAAAAATCTTCCACTGAGCCCCTGAAAGACACTTCAAGAAGTTCACACATTTCTGACAGTGTTGCACTCATAGGGGCATGGAGAAAATGTTTTCCCTTTTAAAACAACTAGTATGAGCTGTGCTTATAGGATTTAATGAGGGGTTTCTTGAATCCTAAAACCTAATGGGCTCCTTTACTAACATGTTCACATCAATAACAATGTTTGTATCGTTACAATGGTAACGCCATACAGAAATTTTTTAATTAGTGTGGAACTTTGCACATTCAATACCACTCCCAGGTACATCAGGTTTTGCACAGAAGCTCATCTGCTTTCACTTACAAAAAAAGCATATAAAATCAGGAATATTCTCCTCCTACTGCTGATTTCTAACATCACATTAACCAGATATCAGTTACACAACCCTCTTCCAAGGAATGGAAGAACACAGCTGTTCACAATCACCTTTTTCTTTCCTTCAGAACAACCAAACACGCAAGGAAAATTACAAATGCCCATAATAAGCCATACCAAAAAGAGGAAAAGAAAGAAAACCGTATGTCCAGGAACAGTGATATCTCTTCTGTGCCTTGGAGAAAGAAAAGGCAACACTGGGAATCTGCATATCCCCTATGGTTTACCAGTAGCCTTACTGTGAGATGGTATTAAAATATACATTATGTAAGTACACTAATGGGGATAAGAGGGTTGCCTAATCTCCCAAGACAATTATATCTAATCTAGTTTCTTGGAAATATACTACCACAGACCAATTACAGTAGATTCTCACTGGTTTTCCTGCTTATAAAAAAATCCCTTCAATATACAACCCACGTTCTCAACTACTTCTTTAACAAAGAGGCAAATGTATTCCAGAGTAACCTAGAAATGGAGGACACTTAGTATCCTTTCAAGCATTACTCTTTCCTTAATTATTCACTCTGTTCACAATTTCTGGTTGTTAAATTCTAGCAAACAAGAAGAGAGATATAGCTTGAGCATTGCGAGGCTTGGAGAACTTGACTGCTGAATTCAGTTCATTGCTTTCTAAAAAGGGAAAGAAAACACAACTACAAGTCACTCCTTTACATAAGAATAGCAGCATCTCCAAATAACTACTACTATGCCAAAACCTCAGATTTTGAAAGGAATTTAGTACCTAAATGCCTGTAACAGAACTTAAAGGTGTTTTGGCATCAAAATATTTGGCTCATTTGAGCTTAACCTTCATCAGTTCCTGAAAATTAGATGAAGTGACTTAGCAATGCACATTCAAATTATACCCTTTCATCTTCACTACTGCAGGTCCTATTTACTCCTCTTATTTTTGTGTTAGTATATTACCTTAACTTGGCTCTAGATTTTGGGATCACATTGCATCCTGGCTTTAAGGTGGAAAAATAACTGTCACAACTCTGGCCCAAACTTCAGATTTTCCAAGTCTGGACTTTGGTGATCCTGGTGAGATTGCAGAAACTGCATTCTGTACTGGTTGGGCAAGCATTTTTCTGCTCTGTTACTTCATCCCATGTTGACTCCATGTTCACACCATCATGAACAGCCATACACTTCATTCTGAGCAGAAAAAATGAGCTGCTTTCATGGGTATATTAGAAGCAATGATGAATAATGAGTACAGTCCCATGAAGGATGGAGCATGGGTAAAAGTGCACTTTGTAAGCAGGAATGCTCAAGGCACAATAACAAAGCTGTTAACAAAAATCTGTAATACTTGCTATCTTTAATGTAACAGTAACATAGCAATTGCTATGTTTTAATTAGTATTTACTGAAGATGGGATATTAATGAGACAAGAAATTACTGTGTATTAAAACTACCAACTCACAATGAAACTAACAACCCAAACAGCAGCAACAACAAAAATTAAGAAATCGTTTTTTCCTGATTTCTACTGATTGCTTACACTGATACTTCAGGAATTACTGAAGATTCCGTTCATTTGCTTCACTAAAATCATGCTGTTAAGCACAGGGGAGTGAAGGCATTCTTGCTGCCATTGATTCCCAAAGATGTTGATCAATAATCTTACTCCTTTATGTGTAGGGAAAAGGAAGGAATCTTGTAAATTGTTTTAAGGTTCACCAATTTTCAGAAGAGCTAATTATGATACACCTTTTTTAACAATTATTTGATCACAGAGCTTCAACCTTTTGTGAAGAAACATAATATTCTTGAACTTGAAACCATTACTTTTCTCAGCTGAAACACATCCTTTTACCAAACAATGAACTTGTATGGTTTTAATCCTTTTAATTAGGACAGTAAGTAACTAACTGCATGTTTTAGTAGTAACATGGCATGACTTACACCTTGATGCATAGGAGCATTTGATTTTTTAACAGAAAATAAAAATCCTTATAAAGAACTGGTACCAGCAACAAAATCACCAAGACTTAGCCTCTGCTTAGTATAAAGGCTTTGAGTTGTCTTCATATAAATACACATTCACATGTAAGCAGAAATAACAGATTTTACCAAAATGAAGACATATAAAATTGCAAAACTGGCCTGCAGTAATGGATCCACTTTCCCTAAATTCTTTTTTTACTGTTGTTGCACTGCTTTTTTCCTCATCCTTCGTTAATTTCCTCTATGTTTCTGAGCAAGACCTGTTTTTAGTTATGAAAAAAGGAATATAGTAAAAATTTTTGTAATATCAACGTTATCATATTTGTCACTGGATATATGAAAAAATGACTCAGAAACTATACTCTTTGTGCAGAGATGTAGGATGAGCAGGAAGTTCATTACTGTCTAGTTTAAAGATTTAAAGCTTTCTAGAGAACTATCAGTTTTGTATTTAGCAAATAATATTTAAAGGCACTCAAAACTACCAAAACTGTATTCTGTCTTCATTTGTTGCAATTCTGATTCATAGTAAGGAACTGCTGTAATGATTACAGTATTACATTCCTAGTGCAAGAAAATAAAAATGTGTGTCAGCCTCTCAAATGTGTCGCAGTTTATTAGGGCTGTAAATTTTACTGGTTTACCTGTCCAACTATATTTTTATTGTTCACTCTTAAATGGCATCATGTATTTCCAGATGACTACGCAAGAATATAAAATACTATATACTTCTGTGCAAAATAACAGGGTGTCTGTTGAAGCAAAAACAAAACCTGCACAATGATCTGCACACTTGGAATTTTAATGGGCTTGATTTACTATATCTTCACCTGATTTTACTAAGGAAAAAAAAAGCAAATAAAACGTGTATAATGCCAAATATTAGCTGGCTTTTAGCCTTCTGCTACAGCCTTTTCTAACAGGAGTAAGGAGAGAAAGGATAGGGGAAATCAGGTAAAAATTATGCTAGTCAATATCTTTTAGGTCTCCCAGATGATGGAAGTTTGAAGTACCAATCTTCAAAATGCAATGAAAGTAATGTTCTTGTGTTATTTGGTCAGAGAAATTATTAAACTACTCTGTGTTAGAAACCAGCATTTAACTGTATCATTAGACAAAACAGAAAATGAAGGGCCTCACCACAGAAACAAAAGCTGTGAAACTACAGCTGGGTATAAGAGCACTTCAAATGAGAGACCTATGTCAGGAAACTTCTGCAAATAATATCTATCCATAAACCACTTACAGGTAGATGGGTGTTGCTTTGTTAACCAGTAATACATGCTTCACACAGGAAATATCACCATTAGCCAATACTCTGAAATTAAACCAGGAACTGAAGAGATGAGCTTTTAAATAAAGATTGAATTTTGGTACGTGACTTACTACAATTAAATGAAAGAAAAGTAAAGGGATAGTACATAAATTACTCCAGTTTGTAGCTCATGCAACAATTTAAACAACAGTATTATCTTAACAGCTGTCAGTCACTCATGTCACATGTCACACACACCTTATTTCACTGTTAAATTATGGCAAAAAGACAACTACCAAATTTGAATGTTTGACAAAAGAATCAAAAATACAGATAATGTCAGAAGTTGCAGGAATCATATTGAAAAAAAAAAGGAAATAAAATACACTTGAGCTGTTTACTATGTAAATGCATCTTGCCAATTTCCTATTTAGAAAACTTCAAACCACAAGAAAAATCATGTTATAATTAATTTCGAATTAAATTTTTTGCCACTCTATGAGGAAACAAAAAAAATTAAAAGTCATACTTAGAGTGTGTTCTCAAGGTATTCTGAAAGGTGTTTTTTTTAATTAATACTTTCAGAGAGGAAACCAGTAACTTTTTTTTCATTGCAGTAATTTTTTGTTGTTGTTTTAGCAGATTTACTTAGTAAATATTATCACCAAAAGGCAGCAAAGACTAGGAACTTCAATTATGTTTTCATTTTAAATCTTTAACTTGATCAAAGTGAGTAATTTTCCTAGTTTTATTCAAGGACATACCTGTATCATCTCTTCTTCATCTTTTCAACTGAGAGACCGCACAGAGCATTTGGGTCAAGAAGTCAAAGTTCAGAAAGACTGTCAGCAAGAGAAAACACCTCCATAATGAAACGTGTTGACCAACATTAACTACAAATACTGCCAAATTTGCTATCTTAGCAAGTTTCCCAAAAAAACACATGTACATACACACATATATGAGTATATATGTGAAGCTTACTCAAAGGCATCACTCAGCTAAAACAAGGTCTGAACCATAGGTATGCCACCAATTAGATGACAATTTGAAAAACAAATAGAATTGACCCTGATAACACATGTAAATGTCATGGGGAAGGCTGACCCAAATCTCTGCCAAATGAGAGAGTCTATCTTGTTTCTCAGGTAAGCTATGCAAGGAAAAGAAAATAAAGCAATCATACAACTTTATGTTGTTTTAACATCTTCATGGTGAGAGGCCAGAAAGTCATAGTAACCCAGGAAACAATTACTAATTGCCTTCAGAGATCCATGGGAAAAAAAATCAAAGAGATCAGTTGGGGGCCACACAGCAATGAAGAAATTGGCATCTTAATCTGACCACCCAAGTCAGGAGCCAGTAGGAAGTGAAGAAAGGTACCTGTCCAAGAGAAGCCCTCTATGGGTGTCACAAACCATGCAGAAGGTTGAGTCTGATGTGGATCAGCTAGCTAATCAAAAAAGCCAGCTGCAAGCTAGGATGGAGCACACGGACCCTTTGCAGAAACTGACCTCTGCCCTCAACCGGGCCAGGAGCTTTGGTCAGTGTGTAAGTCCTTACAGTACCTGCCCATTCCATGGAAAAGAAACCTTACAACAGAAATTGCTGTCAACCCACTCTACCATTCTGGTTTGCAATTCAGTTTACATTTTTTTACCAAATATTTCTATGCCATGGTACGCTCCTGTTCTTGCAGGCACCAACATATATTCCTCCGGGAAAACACTTTTTGTTCCCCCTCTAGGAAGTTCTATTTTATATGCAGAACTTTCCCACGTCAAATCCACAATAATATTTATAAGAAATAACAATTAAATGTGCACTCTGGGGACACTCAAAATGCAATAACACATATTTCAAAAATCACTCAGGTTAAATACATTTTGCCATCACCACATTTTAACTATATTATTGAGAGGCATGAACTACTGGACCATCAAATATTACAATCAAGTATCCCTAGCATCCTCTACTTGTTTTAAGTATATATGTCACTTTTTAAAGGTCTATAAATTAAAATATATCTGACACTGATTAAATGGTATTTAGTATTAACTGAAAATTCTGCAAACACCTCATGCTGTCATACAACTCTGCATTTAACAACTACTGTAACTGTGAAAGCTAAGAACATAATAGGTATCATTAAGTTTCATTTCTAAATTTCATATAGGAAGAAAGGTATTGACTTTATGGCAGTCATGGACAACACTTAATGAGAATGCACAAAGATTATTAATTGATGTTGAGAAGTATTTGAAAACAATTTCCCACTCATCAATTCCAGATACGCTAGGTAAAAATAATACAGACATTCTAAATGCTTCATCACGAGCTTCAATATTTTTTTCTGTTTGAAATGAGGTTTTGATCTCTTTAATTATTTAATGAGTTATTGCTTCATCTTTTATGCATAATTCCAGTCTTTCTTCAAGAAAGTTTCCTATTAAAACAAACAAAACCCCCCAAAAGTTTAAATTTGATTGCAGAAATAGCTTCAGATGCCCTTTACACTGAGAAAAAGTAATTATGTCAGAGAACTACTATATTCTCTGACGCATGCCAGACTTGTGCACACAGAAGTCAGACTCTGGAGATTTGCAGGCACATACACCTGGCATCTGCATCTTCCAGTTGCAGACTGTTGCTCTCCAAAGTCATGAAAGTTGTACAAATTCATAGTAATAACAGGATCAATGTGGCCAGCTTTGTCAAGAGGCACCTTCTACCAGCTGCTCAGCTCTGCAAAGTGGGCATTTTTTGACAGCTTTTTTCCTTTGAACCTTTTGTTCTTACATTCTTACACAGAAAAAAAAATCCACAGAATTACAGCTGGCACTGGTGCTGCACACTTCTTTACAGCCCGTGCATTTATTTCCTTTTGTGTAAGATAAATTTTATGGAGCATGTACTCAGCACGCAAAGTGTTTAGAATGGATTTTCCCAGTGACACGCTCTGCTGTTTTTATATCCACAATTTTACATGCATGACAAATAATTGCCATTCAGACATGTATTTTCAGGTGCAGAAGTAAAGGCCAATATTCTATAATGTGGTTTTTGGTGGCCCTAACATTATACCAAGTGTAACTGACTTTATGAGGACACCTGGTAAAGGTTCCGGGTTGCTTTGTGCATAAAATATAT
Source organism: Drymodes brunneopygia (assembly GCA_013400955.1). Taxonomy (NCBI): domain Eukaryota; kingdom Metazoa; phylum Chordata; class Aves; order Passeriformes; family Petroicidae; genus Drymodes; species Drymodes brunneopygia. Next base: position 689,557 of record VZTZ01023901.1, read on the forward strand.
GTGTTTTTACTCTGAAAATGCCACCCTTCCTCCACATGTTCCAAAAACAGTCTTTTCCATTAAAAAAGGAGTAAATTTGGACAAGACTTTGCCCAAGATTCAGGTTTTTCAAAACTTTGTTCTCTGTCAGTCAAAGTAAATACTTTTCATGATTATCTTGAAGGTGCTTTTAGCCCATATCTGAAGGCCTCAATCTGTTACAATTTAAAAGAAAGTATATCACAGGTTGCTGCATGAGGCATAAAAAGTCCCTTTGGAATTACCATGAAAAATAAGACCCTACAAATTGCTGCAAGAGACAGAAAAAAAATCCATACACTGGCACGGAACAGATTTCATTCCTTATAGAACTAATTTTTTAACCAAAATGACTTCTACATATGGTACTCAATAAGCAGAGATAATCAAGCCCATTAGATAAAAAGCCAATGCTCATCATGTGAAAAAAAACCAAAATGAAAACTAAATCAAACCAACCAGAACAAACCCCCAAAAAAATATCACAAATGCCACATCCCCCCAAAAAAATATTTGTTTTAAAAAAGGCTAATTACTCCAATAATATATTGAACAGAGCTCCAACAGTCAATCCAAACTATAAAAGACAGCACAATTAACAACCGAGAAGCCCCCAGCACATAGACCAAGATGCAAAGCAAACAATGAAAGAAAACATACAGATGAACAGTGATGAATGTTTTTTTGTTCTTCTTAATCATGGGAAGGACAGTAAGTGAATCTGTTTCCCCAAATCAGGCCTGGAATGGTAGTTCACCATTAAATATTTTAGTAGCAATTCAGGTAGAGTAAAGACCAAAGAAATAGCATTTAGTTTTTCTCGCATTAAACTACAGTAGCATAAAATTGGGAATAGGCATTTGCACTACAGACATGCTATTATGTCACATAATGCCACCTAAACTTCCATGACACATAATATTACATCATTATTTTCAGTGTCACCAAAATTATCATTATCAGTAATGCAAGGAGATATAAAATCTATTTTGCACTCAAAATAGTTTGATTTCAAGGCTAGGTCTAATTTGATCACTTCATAGAAGAGCTAGAACATCAGCAGGGTTTGGTTGTTTGTTATTTTGAACACAGTAATACTTCACTACTAGTAGAAGTACAACATTTGTAGCTTACATGTTCCACCCTTCTGATTCTACTCAGTGCCAAACACTGCCAAATGTGAATGGCAAACAGAATATGCTTCTGCATACCAGAAAGTATCAAGTCTTAATGTAGGGCTCCCAAAGTAAAAAACAAACAAGAACAAAACAGATGACACATTGAAGAGGTCAGTTTAACATCAGTCAGACACTCTTTACTTGCACTTAAATTATCTGTACATTAAGTTACCATACAGAGACATCTATATTCATTGGCGTAATCAACAACCCAATCAGTAGATGTTTACATTTTCCCCTAATTTAGGACAAATTTGGTTTAGCAAAATGCTGGAGGTTAACCATTTTTTTCAGAACAGACACAAAAGTGATGCCTCAAAGTTTTATAGAACAGGTCAGTCACTTGTGTGTGGTAGCATTGTGAGGTGTGGCAGCAGAGAAGCTATGCCCAGTCATGCCATAATCTATTTGTTTAAGCTGAGCTGTTTGACAATAAAGATTACATGAGCTTCAGAGAGAAAACTGATTCTATCATATTTCTCCTAGAACACCTGGACAGCAGCAATTTGAAAGTGAAGAGTTCTATATTAAGATCTTAAATTAATTCAAAATCTTCTGTCCAGGTTAGCTGGTAGCAGATGCTGAAACCACGAAACCTCTGGAAGCAAAAAAAGCAATACACATTCTTAGAGCTGTATTTTTAAGCAAGAATGCCAAATTTCTCTTACAAGCCATTGTCTTGCATTTAAGATTGCAGAGAAAAAGCTTGATATCACAATCTGTGAAAATATGCAAAATATAATCTGAATTGTTTGACTTTCTCTTTAATTTGAAAAGTTTTGAAGCAGGCAATTCTGAATTATGATCTAGCCCACCATCTTTTTAAATGGTGATTCTTTTAACTCCTTGCACATTTAGTTTGACAGCACTATCATGACCAGTCTACTGAGTGTTTTATGTTATCAGAAATGTAGACTGTGAGCCTGACAGAACCCTGAAATAATTTATGAAAATGTAAAACTGCCCTTCTACCTATCTGCTAAAGACACAGAAGAGCAGTAACGTGATTTATGATCATATAAATTGCAGAAAATACAGTATTACTAAATTTAAAAAATCCCCAAACACACAATTAAAAGACATCAAATTCAACTAGTAGTCTTCCAATTTGTTATAATTTATGATTTTAGTGCTTATGTGTTAATATTCAGAAATTTTAAATGGACAGGGAAACAAGTAGTACAACTTCTTAACCATACTCAACAAATGTACAAGCGATAAGTGACTAAAATTTGTGTTTTAAACAAAGCTTAAAATGGCAAAAAACATGGAGTCTACACATAAGAAACAGGTTGGCCCAAACTGTACCCTACGCACAGAATTTTCATGATTATATGGGAACAGTAAAAGCATAAGGGCTTATTGTTTCCGTGGAAACTTTTTACCTACAGGATCCACCCACAGGAAACAACACAACACATCCACATCCCTTAGAAAATGGACTTCACTGGGGAATTTCATAATGTTCTGTGAAAGCAGAAGGAGCAGTGCCACACTTACTTCAGAGGAGAAAAATGAAAGCACAGAAAATTACATCTGGAATTAGAACCAAAGTCAGAGCACTGCAAGGTGTCCATCAAATGTAGTCCATCAAATTGTCAAAGAACAGCATTCATGGATGATGGAGGGAGCCAGATGAAATACAGCAGAAAAACTACCATCAAAAACAACACTATTTTCATGCATTAAAGGGTTGGCCACGGATCCTATGAAGAGGACTGTCAGCAAACCAGCATTCAGCACTCTCACTGTGGCTCAGGAGGGCCAGACTGCACTACCTGCAGACAGTGGCTACAGCAGGGATTCCTCACTAATGAGACTTGAAACAGATTTCAGGCACAGCGTGTGGACAGGCTGAGCTCACAGCAGCACTGGCCTGTGCATGCTGTGACCTCCTTTCCTCACTGGAGGAGACTGCAGCAGCATTAGAGGGTCTTAACAGGCATTCCTGTCACTGCCCATCTGTAACAGTGAGACAGCACTGTCAGAGGGTTCAGGAAAGCCAATTCACATCCCCACCTGTGTCTGAGATCTTGTATTCAGAGCAAAAGTCTAGAAGTGGTGAGAAAATTGCAGTTAACCAGTTAACCATTTGCCCTGTGGTAATGTCTTGCCTACCACTGGAGAAGTCAAATGATCAGAAGCATTTTGTTTTCCTCTCACAGAAAGAGAGCATTTGAAGCTCTCATGGAAGGAATAGCTAAATATAGCTAAAACTTAAGAATACTAAGATGGCATTGCTGCCTGATCCTTACCCTCACTTCATTTTGTTCTTGCACTGAATACTTGACATTTATATCCTATACTGAAATGAAGGTTTCTGCTTTCTTGCCCAGAAGGACAGGGAGTGCTAAGAGGGCAAAGTGTTTGCTGCATCTTTATCCCTCTCAAAACAACAAAGCCAGTGCAACAGGCTACTGCAGTAATGGTAGTGTACAGGATGGAAAAGTCTCCCTTTAAGCATCTGCAAGCACAATATTTTAAGAGAAATGACAGTGTGGGGGTTTTTTACTTGGGCTGCCACTAGACAACAAATCTCTCTAATAAGACAAACGTTCCCTTAAAATCAATAAGACATCACTGTAACTACTTTAAACTGTTTCAGCATGACAGCACTGTAAAATACAGCCGTAATTTCAAATATATCTAGTGAGTAAACTAAAAGGGCTTCCTTAGGATCACATGTCAGTGGGTTAAGACATACATCTAATTGCTCCAAGAGACAGTTTTCTTATTATTGACACTAAAATAATTCCAAACTTTTATATTCACATGACCCTATGACTACATACATGGACACATTTGGCTAATAACAGATAAATGAAGGTACAGACATCATGCTAATGACTGAAAACTTCCATTCCACAACATGGATAGTCTTAAGAAACATATTCTGAACAAGGAAATATTTCCACTGTCTACACATACTGTTCCTGCTGCCACAATTTTAAAAGGCAACACTGATGGGGAAATGAAGTCATGAATCTCGTGTATTCAAAGTCTAGGAGAAGAGTTGAAAGATCTACTGATACTTGCAAGAAGGCTGAGAGACATCTTCCATCTTCATATTAAAGTTAAATCATCCCACCCTAGAACATGAAACAGCTGATGTCTGTATTCCCATTAAAAGTAAGATTACACTGTCAAATTATACTCTCCAATACAAAATCTTGCCTTTTTATTGAAAACTTTAAAAAAAAACGTCAAAATAATAAAGTTACAAATGCACATATAAATAGGAGCTAAGAAATGTGTGTATTTTATGAAAGTTGTTTCTAGAGACAAGAAAAGCCTTTGCAGTAGAGGGAGGCCAGGGGCTGTGACAGACCCTGGGTGATCTCTCTTGTGGTGGAACAATGCCTTCATCTCTAAGTACAGAATTCAGCACACCTGTAATAACCATCTCATTTTAAAGGACAAGAATCAACAAGCCTCATTCAATTTGAGTAGTTTACACATGTGCACACTGCAGAAACTAGAATTGTATTTCTAGTATGCTTATGAGAATTCTCAGAAGCCAAGAAGCTTCCAAAGCTGGTGATATGAGCTGAAAGTGTTGCCTCCACTATACAGAAAATAATCTTTCCCTTTCATGGTAAGGTTGAGGAACATTCACAGTGTCTTTGAGAAAGACCCTCAAGTTGGGCAAGTCTTCTCTGCCTTAGAAAAAAAGAATCATACCAAAATCAGCATTATTTTGTTCATGATTATGAAGAAGAATTAAATATTACTGCAAAGAGTAATTTTACAGAATTCTATATGCCTGAATACATAGTATTTTAAAATTTCTTGCTCAAATAGCCAGATTCAGACAAAACAGGAGAAACCTATCAGGCTAGCATCAGTTTTGAAAAGCTGGCAGTATACTCAAGCAATTTGAGCCACTATTATATTGTTTCTTAACTAATCAAACAGTTGCCAACAACCAGATTTCAATGCCCGAGGGCTGTCTTTAAACAGAACAAGATATGGTGGTGTATGTGTGACTGTGGATGGTATTTTTTAAATGCTGACTAGATTCAAAAATACTTCTTTAAAATGAGTCTTGGGACACAGACTTTTCTGATGACAAAATTCTGCCTTCAATAACTTTTATTTGAACTTCATTTGTAACGTGCCAACCCCCCAGAAGAAAAGCATCTGCACCAGGGCAAACAGCTCACAGAACACTGCTCATAACAGAAATCAGTGTGAAAGGTACCTACAGTAATTATCTGTTTTTTCAGCTTTCTGACAAAAAGGGTATCCAGCTCCTGGTACCCTATTCAGCTACCAGGTTTAGGCACTACAACACCTTCTGCAGACTCTCTCAGCCACAGCCACTGCTTCAATATAATTCAGGACCCAAGTAAGTCATGCAACTGAAGTATAGAAGTTTATAGCTGAAGACAAGACAAATAACCATCAACTAAAGATGGCAAACTTTTGTGTTCATGGTTTTGGTTTGTCGGGGTTTTGCATTTATTTTTAAAAAACACCATGTAGCAGGAAAATTGTACAATTAATTTTAATATGGAAATTCTTCCTCTGTAAAACCTCAGATTAATTTTAGAGAGAGAAATCCAAATTAAATGAAATCTGAAGCCTAATATTTTAAACTTAGAGGCACTTCAGAGTACGAGAGGAAAACTACACACTAGAGCCCAATTCAATTTATTGGAATTGGGAATTCCAGGGATAAAAGGAATTATAAAAGCTTTCTTCATGAGACTTGTAGTCAGACTACAGCAGCAAAAAAAGACATGTGCCAGCAGATTGTAAGCACTGGCTACAAACATAAAGAGGCAGAAGGCTACTGAGATATGGAATCTTGAGCTTCAAATCCTTTATCAGTGAAAAGATCAATTTTTAAATCGCTACTGGTATTGGATGCTTAGTCAATACACAGCAAATTGGAGAAATATGCTTTTATGGACTTTTCATAACAAGTCTGACCAAAAAAAAATACTATGCAGGCAGTAGCCTTTGCATAATCTTATCAGGAAAAGCAGCCTGTAAAGAATTGCATTATCCCAAAGCACGCTAATAAAAGCACAGCAAGGAATCTCTTATTTTCTTACTGGTAGCACAGCAATGTTTTTGATTCACAGAAATATGAAAAAGAAAATGTTTCAAAATTATTATAACAAAACCAGAATATTAACATTTTCCATTTCTCTCACTGTCATGAAATTGCTTGTCATAAGCATCACATGGCAGACCAAAATAGTAATAGTTCCCAAATAGGGACCAGAAGACTTACTGACAAAGAACTTAATTTTCTAAAGCATCTTAAAGATAACTAAGCATGTCACAGTCTGATTTATGGGTGTACTTGGGGAACACTTCAACCATTGATCACAGGAGCAATCTATCACCACAAAAATACAGAAAAACTTCACTAGGAAGTGTCTGTCTTATAACTACAGATGCAGTTCGATTTCCATGCAAACGTAGCATAGAAGTCCAAACAATGGTCATGCCAAGAAAATAATAACTTCCCTTTTGAGAAATACCATGTAATATTGATGATAAACAGGATTAGAGGTTTTGTCATAAATTGTGTGTGACATCACGCTCAACATGAGCTTTACATTAAGAAAAACTATGAAGGGAAAGCAGTACATGACAGAGTACATCAGTAATCTGATTCATATGCTAGAGCTTCCCCTCCCTGTTCCCCCACCCCCACATCTCTTGCTGAATACAAATCATACCTCCTAAAAAGATTGTAATTACATGACTCTTTCCAGGCAGCTGTCATTGCAAACAAACATCCTTACCCTTCCCGAAGAAAAAAAATCCCAGTGTATATTATGCAATAAACAACCATATCCATTTATCTGTTAAGTCATACCTAAAAAAATTTCAGAATGTGAGATAATCAGCCACAACACAAAAACCATCTACCTGGCTTATGAATGATTTCATCAATATCCTGCAATTCTAATCCTTGCATTACATCTTAAGCCATTTTATTATCACTGGTATAAGTGAAATTGTCACATACTAGGAATTTTACACTATTGTCAACCTTTGATAAAGTGATCAAAGTCACTAACAAATTTAACTGCACTAAATATTATGCCTCCCTATGTAAAAGCAAAAACCAAACCCAACCCAAACAAAACACACACACACAAAACCCCAAAAACAAATCAACCAGACAAAAAACCCACAACAAAACCCAATACACTGAGTGACCTAAAGGCTGTAAGGCAATAAAACAACATCAACATGTAAAATCTTAACCTGTTTTCCTTAATTACAGACATGTTTCAAGTATCAAATACCTCTGTATGTACTTCACAACTGCCATGAAAATTGTCTAATTCACATGAATAAGCACTTTCTTTGTAGCATGTAACAAGTCTAAGCCTTTAAAAAGATTTCATCTATCATTACATCTATTTAAGTAGGTAACAACTGAGATAACATAGATAAATGTAAAACAATTAATTCCCATCAATAACAGTGAGCTACTACTTGTCCTTTAAGAGACATGTCAATACCTCCTAAACTACTTACAAGCTTTAAGGTAAACATTAGCAGTTACTCTAGTCTGGTGCTTAAAATAAACATGAGCAGCTACTCAAAAGTGGCATTCACAAGACCCTTTAGGTTTCAGTTTCAAATCTGCCTTGAAGATCTCCTTACAAAAAAAATGCATGCTCTACATAGTAAATGAGCATACATAATTTCGAGCTTTTGTTTTTTCTTTAAGGTACAAACTGTAGAGAAAAACCTCCAAGTTCAAATCCAATTTACCAGTATTTCCCAGGTAACAAAGCCTCCAAAGTTATAAGTCTCATTCTGTCTTACTGCTTTTGAGAAGGTAGAACATGAAAACGCTGCTGAAGAGCAAAGAGGTCCAAAGTTTCCTTCACAGCACAGAACTGTGCAGGGTGCAGAACTAAATTTCATGCCAAAGCACAATACATATTAGAGTGAGGATTCCTCCTTGCAATTTATTGCGTTCTGTGAACTTGTCTGAAGGAAACTAATAGTCATCATCACCTCTGCCAGAATATAAAGACCAGAGAAATGCAGTAGGCATAAGAAGAAAACCATTTGCCAGTTATGAGCAAAGAATCAAAACTGAAAATAAAGCAACAATATCATGGCTAATTTGTTACTTGCTAACTGCAGGATATCAAAAATCTAAGATCTTTAGGCTATTGGCTTTGGTTTCGGGGCAACAGAGTAAGACTCATCTCTGTAACAAAAAAGTTATACTAGCATATGAATGCATCCAAAAACCATATTACAAAGGTTATTTTGTTTGTTTTTTTCTTTAGATGAAAATCTTCCAAGGTAACCAAGATTGACCGATATCTGCTTTCTTTATTAAGGTATCTTATGCTCAGATATTTTTACACTTATATAACATGCAAATTTTCCTGTACCATATATTGAAAACTGCTTAAGCTTAAAAGGTATTGTATCTACACATTTCGTTTGGCATCAAGGAGTGTCTTCTCTACCATATCATGACAATTCTTGCCTTTGACAAACTTACTCCTACCACTCTAAATGTACAACATTCAAGTCATGACAGTTTATTCAGTGACCCTTGCAAACGCTTGGTTAGTGTTAGTGTTCTTGCTGACCTTAACTCACTTGCCCTTGTCCAATTTTCTCACTTATGAAATTTTCTTTCTGTACTTCTTTTAGAGTAATAATACATGCACATACATACACAAGCCAATGTAAACTGAGGCTACTTTATGAACCTCATAGTGTGTGTTCACAACTCAATAATAAAATTATGAGGCAGAGTAGGCATTTCATCAACCATGTTCTTCAGGAACCATATGTATTTCTTTCACCTTTCCATTACAGTAGACAAAATCAAACAGAAGTTCAAGACAACTGTTGAAATATTACATACATATAGAATGGGTGTCATATATTAACATGACACTGGTCTCAAGGCACTGAAGTCTATATTAAAAAAAGTATTCAATTTGGAGTCCTGATGACATAATTTGATCTTTCGGTTACTGACTTAAATCACTTCGAATAACAGTTCTATTAGTAAACTCTTCTGAAAACAGACACCCAAGGGTTTTCACTCCATCACAGAAACTCAATTCCACACTTCATTATAAACTTATGATATTTCTCAAATATTGAAGAAAGCTGAATTAACTACTTATTTTTTTTAAAAAAGCCCATATCATATGTGAATGCACTTCATACTTTGGTCTTTTTTTGTGCAACAGACTTTTCCAACTGCATTACTAAAAGAGTCAGAAAGCTTATACACTGGGGAAAAATTAGTAGGATTAATGACTGTTAAGCTTTCCTAAAATCAGTGAAATAAACTAGGAGAAGATTATACAAGTGTATTGGAATGTAGTGTACAGCTGCTGCAACAAGTTATTCAACACCTAAGTATCTTCATTGCTTCATTACATAAAAAACCCACCTCATCTTTAGGCTATATTCAAAGAGGCTCTAGAGCTAAATTTGATGTAAATTCCATTGCTAGCTACAACTTCTGCTAATTATTGGGGCAAATCACTGAAAAATTGCAGGGATAGTCTGCACTGAAGTTCTTACTCTCACAAAGGACACTGCATAGAAAGACTGACTGTAAACACTCCCTGCAGCTATTGTTATTTCACCTCTACTCATAATATTGTCCAGAAGTCCACTATGGGCACTTGTGGCTCCTAAATGATACTGCACTTAATATTCTTAATGATAGCTCAGTATTTGACAGTCATCTGTAAGTGTGCACAGACACATGTCAAAACCTTCAGATAAAACATGTGTATGAGCATCCAAAAATCACAGAAAAGCATTATAGAATGAGTTGCCTCATTAAGAACCTCAGTTGCGCATGACTAAGTCAGGCAGATTTACAAATTCGCCATGAACTTTGAAACAGTTCACAGCATTGAGCTCTGCAATTAGACAGAAGATAAATTCTTCTTCATAAATTTTAATGCTGTTGTATGGGCATCACATAAAATTCTTTAGCAATAACAGGATTTGGCATACAATCCTTACAATTGTTATCCTAGCAACTGGAAAACCTTTCAGATATTTCCTTTTTTCATGTCTTCCTGAACCAGCTTCAAGCTCTCAGGTAGAAGCTCATTTAACTACTTTATTTAGCTTTCATTTCAAAAAGCCTGCTAATGGAAAGGCAGAGGAAGCAGGTACTTGCAGAAATAATATCACAATACCATGAACCCAGAAGACCCTCACCAACACAGATACAAACACTGAGTACCAGCTAGGGAGTTTCCCTTTGTGAGAACCATACTGTGCAGGATTTGCAGGGGTAGACCACCATCTACATAAGCCTGAGCCATCTCTGTCTAGACGATAAAAAGACTGGTTCACTACTCCCAAATCACATATACAAAACAAACCTGAACATCAGCATAATTTACATAAATAGATATTATGGGGAAGACAGTCTTTACTGCTTGGGCTACTATGTCCATCAACAGCACTAGGGAGTTTTTACACAGTATAGATTCCAGCCATAAGCCTTATAGGATGAGTAGAAATTCAAACAGAATGACTAGGCTCTGGCCAGCAGAGAGCAGTTTGGCAAAAACATTTCAATGAGTACCATGTACGTTAAGTTTGGTTGGGAGTTTTGAAGGGTTGGTGTTTTATACTTTTTATATTAATGTTAGAAGAGAACTTCAATGAATTTAGTTATCCATGTCATTTTGCTCTTTTCTGATATGTAACTTCAACAACATTCAAGAAGAAACTGTTTTCTGAGACACCGTAGTCTTGGAAATGATGCAACCCAATCCTCATAGGAAAAAAAAACCAGAAGTGCATGAGATGATTCTCAGAATTCAGAATCTCTACACTTCTCCTACCCTTCTAAATGAACTCTCACATTTATCTGACTCCTGTGTGAATACTGCATGTATTCTTCAGTTAACTCTAATGATCAAATTAGAACAAGAATGCCAGAGAACAGTATAAGCTGGGTAACACAATATATTCCTGCTTTTCACACCTTGAGTCTTAATACAAAGAACAGTTTTCACTTGAACCTTCATCTTTAACCAATTAATGGAAGAATAAAATCAAATCAAAATTTTCCATTTCAGGACACAAATCCCAAAATATTATGAACTCTGATGACTGTGCTACCAGTTAACAACTGGAGACTACCTCCAGGGAAGGATGCTGCTTATATGAAAGTGCTCAAACGAAAGACAAAATCACCATATTCAGTGAACTTGTCATAGCCAAATATTGAGCAAAAATATTATCTTAAATTTAAAAATAAAAAAAAAACCCAAACAATGCTTTTCCATGGTCACACAGACCTGTTATGGATATCAACCATCTGTTGAACTTAACAATTTCCTGAAAACTACATCACACAATCCACAGGAAGAAAGACTTCTTTCAGGGATGCAGTTTGTCACAGTCTCTCAGACAATACTTAAAAGACAACATGTTTGTTTTCCCAATAGTTCCTTGGTTTCCATACAGCAAGAGGAAAAGAAAAGCACAGAGACAAGAAACATGTCTGTAAAAAGCAGATGTCTATATTACATACATTTACAGCAGTATGTAGATAGATTTACAGATCTATCAACAGACTACTTATGTTTTGGGTTTGGAAAGGATGCCTTTTTTTTTTTTTATTTCTGGTCTTGCACAACACATGCTTAATCAATACATGGCAAAGGAGATTCCTACAGGTAAAAACACCATTAAAATTGCACGGATTTTCTGTAATTTTTTTTTGTACTAACCATTAATGTAATATGAACCTATAGTTTCTTCTTAACTGGGAGACAACAGGATACAGTATTTACTGATGAAACTACACTTTTGTATGTTTATGAATCAAAGAAAGACAGCCAAGAGATAAAACCAAAACACTGATGCCTTTTAAGTGGTAAAAAGACTAAAGTTATAGAGCTTATGCCTATAGGACACGCACATTAGAAAGACAGGCTTTAGTACAGTATTTCTATTGGTTTTAAATAAGAATTTTACTAAAACTACTTTTTCATCCAACCTATTATAAAGAAACTGCTACTTGACAGCTGATAAGGAACAATGACTGCCAATACTAGCAGGCTGCACTCATTTAAATGGAAATGTTAAAACGCCCTAATGCAGTTTGCAACTTCTTTCAGTTTTATTTTACTTTTGAAGCGGGCTCCTTGTGTCTGTACTGCGGAGGTGCTGCTGCCACAGCATCCCCTGCAGCGTGCCACAGCTGCACCCCTGAGCACTCCGCAGCGCTCCAGCCACGCCGCATCCTGCTCTGCAGCCAAGCCCGCTGCCTGCCAAAGCCACACTCACCCTGTCGGAGCAAAGCGAAACCTTCCTCTTACCTCCACTTCCTTGCTCTTCTCTTTGTTTGTGCCCAATGAACTTCTCCCATTGCTGGCAGTCTCCCGCGCTGGAACTACAGAAATCTGCTGGAGTGGCATTTTTACAGAGCTGCCGGTTGCCAGTACCTGTCTGGATGCCTTATATCTTCACTCCCCCCGAGCAGCCCACCTGTATAATTGTTCATATCCTCTCTTTGCCAAGCTCAGCTCTAAATAAAAAGGGGAAAATATTATTTGAGAAACGGTGTAGCCAGGGTCTTCCATCAAAAGAAAAAAAAACCAACAAAGCAGAGCAAATTGCAAACACAAGCAAGACACAGCAGACAAAGTAGTAAGGCACAACAATCCAAGGAGTTTCACATGCTTGGAGTGATGAGTTGCTGCAAGTCTGTGTCCCTGGAGCACCCCGTCATAGCGCTATCCCCCAGGAGCACTGTGGGAGACAATTCAATTTCTGTGTTACCTAATAAGTGTCATGGAAACCAAGGAAACCCAGGTCTCACAGGCCCTTATTAGCGATCGCTTCCCGCTCACGGCACGGGCTCCCACATTTGCAGCAGCTGCCACTTGCGCTTTTGTTTCCCATCCGATTCCACGGGAGTCCACTGAGCACCCCCAGACACCGCCTCATGCTCGATAGGTACAGCAGCAGAAGGCTGAAAAGCTTAGTGTCCTATTTTGGAGCCAAAATCTCCTCCTTTAAAAGCACGGGATAGCTTGCTGTGTCCTTCATGCGTCTACAATAATCTCCTTAGGTCAAAGGATCTGCCTTGAAGTGAGGAGTAGCGGTGAGCGAACGAGGTGTAAAAAAGGAAGATAAGGCTGGGAGGGATTGCAAATGTGCCTTTCTGAGGTTGATAGTAAAAAAGTTAACCCTTTGCTGCGCTCGTCTGTTCCCGAGACTGCCCCAGAAGCCAGCTCAGCAGGACGAGCCAGAGGCAGCCACACACACGTGCCTTTATAGCAGTCACACACACTCTGAGAATGTCACTTACATGAGCTTCACCCTCCCAACAGCTCCAGGGCTCTCAGTTAACGTGGAGCAAAACATTCAGGAAAACTGTTTCAGCATTTCCCCTCCCCTTAAAACACAAAACAATAAGAGAAAGTCCAGGTGTTGCATTACAAAAATGGATATGAAGAAAGGAAACTCCTATCATTTATACTCCTTTAAAAATTTATTATTCTTGATAAATATTAGGAATGCCAGAAAAACTGATTTTGATTAAACACAAAATTATTAGATCAGAAGTCAAAATTTTAGCACTGTATAAATAATACAGGAATGAAAGAAAAAAAATCCCACACCAAGCAGCAACAATGTTTTAATATGCTGTCAATTAAAGGAAAAAAATATTACCCACGCCCTGAAATATATCATCTTTACTTCTAGCTGTACAGAGTGGCACTTAGAATCCTGACAAGAAATAATAGCATTATAAACAGCCTGGATTCTCTTACAAAGCCAGTGGGAAGGATTTAAAATACTGTTGATTCAGTACTCCACTACTTTAGTTACTATTTCTCAGTCTGAGTTAATAGAGCTTACAAGGGAATAGCCTGAGATAAATTGGGATCTGGTTCAGGTTGCCATCCCAGTTTTACATCACTGATTTAAACTAAGGTATATTGACAGGCTGTAATAAAAGAGTTTATAACATTAACAATGAAACATAATCTGTGCTAGGAGTTTAGAGGTGCTGCAAGACACGTGTATGTGCGCAGATTTTTATATTTAAAACATATATATTCTCTATATCCATAGTCATGGAAGAGATTTACAAATAATAATAGTAAGTCTATTGCCATTTATACAGTTCCTTTTACCCATTTTTAGTTATATTTTATATGCCAAATCCATCTTTAATTTCCAATATTCTAAAATCACTTTGAATGTAAGTTTTAAATAACTTCCAATGTGCACAGGGAGATTTTCCTGATTTTTGAATATAAATAAAGAAAAGAAGACAAGCTACAGTTCCACCAAGAGAGTGGTAAATCAAAAACTTATTCCGTAAGTATTCAAAGACAAGAAATGTCACATACCAGGCTCGTAAAGTTTAACTGTTAATCTTAAACTTGACTATAATGTAAAGGAAAATCCTTTTTAGTTTAATAGAAAGTTTTAAAGCTACACAAAAACTTTTTCCTTCCTCTGAGGCATAACCAGATTAAGAGTTCCTAAACCTGACTCTGCTTTGTCATGATAATCACTCACCTCTTTGATAAAAATATTGAAAGAAAAGTAGAGGGTTTGTGGTATTAAAATGGAACCTTCCTGTAAATGCCCTTTCATGTCTAGTTAAGCTTAAAAAAGTCAACCTGCCTTTTGATACTCTGCCAATAATTCTGCATTTGAAATCATATGAACTTGAGATTTAAGTCAGAGATTTCTGGGTTAACCAGTAATCTCTTTAATCCCATCTATGTCTGTTTTAACCAGAATAAAGACCTTACAGGGTGTGATATGCTTAGTTCTTTATAAAATTATGCATGGCCCCTTTTTTCCCCTATATGAACCTATAACATTAATATGTATATAACAAAAAGCCCTAGTTCCAAACAAGGGCTATATTCTAACATTAGGTAGGTCCATGCTTGCATTCTGCCTAACTATTCCACTAATTACATTTCTTCACCATGTGGAGACTTGAAATTAATGTGCAATTACCTTCCCTGTACATAGGCTGAACATGGCTCTTCTCAGCTGAAGTGCTAAAGCAAGTGGCAAAACAATCAAGCCTCATACTGCTATACCTAGAAATAGAGAGATCCCCACTGCTCCGTGGTAAGGAAGCTGTTAGAAAATGCAGGCTATATCCACATGCACACTGCAAAAGTCAGTGGCAAAGGTGTGGTTGGGATCATTTTTCATTAAAATTAAGTTTAGTTTTCCATCTTTGCTTTTTCAAGTTTACTGTGATAGATGTTCACTATAAAACATAAAACTTTTGCACAGGTGTTGGTACACCTATGACCTCAGAACATCAGAGCACATCTTAAAGAAACAGCAAAACTATTGATTTCAATTTACAATGTATTTTTAGCTCCCAGAGCTAACTCCCAGAGTTGTGAAAAAAGTGATTTTATATATACACACACAACTCTCCTTGTTAAAAATGTATCTACTTCCACTCATCCTCCATGGTGAACAGGCTGTGGTGTTCTATTTAAAGAGTGCTAATTTCAGCAAATGTAACACCCAAAGAGTCATAATTTCAGAGCCATGCCTCACCTGAAGGACAGTGTGATAGCTGCCCAGTGAGGTATGAAGCTGCTGTGCAAAGCAGCACGATAGGGTTTCAATCTCGGGAGGATAACAATAACAAAAGAGAACTGGTCACCTGGAGCAGGTGAAAATGACATTGGCAGGGAACAGAGCTATGTGTGGGGTGTGCATTAGTAATTGGTTTACATTAAGGTAATTCACAGTTCTTGAAGCAAGTAACTACAGAAAAGAGAGGCACCACCCCTCCCTTCTCTTGCTTTTGCCTGGAACACTACTAATCCCAACTCGGATAAGCCAAGGAATCCACCTTATTTTCAGTCACCCAACATATTCCCCCTGGTACATACCTTATGAAGAGTACAAGAGATCTTGGTGACCATGAAGGAAGCTAATTTTCTGGTGTCTCACAAAGTAGGTCAGCTCCCTAGCTGTGGACTACCCTGTGTGTTCCTGTTCTCATCTGCAACACACGAAATCTTTTCATCTATTCCTTCCACATGGCTCCGTGGGTACGGTGTCCTCTCTCACACTTATAGCACATACATTCCCTGCACAAAGCATCCCTAGAAGCACTTCCATAAAAATCTGACTGCAAAAAGGGATCAGAATTATACTCCTACACACATACACTATGTTTTTAGTTTAAATTAATAAGGAGCATATTATCCTCTCAGCATACCCATTTACACAAGAGTACTACTTTGAACTATGAAGAGAATCTGATCAGCTATGGTTAATGGTTCAACCATGGTGATGCAAGTGTCAATGAGAGAATGAAAGACAGCAATACAATTCTTTTGTAACACAAATGCAAGGAAACAATGTACTAGTGTACTGGCAGTTCACTGGCAGCTTATATATAATAGCTCTGTTTAGATGTAATAGCCCTGCCATCACTTACAGAAAAATTTGTACAAGACTCTTGAATTGAAAAAAACACAATAAGCTTACCTGCATAAATAACACTATTAGAAACAGGTAATTCTAGCTCTTTTTTACTCACATAAAATCATCTTTAGGTAAGATGTACTGCAGCTTTTATATGATCTTTCAGTCAGAAGCTATATTGAAGTTAAAAAAAAAAATCATTGTGGAAATAAAATGCTTACAAGTTGGTTGTTTGGACTCCACATTACTTGTCAAAAAGACACACTGGCTACAAATACACAATATACAAAAAGGTACAGCCATGTAGTCTATAGTCCTGAGATGTAGGAACGACTTTCACTTTCCTCAAAAATTAAACAGAAGAGTTACAAACACTGTACAGGCTATGCTCCCTTTACTATCTAACAGGGATTGTTTCTCTTGGAATCACAGCTTAGGTACAGACGCAAAGTCTGAACTCTACAGCAGCTATGGAAGCAGATGGATACTCGTGCTAGGTAATGACAACTGAAATGAGTACAGTCACTTAATCTAGCAGAAGCTCCTAACACCTAAATTAGAAGTACAACTGGCAGTAGTCTAATGCAGACCAAACAGGAGTGTTGTAAACCATTCCCTTGGGCTTCCATAGCATCCTGAAGCTGACACTACAATCAAACGAGGTTTTCAGGTAAATGAAAAATTCCTTTAGATTTTCTCCCACCTTTAAGCCTACAGGAGCACAAAGTTAGCTAAGGAATTAGGGCAAATATGAAAGACATCTTTAGCCAAACACAAATATTCCAAAGCAGCAGATTCTAAATGGGAATGGGAAAACCTGCTGCTCTCTGCCTGAATGACTGTGTCCTATATACTGTTCTGCACTGTGGGCTGGCTTCAAATGGAGGAGCATCAGGAATGCAAGTTTCCAGGAGAACTCATGTTCAAGTAGAACAAAATTTAAAAGTTATTCTAAAACCTTGAATAGAATTAGCATTCTTCACAAATAAGAATGAATGACTGTGAGATATTATATTAGAAGTTGCTTTTTAAATGCAACATGAAGTTGGTTTAGACTTGAATGCACCCATCATGTCATTAGTTCCTCAGGGAGGAGGTTTTGGCAGCTTTTTCCCTTGCTTCCTTCAGCTTTGCAATCGACTGAAGTGCTGAGAAGTACCACGTAATGTAAGATGGTGCATTAGAGCAATAGAGGTGTATTAAAGGTATTAAGGAAGCAATCAACTGAAAAATTCAAACTATTGTCTTTGAATATTTTTCTGTGTTGCCATTCGCAGGATATTGCACATTGTCACACATCATTTCATCAACAGCATTACTAAGCACAGGTAATCTTCCTCTCAGCTGACAGACTAACAGGACTCAGTGCAAACACAGAGGAATCTATTTGCCACTTGCATATTCTGTGCATATATATTACCTAAGTAGAGTATCTTAGAACATTTCTAGAAGATCTGAAAATCCAAGGTCACGGAACGGTACAAGTCAAAAAGCAAGTTAAAAATCAAAAAGTAATACCTGAGACTGAATTAAAATATGACTGATACCTCAAACAGAGGTTTACCTAGCCAGAACTTAGATTGATGAAAGTGAGATATGAAATGATAGAATGGTGATAAATTGGATGAAATATTGCCCCCAGCTATTAAAACAAATTATCTTCATTATCTCCTAGATAAGAGAATTAAAACCTGCTGATTTTCACTGCCAAATGCAAAGACCTTCACAAATGCCTCCTGTGCAGTGTTTGCACTAAGTTTACTTTATTTAAATTAAACCAAGCATACTATTCACTCATCAAAAAATTATGTTCCTGCATTTCTAGTGGTGGAAGTAATCTGCATGCCATGCTGCCTATCTGCTCATTGCTACCAGCACACAAAATGTAAATGCTGTTGCCCTTCAGAATAAAATGTAAATAAAGACACAAAGTATTACTTCCCACTTCTAAACAACATACATAAAAAAGATATTTAACCAGCTCTCTAACATAAGGTGCTTGACAGTCTTTATGATAGAAGCATAAAAATTTAGCAAGCAGTAGAATCCACCTGCTTAATTTTGGGTTAAAAGCTGCAAACCTGAATCCATTAATCTTAGAGTTCCTGCGTTGCTTGATAAAAATGGACTCAAGTTCTTGGCCAACTTGCAAAGCTGTCAGACAACACAGGAGGACCAGGGCACAATGTTGGAAGACTTGGACAATCTTCTAGATGAGAGCACAAGAAACAGGATGAAGTTCCATAGTACAAGCAACCAAACTATGGCACTGGTAGCACAGGAAAAAGAAATTGGGCAGCAGCCAGAAGCACAGACTGATTCAAGGATCAGTGTGGATCAGTGTATTCCTTTATGAAAGGATGACTGGAAAATGCTAGTTATCATCAGCTGCAAAATGTAAACATAGTCCCAGGGTGCACCAACTAAGTTATTTCCAAGTCTTCTTAGTCCTGAACAAAGAACACCAGTAATTCCCTCAAATATTAGACTTTTATTTTTCATAGTTTATTTTTCTTGGATCACCAACATCAAAGAGATTCTGAATTTGAACACAGTAGGAAACTGTTCTTAAAAACCTGCATAAAAGAAAATTATTTGCTAACCCATCTGCTTCTGTTACTAGCCACATATAATTATACCAGAAGACCAAGATTGTTTATTTTTAATGCAGATATTCAGGTGCACAGCATTATGCTACAAACTGTGCTCTCAATTGCTATTTGACAAAAAAACAGATGAACAAATTGTGATCAAAAAATACCAGGTCCATTTGTGTGAATATTGAAAGTTTACAGACTTTCAGTTTAGAGATTTGCATGCTTGCTAAGCCTTATTTCTTTTGTGAATCTCAGCTGCTAGAACCTTTAAGAAACATGAAAAAATGCAAGACAATAATTTAAACATGCAAATGAATATTCCTTCAAACCACTTTCCTAAAGATATTTCTTCTTAAATTCCTACAGGTGTCTATCGTTGACTATACTCTATTTTTCCTTTCATTTCACATGGCTTTCTGATCACCTTATAAACAGTGCTATTTCCCTCCTAATCTCATCTGCTGTGACCCCTTTCTCCTTCTCCACACAAAATTTCATCTTTGCCTAAATATTCATATTCCAAAAATTATAATTTCCCTAATTTTTGAATATTTTATTCTGTAACCTGCTTTATTGAAAATACCTTAATAAAAAAATCTTCTATATTGAACTAATTTTTAACCTTATGTCCAATTTACACGTTGTTTGGCTTCAAAACTTCCACTGCTTCCGAGAGAGGACAGCTCAATGCCAGTATGATAAGGATGCCATTAAATTACAACAGCATGGATTTAGAAACTATCTGTAGAAACTAACATTACAGAGGTGGGGAATTCATTTTAAATTTGCTGGTGGTTTTGACCCACAAATTCCCCTGGCTTCCTAATTTTAAGAAGACCACAACGGAAGGAAGTAATTCAGTTTTATTTGCCTACTTTGTTACCCAGTCACTCTTTATTTATTTTGCTAACGAATCGAACCTCCTGTGAATTTAAATGCTTTTGTTTCATTCTGTAAGGAAATTATTGATGTTTTTCAATTAAAGTGTAAGCCCAGAAGGAACTGATGCCTGACTGATACCTGGGGTCAGCAGCCTTGTTTGCTTGAGTAAACAGATACGAAGGAAAGAACAGAACCTCAATGTAAATGAGCCAACAGAGGGAGCTCATCCAGCCTGCTGAGTATAATAGAACTATATTGACATTGGCAAAAGTTAATTAAACATTTTTACAGGGGTCACTAACTGAGTTCAAAACAAAGCACATTCCCTGGCTGAAACTCTACATGCCTGAGAAGCCATGAAATCAGAAAAAGTTATTTCTTTAACAAATACAGAATGTATGTCTGAAGAAATAAAGATATTTAAATTTAGAAATGTGTGATACATTCTTCTAAACTAGCACAAGAATTCTATTCATCCCTTTTTATTTTCTCCAGGTAACAAAAATTTCGAAGTCTTATTAAACTACAAGATTAAAAAAAAATGGGATTAACTTTGCAATTTAATCTTAAAATTGTGAAAGCATACCAAAAGCAGTCACACAACTAGTACAAAGATACTAATTTCTAAACAAATACAGTTTGGTATTATGATGCTTACCTAATTCTGTAATTAGTTATTACACTTAGATGGACAATGCCATACTAACTTTGAGTTTTTATTCACAATACAGCTTTCTCATTTTAAACTGTAGCAGACCCAGGTTCAGAAAACAAATCCCTTGAGCTCCTGCTCTGAAGGATCCAGTGGTTGCTTTCAAACTTGTGAACGTTTTTTGAAAAGCAATACTGAAATAAAAATTATTTGGATTTTTGTATGTTGCTTATTGATCAAGGAATAAAGAGTCTGGCAGGAGGTTATTTTATCTGTTACTTTTCCACAGATCTTAGCATCTAACAGTGGTAATTCAGAAGGGAGGCAGGCAGGAGAAGAAAGACAAAATTATTTCCTAAAGGAAAAGTACCCTCCAACATAAACTCTCAGGCTTATCATTGCAACTCTCCTTATGTATTTGTGAAGATTAAGGGTCTAAAATATTCCTTCCAAATTAACACACCTCTTCCACAGATTTAATTATATATTTCTTTGTGTTACCACATTACCAGCTTTATAAACACTGTAAGATTAATTTGATCATACTTTTATCTTACCTCTGCCTGCATGCTTTGCTTTGGAAGATAAGATTAAATGTAATGTACTATTTCATTTATCTCTTCTTTCAGGCTTCAATAAAAAACTGAATTCTCACCAATGCCACATAAAAGTAGCACTTTTTGGAGTTAACTCCAGTGCAATGTGAGGATACTATGAAAAGCACTTGTTCTGTAATCACACTCCCACTTAAGCACTGGAAGAAAATCCAACCTAAGCAGATCCGATACTAGTTACAGTTCTTTCAAGTTCCACTAAGCACTCCAGAGTGCCCACCTCCTCCACACAGCTATTTCACCTCTGGTGAGCGTGATTTTCCATCATTTGCCCATAGCAATCAAAAACAATCAGGAAAAAAAGTGACAATTGCTCTCCAGTACGCTTTCTGAAGTCATCTTTTCCAGGAATATTTTCAGACATAAGTAAGCTTTTTCTTGTTTTCCTCACTGAAAAACTGCATTTTTTAAAAGAGTCAGAAGAGGTTATTAAGAGCCTAAATTAACGAAGGCTCAGATTTGTCAATCTCCTGATTAAAAACAGCTAATAAACTCATTTTCAGGATTGAAAAAAATATCCATCCTCCTTGTGCCATGAAGATATCTGGTTTCTTCACATCACATACTGATTAAAAGTTTATGTTGTACTGTTGAGTATCTTACCAGGCTACCAATTATCACACACATTTTTATAGTGCAACAGTTTAAGATTCACTAGGAGTGACTTCCAAACCCCAGTAATAGTTCACACACCATTTATACTCTGCAAAGAAAAACCCAATTTTATAAAGCTCAGCTTTACGGAAGTAAGAGTCTTCATTTCCCAATCCCTGAGCAGCACAGATACCCCAGCTCTGAAAGTTAGGATTACACTGTAACACCTCCAGGATGTGAAACCACTCCCACCTATCTGCTTCTGGGATTTAAAAGCTACCATTAAAGACATGAGCAAAATCACAGCATCGGCACAAGCATCACATGTTTCTTACCCAGCAAAGGTCCACCCTTAAAATGATGCTGCCACTGGGTAAATAGGCAAACTCCAAATGACAAAACAGGAAATCGCTATTTCTATTTGAATTCTAAGTGGTTTGAGGTTTTTGTCCCCATTAAGAAACTTCTAATCAGTGGCAAAAACAAAAAAACCACACATTTCAAGACCATTTGCACCATAAGCTTACGGATATCATCTAGTAACTAACACTACAAGTAGAGAATAAATCTTCATTCTCGTTAAGGTACACGTTGTGGCTAAAACACAAGGGTAGTATCTGTCTCAAAGCAGACACTATATGCAGATATCAAACTGTATACAGAAATTTCAGTTAATAGATATGGAAAATCTGTTTCTTGAATGCACAAGAATACTGGGTTTAGTAAATGAGGCACATACATTGGTGACATTTTAAAACTGTTGAATTAACCCGTGGAAAACTATTTGAAACTGCATACAGAAATCCAACCCCTATTTTGAAGTAAATACTTCCAAATAACAAGGAAAAAAAATGGTTCAAAATGGCTGAAAAAATGGAAAAATGTGAAGCACTGGGAAAAAAATCAATAAAAGCTTTGGACAATATGACTATTCAACTATAACATGTCAGTTTAACAGGCACATTAAATACTATCTGAAAAGTAAAAAAAGAACAAAAATATCTCGGAAACAATAAAATCAGCTTTTTCCTAAGAATATTTCCAAATTCTGCACCTACAGATATTCTAATCAAAGTGCTACTTATTTAGTCACTTAAACTGGGATTAGGCTTTGGATTTTCTGAAGGGTCTAAGTAAGTTAAAAGCATTGTGCTGCTAAATTTCAAATGTGATTTTGCAACAAATTCCTTAGAAAATCCACTATGATCATATTATAAAACTATCCTTTTCCCTCTAGTGATGAATTTAATCAACACTGAATACCTTTGAAAAATTTTCTAGATTTGTCCTTTGTTGTCTTCAAAGAGAATTCAGATAAATTTGAGTCTTACCATAAAAAAGACATACTAGATACCAAGCATGCTTCATGACAGTAATGAACCAGTTCAGGACAAAATAACAAATCTAGAAGCAGAAAATATTTTTGAAGCAGAAACTGAGTATTTTCTGAAGTTAGCAAAATCTCCATTTCAGCCAAACATTATTTGGGAGAGATTTTAAAAATTCCTTTAGGAAAGTCTGCAAAGATAACATTTTCATGTTTCCCAGAAGGATGAGTCTCAAAGCACCTTGAACAAAGTCTGCAACTTAAAATATTCACAAAAACTATTGAGGTACATCTTGCTTTATTAGCACTTTTTTCTAACATCATCCATTGATAAACACGTTGTCGATATTAGTATTTTAAGAATCGTTTACCTTATAATAATATTCCATCTCATAAATAGATTGTAGTATTTCCTCCTACATGGCTCTTGCTCCCTCCCTCAAATATTCTTCAGCTGCCTGACAAGGTATTTTATCACCTAAATCTCATCCCACTGGACTTTTCCAGTGTAAGCAGTAAACTTAAACCAACTTAACCAAAAAGCCAGAACTTTCCTATCTCACTGAAATTCTCATTTCAGATAGAAAATGCAGCTAAAAAATGACCCCTTGCTAGATGATTTTCCCTCACTGGCAGTAAGGAAAATTAAGTGACACAAAACAGAATAAGACCTATAATCACAGTACTGCAACATGCATTTGCCAGTGGGACTAAAAAGCTGGTGTCTGTAAGACACAAAGCAATGAATGAAGCAGCTTTGTTCTCTCCTATTACTCAGCTAAGAAGGAAATACTTATCACAGCCCTGAGCTGTTGCAGTCCCAATAGCTTAAAAAAGCTACAAGATTGTGTCAACTAAGCCACAGCTATTAGTGGCACTGGGTCAAGAGTTTCATTACATCTGTGACGCAAAGGCAAAATTTTCCCTTACTACTGCACACTGTGCAGCCCACCCTGGATCCAATTAATAGCAGGTGAAAAGCTGTTTTTAGATCAAGTGCCCTACAGGTGCAATTTTTGGAACTGTTTGCTTTAGAAAAGCGCTGAAATTTCCCACTGTTGCCTGAGCATGAGTCCCTGGTAGTACATGAGTAACAAGAAGCTGAGAGCTGCCCTTCTCTGAATGGCACAGCCCAGTTTGCTCAGCGCAGTGGATGACTACGAGCATGACGCACACACGAGTGTCTGCCTTCCATGCTGTCTGCTCAGCTTTGGGTGCAATTTCTTCATTTAACCAATACTCTTTCTTTTGTTATTATTTTTTTTTAATGAACAAACACTTCATTACAGCTTTCCTTGTAAGCTTCTTGATAAGAAACTTTCTTTCAATGGGAAAATAGGGGATACAGGATGGAACAACTAAGCTATGTTTGAAGAAAAAAGCTACTACTGTAAAATTCTATTTTCAACCCACGTGTTCTTTGTATATTTAGATGCTAGGCACTCCTACAGGAAAGAGACATTTCTTTATATGTGTGCCATGCCTAGAAAATTAGAAACCCAGTCTCAATAAAATTAGAACATTTGGGCTACATTAACATAAAATTACATTTGTTAAAAACAATAAAAAAGGATAAAAATTTTCTGATTTCAAAGAATCATTGCAACCCTTCCCACCTCACACCCCTTGCAATAATAACAGTGCTCAACTTATGTCTGTAAATGCCATCTTTTCTTCTATTCAGGGATCACAATTACGAAAACAACTAAGCATGGATATTTGGGTACTTTCCTTGCGACAAAGGAGACAATTGCTGTGACTTACTCTAACATGAAGGAAGCACATCATAGGTGCAGCCTAATGGAATCAAATTAAAACTTGGTATGACCAACATATAAAAGTAGGGGAAAAAAAACCCAAAACAAACCCAAAACTGTTCCTGTACTTGCTCTCAATTTGTTTTGCAGAAACTTTCACCAATTTCACAGAAACCACTGCTGCAAGGCCATAAACATTCCCTCTGACATAAGGTTCACTTAAACCGTTTGAAATCTACAAAACTTCCACCTGCAGAAACACTGATGAAAAGGACAGACCATCCAGCTGGAGGAGATGAATGAGTGAGTAAAGTAATGAAAGATGCACAGAAAAAGTAGGTCAGAAACAGAAAGCAAGAGCCTTTTAGATGAAATTGTAAGGATTAAATTTCATAAATTGTAAAAGGCTGGCATTCTCATAAGGCATAAAATTAGCCTAAATAATTCAGTTACAGGTTGTAGTTAAGTCACAATTACATTAAGAAACAGAAGATGTTTAGACGCTTGGTTGATATTATTGTTTATAGGATACATTAGCAAAATCCAAATTTAGGTCTCAGATGAGACTTACAAGAGCTAATAAGATAAATTTTAATTGTTACAGGTTATGAATACATCTATCCAGATCAGTTCACATCTGCCTGCTTCAAAATGTTCAACATGCCACCATTCCACCTATTAACAACAATACTCGTAGTAGTAGTAATAATAGTAGTAGTAGTAATTGTACCAGTACTTAAATGCATTTCTCAAATATAACAAAATTCTTATTCATGGTGACATCTTTGAAAATTTATTTACGTGGACCATTAAAAACACAAAAATTTAGAGAAATCTTCCAGGAAAAAAATATAATAGCTTCATTTTATATCTTTTTGTCTCAGAATTGTGCTTATGCATAGGTCTTCTCTATTTTGTATATTTAGCTCCATTAAAATACAGTGTGATCAACTTAGGAAAAAAAAGTAATTTAAAGTAAAATACATTCAATCTCTTCCAAAACAAAAAAGTCTCAGTCTAGAGTCAGAAAACAATTGCTGTCATTTTGCTTTCCCAAGAAGTGAACATCAGCTTTCCATCTCTCTTTGTGAGCAATGCAGTTACATTTTGTCAGCTCGCAGAAATGTCTCCATTACATCACCTCACACAAAGGCAGTTCCAGTGTGACACACAAACCTGCCAGTGCCAGGTCAGTGCACATGAGGGCAGGGGCCCTCCCCAGCACCCCTCAGCTCCAGCCTTCCAGTGCCCCAGCTGTGTTCCTTCTCCATCACAGGAGAAGGCTCAGCTGTTCTCCCTTCTGGGGGCTGTTCAAGTGTGAGGAGATGGAAGCCAGCCTGCAGTTGACCTGGTGAAACCATGAAGACATTCCAGATCAGAGTTCCTCATCAGGAAACTGAGCCTCTAAGGGTCACTCCAGGATCTTCCTGCCCATTGCCAATCATGCCAAACTGAGTCATTATAATTAATCTACCTCTCTAACATGCACACTACTGCAACCTCTTCAACAGATCATTTCAGTATGAAAGTCAAATTTACTTCAAAATGGAAGTTGTTGCAATCCCGTTTCTTTGACAGATACACGCTTACTTAGCCACTTAAAGTGTGTGCAGTCTACCCTCCAAAGTAGCAACTCTCCTCTACAAAGCCAGATGCCTGGACAAATTTCATGTGCTGAAATTAACAGAGAAAATCAGTGCTGTCAGTGCTAACAGCCTCAGGAAGTAAATTTCTGGACACTTGCCACAAATGAGTTTATCAAAGGAAGTTTTCACTTTAGCAGGAATTCTTACATGCTTTCTGCAAAAAATTCCAGGAACCATATCTTCCAAATGAATACAAGATTAATTCCCATCATTCCTCTCTGACTCATGCACGTGCTAGATGCCTCAGCAGGGAACCCTCACAGACAGGAGAAATCACACCTAGCTCCAGACCAGCCATGTCCCCAAGCACAGAACAAGATGACCAAGGCACATTGCAGGCTGTACCTGCTAAGAAATTCTAGCTCTAACTACAGTTACAACTATGTATTTTAGTTATTTAAACACACAAAATACTACCTATCAGGGCTATTTCTCCAATTTCACCACTAATAACAAGATAATTGAACCTGGAAAGGCCAAGGATTGCCTGGGTTAGTCAACTAAAAAAACCCACAAGCTGCTGATACTTCCCAGCTCCTGGCCAACAGAAAGCTGCAGATAGCAGCACAGGCAAGTTTTGCTTGTTTACTTACATTTAGAATAGAGACTTCTTTCACAGAAGTAGAAACACATCAGTATTCCTACTGCCTTCCTGTCTGTTTGACAATAATTTCTAATGTCACTCCTTAGGTTGTTTTCTGTTAAATAAACCTTCTGCTAATAGTCAGTCACAAACCAAGAGCTGCACAAAGAGGGTATCTTGAAGCCTGAGGAGTACAAAAGTCATACAAAATCTAAAAATACAAACAAGCTCTCAGAGATAACTGCACAGCTGAAAGGCAACACTCTCACAATGCACACATGATTTAAAAAAAGGAAATAAAAACAACCCTAATCTTACAGCTACGGAGACCTGACATTAATGCTAAACTAGTTAATTGAGGAGCAGAAGCACCTCTTGACATTCTGTTTTCTAGCTAGCAATTTCCTATGATTCATGCAGTGTAGGTTTACCTGAAATAGACTACAACAAGAAACTGTAATCAAAGTAATTACAGAAGTATGAATTTGCCTCTCCCATTCAAGTTTAGAGGCAAGAGCTTACACATTTTTTTTCTAGGAAATGGTGAATCCTTAGACCATTCTCACATGAACCAGCCCACAAAAACAGTGCTGTCTTTGGTGCATTACATTAATCAATAATTACCCTCTTTAGCTTTGTGGAAGGCACAAGAAGGCCACAACCATGACAGTCCTTCAGACTCTATCAGTAGTCTACAGCAAGAGTAATCCTGCAGAATGACATTTCCTGAGCCAACCACCTCAAACCTGCCTTCAGAGGAGGGAGACACAACGCTCAGTGACACATGAACTTCTAGACAACATGAAGGAATAAAATACAAGGTGCTTCCCTACCAATATGAGGTTTCTCTGGAGTGTTCTGCTTTCAGTGGGTCCAAAGAAACTCCCCAGAGAGAAGTGTGCTTGTGTGGGCATTCTGGAGGTCCTGATGCCCCCCTTGCACCTCTATGACAATACAATCTGTCCACATTGTAAATTATTGGTACTGGACTTGAACCTTTTGCCTGTTGGGAAGCTGAAACAAAGTTTTCTGCTTGAAGCCAGACACTATGACATGTAAACACACAACATAATACCATATCTCACCTGAAATTGCTGTACTTATTAAATCGTATGATTTGAATCATAAAGAATTTTCTTAGTACTTTTTCTAATATCATTATGACTCTTGCTCTCAAGTGCATTAATCTTATTTGTAGGACAAACAAATATTTGCAAACAGACCCAGTAAAAAAAATTTCACTGGCTCTTAATCCCAGGTAACCTTTCCTCTCAATGGACTAACTGTGGAGTAATATCCAACGAATGTAACAAGCAGGTGAAGTAAAAACAACAGGCTACATAACAATGCTCATTCCTTCCCTCCCAAGCTAATTCTGTAGCATGGTCAAGACAGCCAAGAGGAACAGATCCAAATTCAGTCTTGAGAGAGGCTGTGAAGCCAAATCTCATTGCATTATTTGGAAGCATACACTGAAACCACACTGTGCTAAATGACGGAATCAAAACATTTGTAATTTTACCCATACATTCTCTAAACCTACACATAATTAACCAGAGACTTTTTAATCATAAAAATATACAGAATTATTATATATTTTCACAACACTGAAAATAAACTAAGAAGTTGTCTTCT
Organism: Drymodes brunneopygia; assembly: GCA_013400955.1. Lineage (NCBI taxonomy): Eukaryota > Metazoa > Chordata > Aves > Passeriformes > Petroicidae > Drymodes > Drymodes brunneopygia. The sequence continues at coordinate 718,475 of VZTZ01023901.1, forward strand.
ACTGAATTTGAAAAATGTTAGACCAATCAAAACCAGCAACAATTGTTCAGAGGTACTCACTGCTTGTATCATTCCCTTTCTTCTCTCCCATTTGACCTCAATTTTTTTATATTCATCAAAACCGAGTACCTTACCTTCAGTTCCTGAGAATTCTTTGCAATATTTCTTTTTCTTCTGTTTGTGTGTCTTTTTATTTTTTTCCATCAGCACTTTCTCAAATTTAGCACTGCTTGGGTCATGAAGAGCTTTCCAACTCTTAATTTTTAAGGCACCTAACAGAATTCTCCAGCTTTCCTTATGTTCAGCAGCTAATGAAGCCATGCCTGGTGGATTATGAATGCTGTGCACTTGTTGACTAGCACCATCTTAATATCTACACATGCATTGTGACACTACCTGAGATTTAGGAAGTTTATGTCTAGAGAAAATATAAACTGCCTACTGACTATAAAGAATAAAATATTTCCATTTAGTTTTACTGATGCTCTTTACTGTGTCAACATATTTAACTTACAGGACACTTCTCCCTGACCACCATTTTCAGTGAATATTAAGCAACATATAATTTTTAAAACAAAGAAATTACATGGAGCCTGTCCCCTTATTTCACCTTCAGCAAATCATAGTTAATATGTCTGATTTTAACAAAGCATGAAATTACACCTCAGCACAGCAAATTAACAAGCAACAACAGGGACAGCTGTTGTATTTCTTAGTGTCATCAGTTCAGATCTATCTATTTATATTCCTCAGTACACCTCTTATTAAAAAAAAATCTACATAATAAGTAATGAAGCAAAACATGAAAGACCTTTGCAATAATCATATTCTCCTTACTCTGCAATGTAGGTTTGTACAAACCTATGATCAGGAAGATGCTTACAGTACGAAGAAATGCTACACTTAAAACTTGTATCCCCCTGAATATATTGACAGAAGCTGACATGAAAACATATGCCAGGTAACACAAGATATTAAAGTCTAAGTTCCGTTCAGAAAGACAAGAGACAGGCATGGGGAGAGCAGTGGAAGATTCAATCCCCAGTGATCAGTGAAACCTTCATTAGAGCTGTGCATGACACTCCTTGAAAATTAATGTGCTCTTAGGGTCTTGGAATTTTCTACAACAAAAAAGGCTGTATTAGTGTTCACCAGTTTCCATAGGTATTACTTCAATTCTTAGTACTGATTTTGGTAGCATGTTTTGGGGTTTTTATCTCGGTTACTGTTTCCTTTTGCCGCACTTGCACTTTTGCCACACTTGGACTGGAATCTCATCAGTATCTCCAAATAATTTACCCAGCCCTGTAGTTGCAAATCAAGACAAGGTATTTCAAATCTTTTGTTTTTTCAGAGGACATGAGAAGAATAGGAGAAAAAGCTAAGTTCTCAAAGATCCAGAAAGCGAATCATTCAAACACTTGTTGCTGTGCATCAGAAAACATGCCATTCCAAAAGGGGAATAATTTAATGTCTAAACAGAACACAGTACTCTTAAATTTCTGTCAAGGTGGATGTTTATCATATCAAGAACTTCTGGTTCATATTTAGAACTTCTGGTTCTTCTACAAACATAGCAGTAGACTTTGTGCTACTCCTTATTTTACACAGAACACATTATGATGGGTAAAATTTTGATTTTAATAAGCACAGGACTGAAATATCATTTTGATAGTGACTAGCTGAACATAGAACAATCCAATTGTGGGGGGGGAAAAAAGGTAGAAAAAAATTCCTATTTTTTTCTTTGTGGCCTTTCAGTACTTAAAGAGAGCTTATGAAAGAGAAGGAGAGTAACTTTTTACACAAGTAGATAATGAAAAGACAAGGGGGTAGAGTTTTACACTAAAAGAGAGGAGACTTAGAATAGATGTTAAGAAGAAATTCTTTATTCAGAGGGTAGGAAGGCACTGGAAGAGGGTGCCCAGAAAAGCTGCAGATGCCCCATCCCTGAAGTGTTCAAGGCCAGGCTGGATGGGACTCTGAGCAACCTGGTCCAGTGGAAGGTGCCCCTACCTGTGGCAGGGGAGCTGGAACAAGATGGTCTTTAAGGTCCCTTCCAATCCAAACTATTCTATGACGCTATGATTTGTGAATCAGCTAATGTTAATAGAAATAATACATGGAAACTCCTTTGGAAAGAAAAATATAACAATTACAAAACTGATCATAATTAATAGCCACCACAATCTACCAATCTCAATGAGTTATGTTATTGCTTGTCTGTGTATCATGACAGTCAGTTTTACAATACTGATTAATTAATTCAGAATACTAGCAGATAAAGAACATAAATGCATACATATGAAATGTGTAACAGAAAAGCTTCTAATCAAATCTAGCAAATCTATCAATCTAGCAAAAAGACAGATAAGTTAGAACTATGTCATGGTTAAAAATATAGATTTCTCTGTCTCGTAGCAACCTGTGCTCATAAAATAATAATAACAACAACAACATCCATTTTCCTCCCTAGGTTATTTTTTCTGTTTACACCAATTTAATGGTTTAACATGTGAATTATAAAATCAATTGCAGTCTACAGTAAGAAATATTATTGGGTATTGCCAGCTCTTTAACCAGACTTCAGAACTGTCTGTAACTATATAGTAATAGACACTGTTTCAAACACTTTAGATGAGGAAAAAAAAGATTTTTTCTGCTATTTTGTCCTCAAATGCAGTCACACTATTAACATCAGGGTGTTTGCAGGATTCCAAATAGTACATCTGTTGTCTGGGAGGCTGTAAATTCACTTTATTGCTCAGTGTGCAATACAACACTCAGCGTTTGCATCCTGTCAGGGACTTTTCTCCATGTTCTCACTTATAATTTTTCCAAGCCACTTCTGTACTTTAGTCCCAACTGTTGTCTTATTTTCACTGAATATAAATATCTCTAATGGATACACACCCATCCACCCACATACATATACATGTGCACACAAATAAAATACTAGGATTTCTTAGGGAGACATGAGGAAAATAACAGTGCAATTAACTGAAGGAGAAGACAAAATTGAAATAAATTAGCCAATTCTAACTCAATCTTACCACTTATCATTTGTGTTCTTTTAAGGCTACTGTTATGATACTGGAAATCCACCTGACTAGTGCTAAATAATTAAACCTATAAAATAACACTGAAAATCTGACTAATTCAGTTAAGACAGCAATATCAGAGCAGCATTTTTCTTCTCCCTTCCTTGACTAATTGGAAAGTCTCCTTGAACTATCCTGAAATAGCCCATCCAGATTCTTTGACAAAACCAAAAGAAATGCTCCAACACTGGAGTAATTTTAATACACTTAGGATAACACAGGACAATTGCTGAAGTTGTACCAGTACTGTGTGAATATTTATATAGCAACGACAATAACATTCAGTTTCTACTTCACAACTTGAGGTACAGAATTAAGATTCTGATTTCTAACAGATTTGCTTACATTGGTACTTACTTTATGGTTGTCTCAAGTTACATCAGAATAGTAAAGAAATACTGAGACAAAGAGGTACATTTTGAAGAAAATCAAATAAATACCAGGAGATTTTCTGGAACGTCACAAGGAGCTTGAATTGTGGAGGGCTAGTGTTGGCAAGTTTGCATTTGGCTGAAGATTTTGTGTCAAACTAAATTATCTATGCTGTCCATGTATAGGCATTGATGCTACTTTAAAACAGAGTGCTAGATAACAAAAAATTCTGAAATTATTATTTTTAAAGGATTAAACACCTGCTATCAGTCTTGAAACATTTTTCAATAGTGCTTTCCCCCTTATATTTTTCAAGAACTTCCTATCTAGGTGATACTTAAGTGAACTATGATAATTACATACAAAAGGGAGAAAATTAACATAATGTTGAAATTGTAGCTTGCAAACCCCAATCTCATTCAGGATATACTTCTTTGGCATATTTACATATTTTCAAATTGTATCTCTTGACAGGGACTAAGATCTTCTGTATTCTAGTCTAAGCTCTGCTACCACCCACATGAATCTGCCAAAATCAAGCCTAATAGTTTTGGTTCCTTGTGTAAAATGGTATTTTAATATTTTTCTTGTAATTTTGCTAGGAGAGCAAGTTCATATCTCCCAATTTAAGTATTTTGATGTAGACAACTAGACTCAAGATAGAAGTCATAGTTTAAATTCCTAGGTGAAGTTTATTGTGAGATATAAACAAAATTAAATGAGTTCATTTTAGCTTGAAGAAAATTCTTTGCCACAAGTGACACAATTGTAAAGGGAACTACCATATAATTTAATAACTCTGAATCCCAAAGATGTCTCAGTCACAGCAGGCACCCGCACATGAAATCTTTGCAAAGAGCTTTTAGTGGTAGTTTCACATTCTCATACAAGTTTGAATAATTTTTACCTTTCACTTTTAAAAGAATTTGTGAAAAATAAGTAATTGCAGTTTAGCATGCATCACAGTGAATGTATAACCTGTAATGAAACAGCATGAAAAATCTTGCTCATTGAATTCAAAATTTTAATAGGTTTTAGGGGAAATGTTAGTTTTAGTTATTTACTTAGAAGAAAAATGTTTGTTTGGGCTTTACTAAAATATAGAAAGTTAATAATAGCATGTGTCACCACATAACGCACTTGGAAAGGTTTTCTTCATAATTAAGCTGCAAGTCAAAATGTCAAAATAAAGTCTTTTTTTTCCCCACAGTGTGATATAACTTAATATTTAACAACAGAAAAGAAGAACTTACAGGTAAAGCAATCTTTTAGAAGACTTCTGCTATGACAGAGCTTCACATGACCTTTCACATTACTTCCTGGGTTCATTTCCTGGAACAAATGGAAACAAGACACATGTGAAACCATTTAAAATGGCATCTATTTAATTGTCTTAAAACAGGTTATGAAGCAAAGTTTGGGAAAACGTTTTGTGCTGGTGTCTTCCAAAGGGTATAACCTAAAGTAAAAATTGTGTACTTGAAAGGTAATCTTAAATAATTTTTATCAAATCCTGTACCAGATACTGATACCCATTAATCTCTCTGAAGACTTTCAGACTGATTTGAGATTACTCCTTGACCTTCCTGAGCACAGGAAATCCACATATGATTTTCCCTCTAGCAACACCACTACAAAAAGCCTTTGCGTCTCCAGCTAACCCATATGGCATTGGCAGGATAACATCCAAAAATAAACAAAGCTTAATAAAACAAAAAAGAAGCCAAAACATGTAATTAGCTCTCCAGCAATGTTTTTACATACATTTGCTCACAAAACAAAGAGTAAAATACATAAAACACTTAATTAAAATAGTAAGAATAGCAAATACAAGCTCTGTCCTGCAAGGGAGTCACAAAAGATATGAAGAAGGCCAATACACTCAACACCCTCTTCATCTCACCTTTTACTGATAAAACCATGCCTCAGCTATTCCAGGTCCCTGAAAACCATGGGAAAGTCTGGAGCAAGGCAGATTTCCTCTCAGTGGAGGAGGGTCAGGTAAGGAAGCATTTAAACAAACTGGACACACACAGATCCATGGGCCATAATGAGATGCACCCCATGTATTGAGGGCTGGCTGAGTCCATGTGAGAGCACTCAAAACCACTGAAAGATCAAAAAGAATCACAGAGATCAAGGTGAGGGGAGGAAACTGAGGACTGGAAGAGAAGAAATATCACCTCTACTATCAAGGAATTCAGACCCAGCCTCATCTCGACTCCTAGGAAAGGAATGGAGAAAACAAACCTGAAAGCCATTGCCAAACAGAGGAGGGATAAGAAAGTGTTTGGACATAGTAAGCATGACTATATGGAGCGGAAATTGTGTCTGACCAACCTGATAGCCTTTCACAATGAGCAGGCTGACCCAGTGGGCAAGGACAGAACACTGAACATTGCTTATCTTGACTTTAACAATGCATCTGTCACAGCTGTGCATTGTCTTTTCCCTGACAAGCTGATGAAACACAAAATAGATGAATGAAGAGTGAGGCAAACAGAAAACTGACTGAATTGGTGGCCAAAAAAGGTTGTGGATCAGCAGCATCAAGTTCACCAGAGGCGAGTCATCAAAGGCACACACCAGGTGTCAATACAAGACCCAATACTGCTCAGCAACTCATCAACAGCTTGCAAGTTGAGACAGAATGCATAGATACCACAAAACTAAGTAGTTGTTACATCAGAGGGTTGTCCTGCCATTCAGAAAGACCTTGATAGGCTGAGAAATGGGCCAACAGTAACCTTATGAAGTTCAATACAGGGAAAAAGTGAAGTGTTGCATTTGGCAGGAATAATCCAGTGCAGACCCTGCTCTGACCAAAGGGCTGGCCAGTCTCCAGAGGTCCCTTCCAACCACAACAATTCTAGGATTCTGGTAAGTGTTTCATTTAACTGGTCTCTGCTTAAAATAAATTGAAAAGAGGTTAAATTAATCACTCATGAAATCTCTTCTCCACAACGCATCGGAAAAAATGTACAATCAACTTTATAGTGCTTTAGCTAGTGTAAAAGGAATAGAAAGGTTAGAGCTGAAAGCTAGAAACATGCAGTAACCCTGACCCTAATGAATGTCAACATGTCTTTTGGACTCCTAGATATTAATGGCAAGATTTTAAAACCACAGATGGAAAGCAACAGGAGAAATCCAGATACTCTGATCCAATTAATTGTCTCCCTCTCTGAAGTTACTCAAAACTGAGCTGGACATGTCCCTGTGTAACCTGCTCTAGCTGACCCTGAACTGGCAGGGGGTTGGACCAGATGATCTCCAGAGGTTGCTTTCAACCCTAACAATTCTGTGATTCTGTCATCATAAAAGATAAAAATTTTCCCCAGTAATTCCTGCTTCAAACACTCCTAGTCTCCCACAAGAAAGCAAAACATAAACGAACATAGAACTTCAGGCAGGTATTCACATCTGATATTTAAAACAGATTAATAACAAATGCATCAAATGTATTTCCTTTCATAATGGAAACATATGCTTAAAAAGCAAACAAACTTTGCTCTGACCACTCAAAAAAGGTTGGATAACATGCACTCTAAAACCATGAATAACCTGCATGGTGTTCATTGGAATGGAATTTCATGGCATTTTATACTAAATGAAAATACCAACACTTATGTGAGCATTCATGGGTTTATGCCAGCATCTCCCAAAGAACTGTTCCACTCACGTGGAGACATCAACTCATGGAGTAAGTTTTATAAGTCACGAAGAACACAGGCACAATTAGAGTGCAGAAAATCCAAAGAAATATTTTATAGTCAACATATTACTTAGAGGGAAAAAAATCCTTTAGCAGTTGAAATCGTACATCTTCAAGGGAGCAGATAAAGCTTTTATTTTTCCAGAGGCTTTTTCTTTCTACAAGTTTGAATTTGAGTTGTTGAAAAGATATGACTACGAATTATATTTTAAATTTTCTTGTGACCTATTTCCTTAGAGAAAAAGTAAACAGCACCTGCCTGTTTTACTCGTTGCCAGGCAGAACCAAGAACACATGTTAATCAGAAATACAGTGTGTTTCTGTACACAGGTACTCACACAAAGGCATGTTGTATGTAGACAGTCACATGGGCATCTTTTGTGTTCATGTTGCTATGGAAACAAACTTCTATGTAATCAAACATGATTACAAAGACATTCTAGATCTTCAACAGGGTATGAGTCCTATCTTTTTTTATTTTTTAAATCAAGGAAAAAAGCTGGTTTATAAAGTCACAGAAGAGCTGCCAGCAGTCAAGAGCATGTGAAGCTAACAAAATTGTAACATCTGAAATATAAAGATTTTTCATTTCACAGTGTTTGTGTACTTAAATGTAACTTCAGAGACTAGCCCAAAAAGGCAGTAGATTACACCATAAAGTAAGGACACTACGGATTTTGCATTATACAGAAGATGAGGCAGATAAACCTGGCATTTTCTTGGAAACAAAATTTATAGGAAACTTTCACTATGGAACTACTCATACCGAACAGCATATCCATTAAAAAAAGGGCAAATCAAAGAACTATGTTATATAGATTTAAATTCCTGATTTCCTGTTTTTTCACAGAACATTAAACAATCTCTATTCAATACCTGTATCTGTTTTATTTATCTTGGTCCATCTGCTCTGCAAATGTTCTTGCAAAGCAGTTTCCCATGGCAACACCAAATATCACAGTCTCAGTCTTCTGTCAGAGCCCTTCTAACTGATCCACTGCTGAAAATTCAAGCAGCATATTTTTCTGCAGTATTTAAGTAAATAATAAATGGAGTATTTCTTCTGGCAAAAAAAAGCCACATGAATGAAATAAATAACCCATTAATAATCCCTCTCTTCAGGCATTTATTTTTTATTTTATTGTTTTAATAATTTCATTTTTCAAGAGCATTACATTTAAATCATCTAAGGTGAGGTGGGAGATATATGTTATTTTACAAACCCTGTCAATATGATGGTAGTTTTTACTTGATTAAAATATCAAAATCATTACGCTGCATGTAGCAAAACAAATTGTGCGTAAGTTTTAAAGAATAAGGAAATTATATGCTGAAAAGTAAAGTTTTGGAATGAAAAGACCACAATGATTGCTTACTATGGGACAACTTCTGATAGATATCACCACCTACAAATTATTACTAGCCCCTCTCATTTTTACACCCTAGTGTTTATAATGATCAAAGAGCTGTAAATAAGAGGAAAATTCCTCGATACATTTTCATTCAAGATAAACTAATAACATTGACTTCAAGAAATCAAATCCACCAAAATCAGCTAGGAACAAGCCCTGTGGAGATCTGAAAGATAATCAGACCTTTTGGGTCACTCCTACACCACACTTTAGTTTATAGTAGTTTATAACCTAGACCTACTTTAATAATTACCACAATTTAGCAATCTCAGATGCAAAATAAACAACAGGATTAACTTCCCAGAATAATTTTCCACCAGCATCCACTCCTGTGGTAGTTATGGCAAGGATAAAGTTAAGTGAGTTCTTAGTAGCTGGCACAGTGCTGTGTTTTGGATTCAATATGAGAATAATGTTTATAACACGCTCCTGTTTGGGCTGGTGCTCAGCAATGCTTACCCCAAGTCAAGGACTTTTCACTTGTGCTCTGCCAGTGAGGAGGTGCACATGAAGCTGTGAGGGATCATAACTGGACAGCTGACCCCAACTGGTCAAAGGAATATTCCATACCACAGAATGTCACACCCAGTATATAAACTGGGGGAAGTTGGCTGGAAGGGGCTGATCACTGCTTTGGGATGGGCTGGGCATCCATGAGCAGGGGGTGAGAAACTGTACTCTGCATTACTTCTTTCTCTTGTGTTTTATTCATAGAATCAGTCCTCTCCCTCCTTTTCATTACTAATATGATTATTATAATCTATTTTGTTTCAATTATTGAACTGCTATTAACCCATAAGCTTTACTTTTTTTTCTGATTCTCCTCCCCACTGTAGGGTGAGACAGGGAGTGGCTGCCTGATACTTAGGTGCCAAGTGGGGTTAAACCACAAAATCAACTTTTCCCTATAATTTCCTTGTGTTATTCTTGGATTTTCTCAGGCACTCTGTTCTTCTCACCTTGGAATTTGGCCCAAACAGGTTTTACAGATTAGTCTAGATTCCTGGTCTCTGTGGTGAAATTCTGTATAATGACTCTGCTATTTTTAGTGGGAAAGGCTTCTTTACATGTTTTAGACATAGATGACACCATGAACTAATGAAGCAATAATATAATAAATAAATAATGGCATTTCTACGGAGCACAGGGCAGATCTACAATAGGAGGACAACCCAGCTGGTCTGTTGTGTATGCAGCCAGTCCACTTTATGAATATATGCAAATATTGCTGGAGAGATAAATCCAAAATGCAAATACAGGAGCCCTCTGCCTGCAAAAAAGAGCACTTTAAACACCTCTTTACAAAACCACCTGTAAGCTCACCTGCTACCTCTCCTATGGTTTCCTACCCATCAGCCAAAGTACACTGCCTACAATTATCATCAGACAGAACTTACATTTGTGATGAACAATAGATGAATTTTATCATTACACTCTAAAAACATTTATTCTGCATTTTTAATAGGCCATTAAAATGAGCCTGTGAATTTATGAGTGACATGTTTATGATTCTAATGCATTTTATTTTTCAAGCAAAGACAGGTGGTAGCACTGATTCCATCAGTTGCTAGAGTCATGCTAAAAACTGCTAAGTCAATCCTTAATTGTATGAGCCTAACCATGGATGTGTTTTATTATTCTTCACTCAAAGTGTTTCTCTTAAATGTGTAGGTTGGTTTTCTTGGTTTGTAAGAAAATCAAAGTTAAGAACATTTCAGTCAAAATTACAGTGAAAGCTATTAAAAGCACATTACTTTGAGTTTTCATCAAACTACATGTCCTTTGTGTTTACCTGTCCATAGGAGGATTAGATTTTGACTCATTTTAAAATACCATGATAAAAACATCAGTGATGAAATGACCAGTAAAAGTACATTTCATCACACGCTACTGCATATGATACATGTAAGATGAACTGCCTACAAGCAGAGCATGTTTTGAAAAATATTTTTCAAATATGCTACTTCAAAAGTTATTATTTAATCTAAAAATAAAATAGAAATTCTTACAGGACTAACATCCTGCTTTTTCTGACAATCTGAAAGGCTATAAAGACTTTAAGTTATTACAATCTATTCTGCAAATGGCTAAGCAGCCAGGACTGTGTTCATTTATGCTTTGTCCTTTCAAGCTTTCAGGGTGCTGTGTAGCCATAGTAACTATGCCTTTTCTCTGCGAAATCCATTAGCTGGCTTCAATCTGGGATTCAATACTACCATAATCAAAGCCAAAGATTAAAAAAAACTGTGATTAAGAAAAAGATTGTTGGTGACAAGCATTTCTTTTAAAAGAGATTTATGCATATCTATGCTTTATACATAACAGCAAAAGAAACCAAAAGGTTAAAAGGACATGAAAAAATAAATCCAAATTAATTTTAAAACTAAGTTACCATCAGGAATTACACACTACTACCTCAAACTAGATCTCCAATCAAAACTAGCTCTCGTTTGCATTAGGTCAGTCAGTGCTGCTGGTTGGGCATCAGTGAAACAGCACAACAGATGAGCTTTCAGCCTTGCCATCTCACTCCCTTTCTGACAGCTGACTAGGGTGCAAGTATTAGAAAGGGAGACCAAAACTTGCACTTTGATTTGGATAAGGCCACACAAAAGATAAAAGTAACCTTTCTTCCTACAGTATCTGGTGTGTGACAATATAGAGAGACAACAAATAATCTGCATCAGATCTCTATTGGACAAGGGTTTTGTCAACAGGAAATGGAAAATCATAGACTCTTATTCCATATAGACAACTTTGAAATGTGGCAGATATTTCAGAAGACTAGGACAAGCTCTATCCTCTATCCTATTTGGATGTTGGTTTTAGTCACACCAACATCCAAACATCAACAGCACCAAACAACTTCAAATGCCAGCTCAGTCCTGACACTGGTTACAGATAAACTAAGCTAATGACACTACCACTGTTTGCTTGACTCCTAATTATAAGAAGTTACACTTGGTAACTAGAAGGAGGCACATTTTTTGCAAGTAATTGGTATATATTCCACAGTTGGAATCTGGAAGTGTAGGAATGTATTCCACAAAGCATTAATTTAAAAATAAATCCCTTGAGTCTTTGTGCTGGATACCATATTCCTTAACCAAAAATGTTCATTGCCTCCTCAGCTATTTTACAGCTAATAAGTTAGTTCAATCTCTGCTGATTTTTCAAATTCCATTTTCTTCTGCATTATATTAGAATCAAACATGATTCAAAGACAGAATACCTGCAATGGCAAGAAGTGTGCATACCTGGGTTGGGGGAAGGGAGGATATCCTCTAATAAGAGAAAATTAATCTATACTGGTATTTTATTTATTTATCTGGTATTCTGCTTTCTAGCTCCTTATCCTGCTATAGCCCTTCTTGTAACAAGCAACAAGACACACTGGCAAGGTTGCAGTCGTATAGTGTAAAGAAAGACTGCAGGATTATTTTTAAGAGACCACGAAATTTGCAAAATGAACTCACACTTGCATTCAATACAATAAAAAAACAATAAAATTCAGGAGTTACCTGAATCTAAACCTTCTCCTTTTTCCCTATACTAAACAACTTGTAAAGCCCTGACTTGACTGAAGTCAACAGCACAACTGCCATAACCCTTCAGTAGGGCAAAGACTTCACCCTGTGTATATTTAATGACAAGGATGACATAAGAGAGGATTAAAGGTCGTGCTTCCGCTGTCTACAGCAGAGGACAAAGTCATGTCATCATAGCTCCTGCACCTGACTTGTCCAATGATCCTGTGATCATCAGCTTGGCCCTGGTCTAAATCAGACTGACAGCACATTTTAGAAGTCACAGTGTAAAGCACACTAACAGATTCCAGGAGTTCAACTCTGAAAGAAACATGCACAAAATGCTTCTTTCCAAGTGCGCTTGGTTCTGCCTTTCAAACAAGAACTGAGGCTCACCTTTACTTCTAAACACTATAAGCATATTGAGGAAGGCAGGGGTGCTCTTAACATTTTGACAAGACAACCATTGTCATTAGCAATGGCTGTACAATTTCATCCAATCGGCTACAGAACAAAGTAGTTCTACAAGTATTGATAGAATGCTCTATGAACTGCAATCTTAGGAGAAGACAGCAAGATATACAGGTCCTTTCCTTTTTCCACCCAGTCTTCCTGATGCAAAAAACACATAACAGGATGCAGGACTGATGGTGAAAATCACAGGAAATCAAATCCAGCCCTGAATAGTATTCAGAAAAATAGAATCACCAAAAAAAAAACCCCACAAAACAAAACTAAAAACCAAGCAAACAAAAAATTCAACCACAACAAATCAGAAAACTTGGACATTTGATACACTGTAAAGAGGTGCACGTGGTCCCAACAGAGCTCCAAGTGTTGCAGAATCCAATGAGAGCTTTTCCAAATAACACAGCTTAGAATGCCTTGAAAAATACCAGTATTTTTCTGTTCCCACAGGCTTTAAATCAAAATACCCTATAGCATTGTCTATGTACATGCCAGTTCAAGTAACTTTAACATTCACCTACAGTAATTCCATAAAATTTTTGTCAAAGTTCAAAAACTATTGTTCCTTCTTTTTCTCATCAAACTGAAAGACACCAAAATTTCAGGCTGCATATTCATAGTTTTGGTTTTTCCTGGATTTAATTCTAAGGTGTTAATGTCTTCAAAACCCTAAGAATAATCCACAAGTTTTATATTACAAGAGAATACAAACTAAACCTCTCTTTAAAACTTGAAGTACCAATTTAAAAAAATTTGGAGGAGGACTAGTCATCAGAAGTTTAATTTTGCTTGGCATTAGAAAACAACAGAACTTCACACCAAAAAAATGTCCATATATCATTTTAATCTGAGGAGGTTTCTATGTCCAAGGGTATCACTTCTTTCACGTAAGCCTCCCTGCTTACTCTCCATTCTGGTATTCTGCAGTTGCCATAGTTACCACTTTGCATGACCACACTGTGAGTGGTGACCTCACATTCGATAAATCCCCAAAGCATCAGTTTGCAAAATATTTCCAGATTCGTGCAGAAATTTTGCCATGAATTTTCACTAAAAGACTGGCAGGTGCCAAGGCACATTCAAACAGACATCTCTTTTTGAAGACTGGATATTTTATTTGCTGAACTGCAAACTTTCAGCCACAATGAGAATATAGGAAGTGAGTGAAAATATAGAAACCATAATCACGGCAAAACTCCATAAATATATCTAAGAATTTAGACATGCAATTCTCACTATAATTCAAAAGGTTTAAATAAGAAAGTTGACCCAAGTGGAATCAGGCTTCCTCTTTTCAAATTCTAAATCTGACAAAGAAAAATCCTTCAAGATTCCTAAACCACAAGACAGTAAGCAGGACTCCAGTCTTAAAGCATTTACGGATTCACCTTCCATAGATGATTTCATCACAGCTACCAGGAGCACAAAATACACAATCAGAAACCATTCTTCTGAGCTTGATAGATGGCAAAAACAAACCATAGTGATGACAATCTGTAAGTCAGGTGTCATGACCATAACAGATAAGTCACTTAACCACAGCCTCATAAAAAACAAAAGTAGATATATTGGATTTCTGGATAAGGTCCCCCAGCTTAGCTCATAAGGAATAGAGAATATAAAGAACTCTGCTTGGAGGAATTCTGTGCTGTGTTTGAAATCTTTAATGTAATACAGATTACTGTCTATTGAGTGATATATAAAACTCAGGTACACATTGCATCTATCCAAGAAGCAGAACTTTTTGAAACCAGAAATGATTCTACATTCACTAAATGCAGTGTTGGATCCTTGGACCCTGACAGAAGTTTCCAAAGATAAGCTCTTCTCCCTACTTTCCCTGCAGATTAAAAGCACACACATGATTATAGAAACTGTCCTAACTTCTAAATATGTGATTGTCACAAAAAACATAAGGTAAAGATTGAATAACTTGAAATATTTCCTTTTAATAAATTATAATAAGCTACATGCCCTTCAGTTTGTTCTATTCTGTTAGATCAGATGCCTTACATACCACTCAACTTGTGTCTTTCCTACACCCTAAATCAAAAGAGAACACGATGAGATGACAAGAACCCATCTGGATTACATGAATATGATGCTAACAGGGAAAGGGGCCTAATGGAATTATGAAAACATCATATCCATCCATTTATTAGCATACATAAAACATGTAAATCAGAATTTTTTGTCACAGAGCATCTCTAGTTCAACAGTTAGGATCAAATGTGAGAGAAGGTTATTTTCATATTCATCCTGTGATCTTTCATATGCAAAGCAGCATCACCCTGTGCCTTATCTCTCAAAACTGCACTCTTATATGAACATACTTGAAGACTCCACATTGGTTTTAACCTTAGAATAACAATGACTAAAAGCCATCTGTGACAGTCCACCACCTTGCCATAGATGCATTTATTTCCCCACTTGGTATGTTTGGCATCTTTCTCACTTATATGTGGCCAATTTTTTTTTAGTTTCTCTTCTGATGACACTAACCCTGCTGATATCATGTCTCCCCATGTAGACAGAACAATTAGAGGGGTTCTTGTCTTTCCACCCTGGCCTGGCATGAAAACAAGAGGACACTGAAACATCAGTGGATTATCTGGAGTCAGATGAAGCAGATGTTAATGCTTCCTGTGAGCCTCAGAAATAAGGAAAGCACATTTCTGTACTTGTTGATTGCTTTTTAAGGTGAATTGTGTTAACACATTATTGCCTTCTGAAAAATATTTTGATGTCTATGCACAGACTACTGCATTTCCATGTATTTAAAAATCTTTGCTCACACCAACAGCCAGTATTCATCAAGCTTTCCATCTAAAACCTAGAGTGGTCAACAATGAAAACTGTCCATGATGTTGAGCTCAAAGCACTGTGGATCAGGTCAAGTCCCACTGTAGGCCAGTATTCAAAGACACACCCCAGGAATCAATACAAGAGCCAATATTGTTCAATACCTCCATCAATAACTTGCAAGGTGAGACAGTGTACCTTCAGCAAGTTCACAGACAGTGCAAAACCAGAAGTAGTCAATACAACAGAGGGCTGTGTTGCTATTAGGAGGAACCTTGACAGGCTGAGAAAAGAGCAAAAGACATGAAACGCAACCAAAGGGAAGTGCAAAGCCCTATTCCTGTGGAGGAACACAAGACACCAGTATGGGCCGGGGGCCAAATTGCAAGGAGGCAGCTTTGCCAAGTGCGACCTGACAGTCCTGGTAGACAAGCTGACCATGAGCCAGTAGTGTGCCCTCACAGCAAAGAAGGCTCACGTAACTTGACTGCTCCAGGAGGTCAAGAGTGGCGCTTCTTTCCCTCTGTTCAGCACTAGTGAGAAACACCTGGGGGGCTGACTCCAGTCACAAGAATCCCAGAACAAGAGAGCACAGGGAAGGAAGTTCAGTGAAGGGCAACAAAGATGATTAAGGGACAAAAGCAACCTTTATTATGAGAGGCTGAGAAAGATGAAGGTATTCAGCATGGTGAAGAGAAGCCTCAGGGGGATCTTAGTCATGTTTAGAAATACTTAATGGGACTAGAGAGATTGGTGTTTGCCTATGGTACCCATCACAGGACACAGGGAAAGGGACACAAACTGAAATACAGGAAAATGGCTGTTGAACATCACGAAAGCTCTTCTTATTGTCAGATTGGGCAAAGATTGGAAAATATCACCCAGGTTGATTACAGAGTCTTCATCCTTGTATGAGCTCAAAAAATGACTTGATAGCCCTGTGCAGCCTGTTCCCCTGCTGCAAGCAGGGAAGTTGTGCTGGAAGATCTCCAGAGGTCCCTTCCAACCACCACTATTGTGTGATTCTTACAAGAATGAACATGACTTGTTTTAAAACAGGGAACCCAAGTGAGATTTCTCACCTACACTGTTATGGTCCACAATGTTCTTCCATAGAGTCGACCTCTTGAGCAACTGAACCACTACATTCTTATTATGCCTGTCTGTTGCTTTGAAAGTAATTATTCTCCTATTCATCATCAACATTAATGTTCAATTAGTTGTAAAAAAATAATCTTAAAATAAACAAATAAACTAGGGAAAAGCATTTATAGTAATGAGTATTCTGTAGGTTTTTTTTCAATTGCCTTATACTATAATTTTTTCATAATCTGAGCACTTGGATTTCATTGTGTAGATTTTTCAAAGTACCATCTGTTTTCCAAGTCCCCATAGATTTTGCCATTAATAAATCTCAATCCCTGCCATCCTCATTCACTATACAAAACAGGCATTGCATATTACTCAAAATATGAAAAAAATTCTCAAAGTTTGAAATTCTCTATGAAGTGAGATGTATCTCTCATTTTGCATTTCCTACTTATGGAACGACTGTTTTACAATTTAAATGTTATGTCAACTCATCCGTAACCTTCTTTTATGTTCTATTTCAACACTTCGTGAACAGAATATTAATCTATCATTTAAATTAATATTTAATTGAAGAAAATTCAGTTCTCTCAGTTCATGAATTTGAGAATTTATAGTACCTAATTGTCAAGTGATATCCAGCAAGCTGTCATGAGAAAGAAGTACTACACACACCTTCCTGTCCCCAAATGCTGGCTCCTATTACAGACCTTCATTCCTAGCACAGCAACAGGGAGCCATTCTACCTCTCCCTGAAACAATTCTTCCCACCTACAAATCCAGCTAGACCTTTTTCTCAATTAAAATCATCACTAGCTTAATTTTTTTTATGCTGAGCTCATTTAAACCTAGGTATCTTCCAAGCTGAGTTACCAGGATGTAGCATCTTCTCAGAGTTTTCTCCGGTAATGAAGGAATACCAGCACTTCAGCCACAGCTACAGTGAGGTATTCTACATTTCATAAACTCAAGATGTTCCTTGGCCGCTAAAAATATGAAAATACAATCATCAGATTGTTTCTAAATTTTTTCCAGTAGCTGACTTTTGAAGACTAAGGGAGCTTCATTAGAATTGAAGAAGGGTGTTAAGATCTTAAGGGGGAAAAAAAAATGGAAAAAAGGTAAGCTCTGTAGTTTAAACAATGGCTGACATTTGCCTCTGCTTCTTCTGTAAATGAATTGCTGCACACTGCAATGGTCACACTCAAATTTGCCAGAAACCAAACCCCATTCAGTGGATTTACTCACACTACTGCTTTAAGCTGAAGTCATCAATTACAATAAATTCTTATAAATTAATGTAGCACTTTTCTCTTGAAAATGAGTTTGAATGAAGAAGAAAACCTTGGAAGAAGGAATTAGGTTCTAAAGGGTAAGCAGAATGAAAAGTTTTGCACATAGTCATCTTCCCCCATCCCTGCACTGAAAGTTTCTTTGTACTGGTCTCAGACCAAGCCTGAAATTCCAGAAACCGTCTGGTTTGTAACAAACTCCAGGCAGTTCTTTTTCAATCTTCTAAAAGACACTTCTAACCATCATTAAAAACTGAAGCCTTCCTGATTCTCAGAAGTCCATCTCACTGCCTGTTTTGAGCCTTTCTACTGCTGAGAGAGTCTCTGACTACCCAACTCCACCCAGCCTACCAAAGCCATACCCCAGGCAAACAGGGGGAGATGCTTGTTGGCAATGAATAGTTACCTGCCCCTTCATCACTATGATTTCTACCAAAAGACATTTCTCAGCATCTGAAGGAAGGCAGCCTTCTTCTACAGTGCTCTATGTCCCTTTCAGCAGAAGCAGATACAGAAGCAGGTAATAAACTGCAAACAAACTGCACAGAGTTTATCACAAAATATCTATGCAGATTCTTAACTGATTAGGTAGATAACATCTCTAAAGACGTGCAAATTTGGAACTATTTGAGGTACAGTTCATATGAGAAACATATATTTCCGTAGATTCCTTCCAACTATATAAATAGCATTTATTCTCTGCTGCTTATGCATATTTTTCCAATACACTCTGCCTCATTGAAGCACTACATGCTGGCTAAAATACACTTGAGGACCCCATTTTTTTGTCATTAATTACTTCAGACATCAAGTTCCGCAACTCAAAGCTCATCATCTCAAAACTCAATCACTGTTCTGCACCTAAGTAAATATCCCCAAGATACATCATCAGGCATATTTTCCACGTCATCTGTAGAGGCTGAAAATTGTCCTTCTATTACAGTTCACTTGAAATGGAACCGAATTGAGAAAGAAAATGATCATCATCTTCCAGGTCCCTGCTAAGATGCCAAATCTCAGAGGAAAAAAATTAGATCCTTCAGAAAAGGAAAACAAATCCAACAAATAACCCAGCAAATTGAAAAAACAGAAAACCCCTCCTACTAACTTAGCACTAAAGCAAAGCTACCCAGAATGCCAATCAGAAAGGCCTATGCAGTCTGTGTACAAAAGCAGGCCACTGCCCTCCAAGACAGAGTCCAGTCAAGGGGCCAGAGAGCAAGCATGGCAGGGAGTCATGCTCTTAGGGATGCAGCTTTCATGATCCTGTGTCTGTATCTTGCCTAAGATCATATATTAGTAGATCTTGTCAAATTAAGGAACCACCTCTAATTCTTAGAGCTGCCATCAGGTGTCTTTTAGTTAAACACTTCTGCTCACAGTAACCTCTTTCCAACACATCTTATTAAATCAGATATTTTGAACTCTGAAGTCTCTCTCCAACTGTTAGGAGGAATATCCTTATTTTATCCAAGTTCTTTACGTGTAATCAAGAGAAAGAAGGACAGCATGTAACTATGAAACGGCTTTGAATACGGCAAAGAGTTTGATTCACCCACAGGTGATGTTCTGGTGGGCCTTTCCCAAAAGACCCAGTAGGCCTGGTGGACACCCGCTCCACTGCCAATAGTCCCTCACAAAAATCACTGCTAAATAAGGAAAGGCAAACCTGAAGATGTAAACTAGGGAAAAAAGCAATAAATGTCTTCCCCTTTTAAAGTCCCATGTGGCCTTCTGACATCAATTCCTACTGCTCTCCTTTCTATGGATTCAGTAATTAAAAGCCACTCACAGGAAAGATTCATAGGTATGGTATGGCTATTCACACAAGGGTAAATGATGTCTGTGAGAATGTAAATTTTGTCTCTTCTGCTCTGTACCTGGCATAGTACTGAGTGCCAGGTTTCAGTCCACAGCTTTAGGCAACCAGTGAGTGGTTACCTTAAATAGAACTACAAGGCCTTAAAAGAGACTAGAATAAAAGAACATTAAAACTCCACTCCAAACGTAAAGTAGAATTGCCTGCCTCATGGGACAGATTTATTTCTGCAGAAACAAAGTTTTCTAGTTGTAAAAGCCTCTAGCTCCTGACCTGCCTAGACTCATCAGAACTCTCTCACAAGCACTGAATGAACTTAACCTTTCCACATAATCATAGTACAAAACCAAAACCCAAGTCTTTTCTATCAATGACAAGAAAAAATCCATGCACAAACCTCTTCCCTAAGGAAAGAAAAGGTAATAATTAAACCACAGACAGATGTTAGTCACCAGGCAGACTAACATTCACAACCACTATAGCGAGGTGTTCACAGAACACAACACACAGTTCAATTGCCAACACAGCTGGAATAGCAAGCACCCAGCTCAAAATTTTGGGAGTCATAAATGGATGGTGAATGAACAACTAACCTATTGAAAAACTAAGTGGAAGAAATAACAGGTCTGGGTAATTTTAAATTTAACTACTGTTTCTAGCTATTTTCACTACAAATCAGTTTATACACAAAGGACAGCTAACGACAAATTAGTAACACATATATGTCAATAAGAAACAAGACAAATCCAAGGACATTAATTTATATTAGACAATGCTTGTTTTCCTCTTTTAATCTAGACAACCGACTGACTCACCTGCCATGACAAAACCAAAAAGTCTCACATATGACTTCTTGTGCCTTGACAAATCCCTGAAGATAAAAAATGAAATTTGATGCACACTAGTACAGCAGGCAGCTTGGATTTTATGGCACAATCTTGGCACAGCCCAAGAGTTTCTTATGTCCTTCTCTTGCTTCTATTAGCTGCCAAGGACCTCATTTTGTGGTGAATCGACTTCTTCACAGCAGTATTTCATTTTTTTTATTTCTATTCATTCAGATCCATGTTTTAATTACCACAGAAGCAAGAGCTCCAGTATTGCAATTCTTGCTCCTTTGTGAGTTAAAAAATAAAGATAGTATCTATAATTGTTTTTTTCACTGCCTGGTTGATTAGATTCATAAACATACTGGATGGGGAGCCAAATTCTCACAGGACTAGTCTAATTAAGAAGTCATCAGCTATGCTGATTACAGGCACTCTTCAAGAACTTTAAAATCAATAGTTCTTGAAGTAATCGCAAATCTTGTGTGCTGTTTCAGGGAACAGCTATGCTTTTTGGTTTTAATGGAGTATTACGATATTACAGCAGAGTAAAAGACTTACACAGAGATTTTTTTTTTTTGCTAAAAATTGCATTCTTTAAGCATGGTCGCCTATCACTTTACTCACATATTTGCCATCGCACTTATCAATTGAAGAATAAAAATAATTTTTATGCTATGAAATATTCTCAGTTTTGTGATGTAGATTTTGACTTCACATTTCAGAATAAAAGAAAGTGAGTCTATATGGTTATGTGGTTATATGATTTCATAACAATCATGTCAAATTGGTAGGAGAGCAACCTGCTGAGGGAGCTTGTTGCCTAGGTTATTAACATTGCTGAGGGTTGTTTAAAGGTTTAAGGTAAAGGACTCATTCAGGAAAAAAAAAAACACTTTCTTGTAGTAAATGGATAGTTCACAATCCAAAGTTCCTTTAGCCCTACCATTCAGGCTTCTACAAAGCAGCCCGGCTAGGGGAGACCTCAGCTGTTTTTCAAGTAGTGAAAAAAATTCCCAGAAGAGACATACAGTTATAAAAAAATTCAAGTTCTGCCAATGAAAAAGTCTACTCTTCCACATATGCTATTGTACCAGAATCCATTGCATGTATCTGATTAGCACAATGATTCATGGACAAATTATTACTATTGTCAGTCCACAATTTGCAATTTTTTTTTAACAAGTAGTATATTCACAAAGAGAAAATCCTCCTCACATAGGATACCACTTCCAAAAGCTTTCTATTTCACAACTACAGTTTGAAATGAAAGCAGGGTGAATTCAGCACCAAATAACCTACATGTCCAACCTGAGCCCCCAAAGGTCTCCATCAGTAATGATGGTATTTCACTGTTGGACAGATACAGCATGCATCTTTTGCTTCTCAGAGTTTCACTAACTAATCAATAAAGCTAAAACTTAGTTCTTTAGTCATCAGAAAAACAGGAAAGTTTTGAGAAGTAGCCTAAAGAAGAAATCTGTCTTAGAAAACAAAGAGAAATAAGATGATTATAGAAAAAAGGATTACTCCTGTATGATATATACAAAGAAATGCAGTGCGTTATTCAGAACGTAACAATTATTAGAAATAATAGTCTGAGGTTAGAACAAAAAATAAATGGGATGCCAAGGAAAGCTTTTGAATGTTGATATTTATTAGCCTACAAAAAACATGCTAAAAAGTATGTAGCTGAAACAGCTAGGAATTTACAGTGTTACAAAGCAGATAAATATACAAGATACTTTTATGCCAGACTCATGAAAGTGCAATTTACAGCTTAATAAATTTATTTTTCCCCTCCTATATCTATTATTCATTCCATTTTTTTTGCTGAAGTAAATATTTGAAAAGAAAATAACCACAATATTTCCTTATTACATAAAACAATAAATCTGTATTTTACTCCTCAGCATTCAAAAAGTTATGAATAACAAACTTGCCCTAGGAAAATGCATGAACATTTATCATACTCAAAGGCATACTACTCAGGCAGAATGTTAGCATTTGAAACAGTCCAATAACAGTATGTGATATGCTTTTGAAAATAGATTTACCTAATTATTATAAAATTAACCGTAAAGACTTAAAATACAAAAAATGGATGTTCCAACTCCAGTTCTAGAAATTTTTCTTCTGACTATACAAGTTTCAGGTGCATCAACCAGATATTCCATAATAGCAGCAGTACTAAAACATAACAATAATAGGAAGAATTAGTTGTACATCATTTTGTGACAAGTTCAGCTGTACAAGTTTCACTATATACTCTTGCTTTTTTAACAAATTTTCCCACTCCATAACTATTTGTAAAGCCAAGACTTCAGTGTTTCATAACATTTTTGTAAAAACAAGCCTGCCTTGGCAAGCAATGTCACTGTTCCACACAGAACCTTACTGCTGCTTTGTTGCATCCCTTATTCCTAGAATTCTCTTAAATCTGCTGGGAATAATAATATACTCTAGAGACACGAAGTCAAAATTCAGCCATGCAATTACATCAAATAAAAATGTAAATACAGAAATGTATTCACTTGCAGAAAGGTAGACTGCTGACAAAATTCTGAAGTTTCCCTTCCTCCCTCTGTCCTACTCAGTTCTTTTCACTCTAACTAGGGCATTTACATCTGTGGTTATGCCTACACTTGGATTGTGTTATTATAATCACTTAATAGATAAAACCTCATTGTTACCAAAACTACTGATAAAGTTAAGGATCACATAAAAGCCAAGTATTACGGTTTTCATTTATCATATTACGAAGACTCATAGATCTTATACATAAAATCAGTGTTTCCCTGTCTTATTTTAAAGTTACTTTTCTCCCATGGAAGAAAATAAAACAATTCTACCATTCAATGCAACGAGTTATCAGCGCAATAAATAGAATTAGCTATCTAATTCTAACTAAAATTAATTCAACAGATTAAAAAAAAATTCTACCAAAGAGCTGTTTGTGGTTACAGATAAAGTGCTACCTACATATGAAAGATGGAAGTTTCTTAGCAAAATATATTGTTGGAATTTTTTTGCTGTTACTACAAATACTATTACTTTAAACTGAGGCTAAACAACAAAACCTATGGAAAGTACCATGCTTCAAAAAAAAGTGTTCCATCACAAAAACTCTATATTGAGAGTCAGCAGCCAACAGCACAGTAATAGCACCGTATTCTTGGAACTGTGAATTTTTTTTAAAATTTAAATAGCTACAATGTAGTACATATAATCCAGGGGAGAGGTGGAGAAAAATCACCATTGATTCTCTATCCATTCAACAATAAGCAATTGGACCCAGGAGCTGAATCATGCAGATTAGCATTAAAATACCGATCAATTATTACTAGCTGTACTACAGCAATCTGAATGGACAATACTCTGAACAAATACATGCAGAGTTAACCAGAGCATGGAGGCCAACAGATGGCTGAATAAAAAGAGCCAAGGATTCCTGTTAATTTCAATTAGTGATGCAATTCACTCTTACCTTGTACACCCTTTGGATATCTGTACTATTCCAGCATGACGACAAAAACCAACAAATACATGATTACAGAAGAGCTCTATGTCCACAGCATGTACATTTTTTCCCCACCAAAGCAGGAGTTCATGTTCAGAAAAAGGGATAATCAGTTGTGATGGAATAGGGACACACTTGAAGTATTCTGTAATTATGTCCTGTTCCTGTGAAATGCCAGACCTTTTGGACCAGTTATAAAAGGCTTGGAGCTTGATACATTGCTCTCTCAATGGAATGACAACAGGGTATTAGACAGAGTGAAGTTTTCTAAGTAGAAAGTCCCAGCTCTCAGGTGT
Organism: Drymodes brunneopygia; assembly: GCA_013400955.1. Taxonomy (NCBI): domain Eukaryota; kingdom Metazoa; phylum Chordata; class Aves; order Passeriformes; family Petroicidae; genus Drymodes; species Drymodes brunneopygia. The sequence continues at coordinate 742,715 of VZTZ01023901.1, forward strand.
CCGCAGTGAGAGTCCAGGGGAGTACTCTGCCTTTGACCAAATTTTTGTAAGAAGGAAGATTTCAGTGTTGCTGAATCCAAATGTAAGAGCTCAAGACAGCTTTGTGTTAGCAGCTGCCTTCATGGACTGATAGCACTGACCACTGATGGTCCACTTAGAGAAATCAAAGAGGCAATGAAGGAAGGAAATACAATTGTATGGCAGATACCCATGAGTATCAGGCAAGCATCACACTGGGACACAAAACAAAGAAGAAACTTTTAGCACTACAATAATCATTTCATGGAGGGCTAGTTAGGGAAACCATTAGAGAGACAGCCCCAGAGTGTGTGCAGGATCTTGTTCAATATTTTCTATTGAAAGGCACAACTAATAGTGCATTCAGACTCAATATCCCTACAGGAGTTACAAAAGTCAAAAAAGTCCACCACAGCTGTACATGACTTCCAAAAGCAAAATGACAGAGAAATGAGATAGCCTATTAAAAAGAAGATAAAATAGAACTGCTAAAAGAATTAAATCCCAGAGACAATAATGTTCCTCCCTGAAAGAGACCACATTGAGAACAGTGCCAGCAGACATCACCTTTTTAAGAAAGGCTTGTTTAAAAGTTAAAGGGAAACTGGTATGGAGAAACAGGCTAAGAGCAGCTTTCAGAAACAACAAAACAACAACAAAAACTTCACTCACTGAAAAGCTAAGGTTAATCCCAGAATGAGGTAAAAAGAATCATATACCTTGGTGAATTAAATAAATAAAAACAGGTAAAGAAAAAAGTCTGAGTGGTAACTCAGGAATCAAAAGTACACACTAAATGCAACCCCATCCAGAGTGAGGCTGAGCTTTTTCTGTTAGAACCATATTGCTTGCTATTTTATCACATTCCTAAATGTTACCTATCAAGACATACAGTAGCTTCTGGTGGTTTTACTTTCAAAAACATTTGTCAGCTAAAATTCAGACAGCACCTTGCTTTGCTGAAACACAGAATATGAAAACAAAAAATGATGGGCAAAGACCTTAGTTCTAAGATCTGATGAAGAAACATGGGTAGCTGTAAAACTGCATTTATGCAAAAGGTAAAAACAGTGACAAACTGTCTCAATGCTAGGGGTAGGAATTCTTGTTTATTTGTTTTAAGGAAAAGCAAATGCAAAACTGCTTACATTGGTGCATTCCTTCAAAGACTATTCTGCTTGACAAATGAACATTCATGTCAGCCTAGTGTGGTTGCCAGTTTTCTAGTAATTTTATCATGTCTTTCTATTTCTGTTGCAACAAAAACTGCTAAAACTTGACATCTAAGGGCATAACTTAAATCACACACCTATCTTACCCTTACAGTCATGTCGATGTTTACTGTCAGATAATGTCTCCTGTAGTCAGCTATAGTTTTATCATTTTCATAGTCACACTTTTCTAATTTGCATTTTTATATAAAAATAACAGTATTGGCCTACACAAACTGAGGGTTTACTTAATAAATGCTGTAAATGGATATATAAATGGAAATAGACAGCAATGCTATGATGTAACCATGTTCTATTTTTCAATGGATACATCTGAATTCCCTCTCTCCTACCAGAACTAAGATATGCCAGCAAGGACAGTAGAAACCCTGTCGCAGGTGCAATCCTGCTGTTCATAACATGTCTGTGACAAACAAGTTGCTGCTTTCTAAGTGTACGATCGGGTACATTTTCTGTGCCGTTCCTTTATTCGGTTCAGGTTTCCCCCTACAAGTCAGTGACAGAGTCAAGAATGGTGAAAAATAATCAAGAAACAAATGTAAGGCTATTACCACATGTACACATAGGAGTATCTCTCATTGCTATACTGGTTTTGTGTCTGGATATGAGCAACAAAAAGAAATAACTATCAGAGGGAAAAAAAACCCCAACAACAAGAAAAACACGGAAACTACCAACCAACACTCCAAAAATGAGCACCTCATATAAACCATCAAATTATTTGGGATTCCAGAAGAAAACAAAAACAAAACAAAGCAAACCAATCAACCAACAAGCAAAAAAGAAAAAAAATCAAACAAAAAAAATCTCAACAACCAAACAAACAAATTTCAATTTAAAAAAAATTCAATTTCAAGAGCAGTACTAACACTCAAAGCTGTGTATTGGGATATTTTAAAAATGCCACAGGTACAATTCAGTTTTTTCCCCTCCATGCAGGCATTATGGACCAGACAATATACTCTATGTTCACTCTTCCCTAGAAGAAATAAGGTGAGGATTCTTCCAGCTCAACTAATTCTACTTGTTCAGGACAAGCTCACTACAAAAATCTCAGGAAAGATTTTCAGACAGTTTTTTAAGTAAAGCCCAGCATTATTTTCACTCCCCAGAAGAGCTGTTTTTCTCTGCCAGGACTGTTCTCTACCAGTCCTTGTGTTCAACTCCCATAGTAACTCCAAAGAAAAACTGTGCATTTACAGGAACATTTGTTTTGTTTTGCTCTAAGAACTTCTAGAGTAAAAAGGTTTTGAAATTATCTCAAACCTTAAATTCATTATATACTCTAACTACCATGATTTCTGATCAACAAATTTAAAAAAAAATCAGTACACGTGAAAGAGATGATAAAAAGATTTGGATCACAGCAACAAAGCCAGGTGATCCAATGCAAGAGCCTGTGGCATAAGAGACAGGTCTCATGAGCACTGGTCCTTTTGTGCCCCAAAGTGAAGTGGAGAAAGAAAATGGGCAGGGGGCTGGTTACAGGGAAGAGGCATTTAGCATGTAGCTCCCTATCTATCTTTTAATTCATTAGTCATCAAATTTCCATTCAAGTTTAGTGTTCAGAAAAGCATAAAGCCAGGCATAATCATGCAGGTGAGCTTAATAATGCTGCCAGAGTAAACGTGCAAGAAAACTTGCTATGTCAAGGAATGAGTTCAAGGTTAAAAGCTTTGCTACATACGTCTTGTTTTGTCTCTCTCCTTTATCCATCAATATAATAAAATATTACACAGTATGCACTCACAAAATAAAAACCACATTCCCAAAAGCTATGCTACAGCTTGAGAGAGGATGTTAAGATGAACATCTCGCAACACTCTCTGGGGAACAGCATGGGAAGATATACATTGTGTGAGAACAATCTCACAAATCAATTCCTTCAGAGTAAAAATAATCTTCACACAGGTAATTTTCATGTCAGGACTTAAGGGAAAGCAGGTAAGAAGAACAAGTCCTACATGCAGTAGGGTTTTTTGGTGTTAAATAAAGCGCATTAAATAGGAAAAATTATGCCATTAGTGTAACTTAACAGCTTCAGTACCAAGTTCACAAAACAAATGTTTGGGAAGGAAAAAGAACAGCAATAATAGAAGATTATTGATCTCCTCTATGAAACAATTTTGTCAAACTGAGAAAGTACATTTAAGTATTATATTTTAGTGGAAGGATTTACTATAACTTAAGGTGGATGTAGTAAAACATTTATTATATTTCTTTGTTTATTTCAATACAAGTCATGTGCCAAGTAGCACTGGCAACATAAATTATAGTAGAGCAGCATGGTTAGCTACCCATGTAATCTGAGCTTATTCCCTGTGCTTAAACTGTCTCTTAAAACTAGTCACTCCATAAACATGTAGCATCCTAAGCTCAGAAACACTGACAGCTCTGCACATACAAGCTCATGATGACTTGACTTACATCTCTTCACGAAATTTGCTGAAATTCAGTAACACAAACTCCTAACAGCTAATGAAAAGCTTCTCAGCAAAGAGCTGAAATAAAACATAATTAAATGCAAAAAGAAAATCAATTTTAAAGTCTAATTACTAGGTGTCTGTCAAAATATATTTCATCTAATTAACCACACATACTCAAAACTTGTATCTTCTCACTATCTGCTGTGGCACTACAATAAATTATACTATAATGCCACTGAATCACTGCCCTAGAAATACAAGTAATATGTTTTATAAAGAGGAAAAGTTTGAAGAGTACATTTTTGTTAAACCAGCTGATAGCAAGTGAGCCTGCAGAGAAACTTCCAGCACATATGCCCTGCATCAGAAAGAGAGAATAAATGACAGTATCTCATTAGAAGTGTAAATGGTTAATTTACAAACATTTAAGGCTACATAGGAACAGAAAACAATAATTAAAGTTTCTGAGGAAGGCAATCATCTGGGTAGTTTACAGAGAACTTCAATCTTTTATAACAAAGGTACTCCAATTGGCATCTGCTCTGAAGGCATATTCTTTGTCCAGAAGAGGTGTTGAACACAGGCTTGATTCACAAGTACTCTGGCAATCAAAGCCATACTTATGGTACAAAATCAGCTACTAAATGTATTTTTGGTTTTCCCCTTCCACTGAGAGCTAAATCCTTCAATGATACGCAACAGAAAAAGCTCTTTCATTTCAACAATAATAGTGCAAATACATATTGGTTACTTAATTATCCTATTCCGACCATCATAAAATCACCTCCCTCAGAAATAGGGCTGAGAAGTTGAGAAGTTGTGTAGATTACTATCTCATTCCTTGAGTTTTCACAGGTTTAAAATTTAAGCTTGAAAACAAGAGCCTTACCTATATGATAACTGCTAAATTTCAGGTCAGCTGTGAGTTGAACACTTTTTAATGGAAGAGAACATGAGAACATAATGCTAACTCAAGGGCAGCTGACCAAGTCTGGAAAGATTCTACAGACTTCCTATTTCTGAAATAATAAAATAATTTCAACACAATTCTTAATTCACTCACCTCACTGTTTTTACAAGGTCGAGAGGGACAGGAGTGCAGTTTTAAATCTTATCTTCTACAAATTTAGACACTTTCCTCAAGAGTGGAGAGAGTTGTTTTACGTGCCCATGAATCCATACTGTTGAATAGGGACAACCAGTCCCATTTTTAAAACTACTAGAACACTGAAGACACTACCCTCACTTCATACAACAACTTGACAGGACAATTTGGCTTACAAGAGAATGTTTAACTGCCTTCTGAACTTGAGTCCCTGTTAATCATATCCTTCACGTCCTAGCAGACTGTTACTCATCAGGCTTCTGGAAATGGTAAGACTTAAAAAACAAAAAAAAAAGGAAATTGAGGCAGAATAGCAAGAACATGACTATCTAGACTTATGAGTTGCTTTGAAGATGACTGAGCTCTTTAGGACAAAGCTCACTAAGGAATACTTGCCTAAGACTGAGTTTGGGTTTCTCTGAAACACAATAAACCATATCAGAACCTACAGATAGGAATCAGGGTCTTTAACTTCTTCCCAGCATTAAACATTGCTTTAAGCAGACCCAAGCTAGATTTTCCAAGTTCAGTGTCTGGAAAAAAGTAGCATCAACTATTCTCCTGTACATTCAAAAGATTACCTCAATAGGTCTCATCCAAGTCATAATCATGATATTAATGCCAAAATGATCATCATTTTGCTCTTGTTGGTCTCTTACATCCTTTCTAATCACTGTGTAACACTTTACAGATCTACCTGGACGGTATCCTTAGCAAACCTGCAGATGACACTGAAGCAGAAGAAATGGCTGACATAAACAGCACAACTTTAACTGGGAGAAACCTCAGCAAACTTAGGACTGAGCACCATGTACCTCATGACGTTCAACACAGACAACTACAAATTTTTACACCTTCAGCAGTGCAATTGCAGTATAGACCAGCAGTCACCATCTCAACACTTACAGGGGACACCAAGTTAAACAACAGCCAGCAGTGCCCTCTTGTCATGAATGAGGCAAACTGCACCCTGAGCATCATTAAACAGGGCCCAAAGAACAATTTATTGCCATCTTACATTTTGCAGTGATGAGACTGGCATTCTACAGAGCCAGTTTTTGCAGCCTCACAAGAGCAGTGAGGAGAGGTCCAGCAGAGGACTGTCACAATGGTCAGGGGAACCATGAGGAGAGGTTGAGGATACTGGCCTCATTCAGTCTGGTGAATAGCAGGCTGGAGGGGCAAGATGATGGGAAGCTGAACCACAAAGACAAGGAAGCCATATTCTCAGTAGTGGCAGACAGCTAAGCAAGGGAAAACAGCCACAAACTGACATTTGAGAGCTTCGGGCTGAACACTAGCAAGTCAACATTTCCCTCGAAAAGTAATGCAGCTCTTGATTTGTTGTCCATGGAGAGTATGGAATCTCCACATCCTTGAAAGTGTCCAAGACCAGAGTCCTGAGAGATGTGACCTAGGGATGGCCACAGTTCAGCTCTGCCCGAAGTTTGGGCTGGATAACTCCTGAAGTCCTTTCCAACAGACTTTGATTTCCTATGCCTCAATACATGCTCAGCTGAGAACCACTTTCATGGATGACTCCTTCTCAGTTCAGGTTTCTTCCTCCTCATTATCACAGTCTGCATGATCACACTGATGTCTTTTTACCTTGATCTGTATTCTCCTAAGAACAAGTGACATGGAAAAGAAGGTGGCATTAGAATGACTGGAGTACGAGCTACCCATGAATGATACGATCTTAGGAGGAAAACCAGAAGGTTTGAAGACACAGTCCATCCCTTGGGAGATATTTTTCCTGCAAACACCACATCTCTCTGGTGTAAATGCAAAACAGATTTCATTTAATGCCACGTGCTTTACTGAGTAAATGAAACCACGCTAAGAATTTGAGAATGTATGAGGTTGCAACAAATAACCCAACCAATTTTTGACCACCTCTTTATTTTCATGTCAATATTGTCATCCTGTCTTTGTTCATTCTTACCTATCTGGATTTATCAATTTGTCTCTCATTTAGTTTGCAAAGTTTCCAGGCAGAAAACTCCTTGTTCATGATTTATTTTTGTTGTTGCTGGTGCTGCTTTAGATTGGTTTCCTATACCTTTTTTTAACGTCTTGTCATCACAAAAGCTGATAAGCCTCAAAAGAAATTAAATTCAAAACCCCAAAATGAAATGCCTATGACAAAAAAAAAAAAATCACATTTGGGTTAAAAAGGCAGGATGTAGACAAAGAAAAATCCTCAGTAAATTGGCTTGCCATTTATGCAGTCTTTAGCCCTTTATTCTAGACCAAAGACTGTTCCCTAATATTGAGAATTTATCAAGAAATATGCTCATAGTAAGGCAGTCACATGATAAAGCTGTAGAGAGACATAAAAGCTTGTCTATTCTGCAGAAAGAGCTGTCATTAGATAAGCAAAGAAAAACAGCACAAAGGATTATAACTTTGCTTGTACCAATTTCTTCAGAATCTTTCAGTGTAATCCATTACACTGAAAGACATTATTAAAGCTGCAGTTACATCTCCTGGTTTGGGAAAAATGCTTACAGCAGGAAAAAACTAGCAAAGCAATGAAGCGATAAATAATTGGACTTATAAAAAAGGCAGAGGATCTGAATAAAACAACCTGTATAAATTTAATTAATTGCAAGCTAGTACAAAAAAAAGATTGGCAAGGAAAATCTGACTTTCCTTTTGGCAAAGAAAATCTGAGTTTCCTTTTGTTAAAGAAGGAGACACTTCATAATTAGTTAAATTACTGAGCAAGAAAGTGGCTCCAACATCGTATTGTCCAAATGCCTCACTACAGTACAAAAGGCATGCATTGCACCCCATTATGTGGCTCACCTCTGTAACTTCAAAATTAATTTCAGCTATCTCAGTAGATTTACTTGTGTCCATTTAATTTTCTCTCTGGTAGAAACATTTATTGTAGCAAAGAACAGAATGGAGCATTTTTGAGCGAATAAACATTCTATAAGCAGAAAAATACCAGTAATGTTAATTGTGAGGTAAGCTGAAAAATGCAGACATACTTGTGGATTGTAAAGGGAAGGACAACAACAGTATTGAATCCCTACCAAAAGTATTCTCTGGGACTGTATTCTGAAAAGCACATATTAAGAGGAAAGACTTAAAAACAATCAGGAAAGTGATTAAACCTGAATTTGAAGTTTTGAACAAAGAAAACAAAAACTTTTCTGAGAAACAGTTTAGCAGTAGATTCCATTTCTGTCAATTCATAAAATGCTAACAGAAAAATAACAACAACTTGTCAACTGCTCTTCCCTACTGATGATGCCCCCATCTACAATGTTACCATCAAAACGTACATTTCTTAAGGGTCCTAGCTGATCTCCCACCTTCACAAGGTAACAACACAGCAGGGTGACAAAGCAGCATTGCCCTTCAGGATGAGCAGAGCTCATCTGCAAACCCGGTGCTTGAACATAATGAAAAAAAACCCCTCCAAATAAATTAATAGCTTTATCAACAACATCATCCATTTTGCACTGTGAAGATTAAAGAACACAATTCACATAATTTAGTCATTCATCCACCAACTTTAGGACAATGCACAGAACTGCATGAATATCAGCAACAACTCTGAGGGTGCCAGAGAACCAACAACAATGGAAAATAATTAACATATCATTTTAAGAATAAATTTGCATAAATCAGATTTAAGTTTTGTCCATACATAACTCCTGAAGTTCCCCCTGCTCCTCATATAGAGAAGAAAAGGTAAACTTGTCAGTGGCTCGAATAATCACTGTTTCAACCACGGTTTATTTTTTTAAATTATCTGAAATTCTCTGATTATCTCCTAGTAACAGCATTGAGAATAAAGCACTTACAAATCACACTAAAAATTAAGTTTTTAGATTTGAAAGATCCCTAGTCTGAACTGTATCCCATTGCAATGAAGCAAAAGCAAACTAAAACATAGGGTGACTCCGAACATATGTGCTTGACCTACACACACAGAGTAGCTATCAACTGAATAATTGTACTCAGGACACAGCGATGCAAAGGAAGAAGCATTTGCAAAAACACAATATTCTTTTTCTTCTGTCAGGGAAGTAATGCGTATTGTTCTTATTCCCTTAAAAAAAAAAAAACCTAAGCTACATGCAATTTTGATTATGTGAATATCTCTCGTACTCTAATCATAGAATAGATTGGGCATATAAATTAAAATTGACAATTACAAATAGCAGAGAGGTCTCATGGGATTGCCATCTCTTATCAAGACCATTTCTGGATGGAAATAAGCTGTCTATTTTGCAGGGAAGCTGCCAGTTGACCAACAGCCACAAGAGATTCAGACCTTACACTTCTGGAGCAGAAGAACTTGCTGACCAGCACAAGTCCCTGTGCTTCAAGAGAGAAGAGCAAATCTAAAATGACAGAATGCAGCCTCCTAGGGATTACATGAACTTGGCCAGTAGGTTCAATTAGAAGTTTCTATGAAACTAGAATTGCTATTATAGCTCAATATTTGCAAAAGTGTTATGAAGTTCCTCCCAGGAAAGGAAAGTTGTTTGATTTAACAACTGTGTATTCACAACTTTAGCACTTAATCTGCTCAGAGACAAGATATCACCCAAGTGCATGAGGCAAAATACAAGATTATGGTAAATAAAACCAGCTGGAACTCCGTAACTTAATTAAAAGATCTTCATTTCACTCTTGAATAAACACCATTGCCATCTTTTCTTCAAATATTGTATCCCTTGTTTACTTGTCTCATAGTACCAAATACATTTTGAAAATTCCTTATAATGTTATCCATGAAAGTCAGGATAATGTATGCCTCCCTACAGTTTTAAAGAAAAAAAAAATAATCCACATAAGAGTAATGTTATAATGTTCATGTTCCAAAGCATTTTTAAAGGAGTAAGTCAAAACATTACTCTACAATCTGTTGCATGATAATAAGAGCAATAAATTACATGCATTACCATAAAAACATAATTCTATCACAATTGTGTTTTATAATGGAGTCAAATTTTCTCCAAATTGAGATGCTCTGCTGACTAAATTGAAGTTTAAATCAGATGACAGATGATTTCTGATACACATGCACAATAAGAGAGAGTATGCCACCCACAAACAATTTTCATGTGTGAAACATAAACAGCTTGGTGAATATGAATCAAGAAACGTTCTTCACAAAAAAATAGAAAATGTGATTAGAGAGATTATAATGTGCTATTCCTGCCAGCCATGGATTGCCACCTTCTCAAAACTGAGGGCTGAGATAACCATATTACACAGAACTTATTAGAAATGCTAGCAGCAGCAAGACTTCTCAGCATTCTAGAAACTGAAGTACAATCTACTGGTCTTCCAGCACACACATTTTTATGGGGAAAGATGAAACTTTATGTTTTCCTTCTCTTTCCAAAATACATCATTCTGTCAGAAAACTGTGCTAGTCACAGAATCACAGAATAGGTAAAGCTGGAAGCAAGCACAGTGGGTCACCTGGTCCAACCTCCCTGCTCAAGCAGGGTCATCCCAGAGCACATGGCACAGGATTGGGTCCAGACAGTTCTTGAGAATCTCCAGTGAGGGAGACTCCACAACCTCTCTGGGCAATCTATTCCAGTGTTCAGAAACCTGCACAGTGAAGAAATTCTTCCTCAAGTTCAGGTGGAACTTCCTGCGCATCAGTTTCTGCCTGTTGCCTCTTGCCCTGTGCAGAGCCTGGCTCCATCCTCTTGGCACCCTCCCTTCAGACACTGACAGACATTGATGAGTTCCCCTCTCAGTTGTCCCTTCTTGAGGCTGAACAGGCCCAGCTCCCTCGGCCTTTCCTCATAAGAGATGCTCCAGTCCCTTCATCATCTTTGTCACTCTCTGCTGGACATGCTCCAGGAGCTCCATGTGTCATTTTTACTGAGGAGCCCAGAGCTGGACACAGCACTCCAAAATTTTCGTAACCAAAACATTTTCGTGACAAAACTACAATTTGCCATGCTATGCAAAATGCTACAGATGAGGTGTTCAGGTAAGCTATGAAGAACCAGGAAAAATCTCTATTATGATTTCTAAATGAAACTGAAACAGCTTTCAGCACCCAAAATGAATGACTTCATTTTATAAATACTACCTACCATAAAACAGCTTTAGCTTCACACACATACATTTTCACAGGTAAGCTACCCAACCCCTGTTAAAACAGAATAAATACATTTATAAAATACTGAAAAACCTCTTAGAGACAGGAATACTGTTGTATATAGTCTAAGTAGGAACAATAACCAAAAAAACTAACAATACAAAAATCCTGACATTCTACCCTTAGGTCACATTTAATAATATAAAATATTAGAAAAATGTTTTGAGTCAGATTTGCTAAAAAATTAGTTTAAATAAACTCAAGTTATCGTTTTAAAATATCAGTTTCCTATGGAAAGAAAATATACCATTTAAACAAGGTTTTAAATGTAGGTTATTCATGGCAGAATGGGACCTTTCATCTCCATTGTTTTCAAAAATACTTCTTGTTGGATACCAAATGTCATATTTAAATGTAAATTAAATTGGAATGCTTGAGTAAAGGTCAATAATTAATTTTTTTTTTCAGCTTAATGCCTTTTAAAGCATTCCATAAACTGGTACAGCTATGAGGGTCTTCAGGAAAGTCCTCTCTTACATTAAGACTGCATGGCCCAAAAATCTGCTTTTGCTCTTTGTTTAAATCCTGTTTCATCCTGCACACAGCCTGGGAACCACACAGAGATAAAAATTGCAGAGAGCGGGTGGTCAGAGGCTGTAATTGACAGCCCTGCTGCGAATGCTATAGATGTCAGTGCTCCTGGGACCAAATGACAAATGGAGGCAGCAGCACTGAGGAACACGCTCCAGCAAGAGGAGTGTGTGTGGACATTTCCTCTGGTATTGTACTCCTTGGAGACAGCTGCTCTAAACCTACGCATTGGAAGAGCAGAAATTTCTGTTTCGTGGGCTGGAACATTAGTTACAGTAAAAAAGTTTAATTCCCTTTATGTGATTATACCTAACACTTTTACCTTCAGCCATCCTAAATAAAAGCACCTCACTAATCCTTACAGAAGCTCTACAAAATAACTACTTGTGACTGCAAGAAGCTAAACCACACATCTCTGTTAAGTCAGATGAACTGAATAAAGGTAGTATGGCAGATGTAATTCAATTCCAGATGTGTTAACTCACCTAACATCTAATCTTTGGGGCAGACATATTTTACAAGCTGGAAGATGCTTCTATAATCAAAAATTTTTATATTATTATACAAATGAAGCCAATATGCACAATGTACTTCAATCCAATATTCAGAACTGCTATAAAGGATGAAGAAAGCACAATTTTGTAAGAAAACAATAAAATCAGAGGACCTAAATCAGTAACACAGCAGTATTCATAATGTCTCCTACTTTCATCTCCTTGGTTTGAATTTAAAACCTTGCTGGTTGAGCAACACAAGCTATGCACATGTGGAGAATATGCCTACAACACTACCTGGAAAATCAGCTGCTCTGGCAAATAAACCATTAATGGAGACTCACTTCATATGCACATTATGATTCAGGGGAATCAAGTCAAGCAATACCTTAAGTAGACTACTGTTGATGTTAAAATAGATCATTTCTTGGACAGAATAAATTTTGGATTCATCCTTCTTGTTTCCTTCCCAATTTCCAATCTAATAACTTGACAAAACTTAATGGTGATTCTATACTGATGAAAATATTTGAGAGTTAGATAAAACACTTGACATTTAAAGTTACCATGCAAAAACTAGCCTTTTGCTACCTACTTTATCCCATTTTCTACCCCCAAGTCATCCTTTTCTTCAAATATCAGGTCACAGATTTTTACATATCTTAACTGCACTTAAAGCAATTCATTAGCTATGTGATACTATGAATCTTGAAACAGGATTTGTCATAGCATTACGTGTATTCCATTTAAAATATACATGGTTGCCCATGGTTTGAAAGAGCCACTATATCCCAGTTTGCCATGACTTTTTCATCAGATGCCAGAAGCAGAAACCCCTTTCCTGGTAGTATTCCTGCATACCTGTCAGCCATACCTAAAATATCCTACAGTGCAGCCATCCTACATCATCAATTCCCCAGAAGAAATTAGCATGAGGAATAAATGGCCAAATATTTCAGACACAATTTGTTTAAGCTCTTACGCAACCCAGTATTGCCACCAGCTGATATTGTCCCTTGGAAAAAGAATACCAAACAGCCTTTTAAAACATAGGTCATCTTGAAGATGTTTATCTTGGCAATACACACACAAGCAGGTTTGAAGTTACTCTATAAAGTATGACTGTAAAAAGTAGAAACTCCATCACAAAAACATTGTTCAATGACTAAAATATTTATTTTCATATAAATGGTTTTCCCTTCAGAGGCTAAAACTACCACTGTTTTCTTAGTCAGTGAAACTAAACTACAGTCCTATATGCCAAGATAATACCTTTTGTGTTCTCAATACCTTACCTACAAATGAAATAGGACCGTTATGGATCAGCAATTGAATTCACTTCCTTCAGTGAAAAAACTAAAAAATTCCAGCTAGAGAATCAAAATTGAAAGTGATAGCGCTGCTGCAAACATTTATACTGCTGCTATTTTCCTTCTGTGAATGTATACAGCTTCTCATTATAACACTAATATGAATGAGACCACACACTAACTTCATTACCTTCAAAACATCTGGATAATTTAGCTCCAGTTTTCAGTAAATTTAGGAGATTGCAAATATCAAGGTTTACTGTCATTTGTTTTCATTATGGTAATCTTAAATGAGTTGAATGACCCTCCAAATAAAACACAATGAAGCTCAATATTGAAAAAACAGCCAAATATATATTTCAGCTAATCTACAGTCTCCCATTAATTTTAGAAATCTAGTCTCCCATCAATTTTAGAAACATTTTAACTTATTCTTGAAGACATAAATAGTATCCTTATCAGAATGGCCATTTATAACACTCAGAAGACTTAAATGTTTTATGGACACATACATAAAAAGAACATGGAACAGGAATTTACTTCCATACAATACTAACTGTATTAAATTTCAGGCGCTCTTAGGAAGCCAAGTGAATAGTAGAGCATGCCTGGAAATTGAACTGAGGTCGGAAATTTACTTCAAAATTGAAGAGCTTTGAATGTACTTTTCCAAGTTTATAGACATACACAGAATGTGCCTCATAGTAACCAATATTCAACTTACACTGGAATGTCTTTAGCAGACAAACCACTTTGTTCTTTGAAATAAGCATCTCAGTAGTAGAACTGTTGCAGCAACTCTGCAAAGTGAAATTTTTCATTAAAGTAATGGCTTGATACATAGATGAAAACAAAATCCAAATTGCAACTATCTTGAAAAAGTCATCTGTTTGAACTTTATCCCAAAGGCAATCTGGATTTGCATTTGCAATTATCATTATTTTAGGATGGCAATCTTGGTAATCATAGTTTATGCAGAAGAATTCATAGTTATTTAATATTCTCACAGGAAAAACTCATTTCTTTTTTATGTATAATGGCCCTCTGGATGCAATTTAGAAAAATCAAACATTCTTGAAATATACCACTTTCTACAGTACATAAATTCATCACTTTCACTATTAAAAAAATTATATGATGTAACATTGTTCCAGCTTATTTTGCATTGTTTTGCCCCTAAAACAGATCTTTAGATATGCTTCCTGAAATAGACTTCAGCCTTCTGTTTGTATCAATATCTTCTTTATCATCACTCCTCTTTTCAAAAAATCTCTGTCACTTCAATCTTTAGCTAAAAAGGCCATGTAAATATCCTGGTTTTTCCCTTACAGAATAGAATCATGGAATATGCTGAGTTGGAAGGGACCCATCAGGGTCATCGAGTCCAACTCCTGGCCCCTGCATAGGACATCTCAAGGATCACACCACATGCTTGAGGGTGCTATCAAGATTAACTAGTTAAAGCAAAAGCAAAATTTTGAATCCTGTCTTTAAGAGGCATTCATAATTCATAAACATTTCACAAAGTAGAAAATTTAAGAATGTAATCTGCCTAATTTGAAAAGAAACAGCCTCAATTTTTGAGTGATTTTTGCTCTTTGGATGGATTTCCAGAAGTGTTTTTTCAATACATACTAAATGTTCACCTCAGGAACTAGACAATCCATAATTAACAGCCCACACTTCCAATTTGCAACTTCAGTCATTCCCTTGGCATCATTACGTGATGCCACATTTACTAATATTAATCTATTCTATTTGAATTAGACTGATACTACGACTGAACTTACATCAACTTGAATTACATATACTACAGAAAGATAAATATCACTATTACACATACTCATATTTTCTTAATCTTTAATAGAGCTTCTAACTTTGCAATGTTTTAAATCCAACCTTCATTACACGAGGATATATAGAAAACACTCAAATGGAATTTATCAAGTACCAGAAATTCTAACAGCACATTTTTACAGAATTTGAAAATGGCAGACTGCTGGTTGCAGGACCTTTAAAGGATAACAAAATCCATGACTGAGATGCAGGTTCACTTCTTCCACCTATTTTTATTGATGAAAATAACTGATTAACTTGCAGTATGCATGTTCTGATCAAGCTGCTATTAATTAAGCATATTTTCACAAGGACTTCCATCAAAAACTTTTGGCATAACAGTGTAGACATTCGCAAAAAAACAAAATATCTGAAACAAATTGTAAGTCACTGCCCTAAACAAATGTCGTGTGCATTATAAACTTTACATATCAGTTTGTCATACCCAACTTATCTCTTTATTTTAAAACTATCACACTGAAATTTAGAAGGCTATAAATTTTTCCCTGCAAACTAGCATTTTTCATTTAGTAACATTCAAAAAACATTTTTCCTGATTTAATTTTTTGTAGCTTTATTTGCTTCTCATTTTTCTTCCACAGAATATCCAGACAGGTATGCAAATCACTCAGCTGTCCATAGCTGTTTTTAAAGAGATTACCAAGTCTGTTCTTAGAATTTTAAAGTCTGTGGTGAGAAAGTAGTTCAGAAATACTAATAAAACTCACAAATGTTAACTGGTTTTCATGCATAATTTTAATATCAGAGCGAACAAAACTAACTTCGTGCAAGGCGATAAACATGTATTGGTTTCTTACTGTACACTCCCACTGAATTCTATACAGAACAACATAG
The DNA here is from genome assembly GCA_013400955.1 of Drymodes brunneopygia. Classification (NCBI taxonomy): domain Eukaryota; kingdom Metazoa; phylum Chordata; class Aves; order Passeriformes; family Petroicidae; genus Drymodes; species Drymodes brunneopygia. The sequence goes on from VZTZ01023901.1 coordinate 758,673, forward strand.
AGCTAAAAGATTCATGCACAACAGACAAGTGAAACCAGACACAAAGAAAGACTATTTACAAGGAGTGGGAATATCTGTGGATATAAGCAACTGTCAAGCAAAATAGGACCAGACAGCCCTGCAACTTCAAGTCACTCCACTGCTTCTGGTGGTATAAACAAACCATATTTATCTTGGATCTGATGTCATTACTGTTTTGATTCTAGCTACTGAACTGTCTAGCAATAGTTAATATTTTTAGCACATGCAGTTAAAATGGCAGAAGAACCAGTTCCCCCACTGACTGAATGCTCTGAAAAATAGGTTCAGAAGAGCATCCTGTGCTCAGTTATAGGTCAGAAGTTTGAAAGTTTACCAGCATCTTTCTGCACCACAGTTCATCTAGAGAATGCACAGCATGAACTTTTTAGCAGTTTTCCCCAGAGGCAGTAGTGCCAAAAATAAAAACCAGGGATTTCTCTCAGCTGCCTAAGCATGTCATATTTATTTGAGATCTTAAATATTTCCCACTGCACATTCTCTGGAGGCAACTCCACCATCTTCCATGACAGCACTACCCAATTCCTCAGGCTGTCTCATCTTTTATCACCTTTCTCTCTTCCTCTGCAAGTACTCTTCCACTAAACTCTACTGCTTCTGCCTTTTAAGTCTGTCCTCCTTTGTCATTCTTTCTGCTAAAATACTCATCCCTCTGTGTCAGCCTGCCCTGAAAAAGACATTTTCCACCTGGTTTGCTTTCTGCGCTTCATCCAGAACTCCTCCCTTCATCTGCTTCCCCAGCTACATTTTTAAGAAGTTTTTACTTTGCTTGTCTTGCCTGTCATCCACTTTTCACACTCAGTCCAAGGAAGTAACAAACGCATTTCTGTGGTATAATCCTGTTACATTTTTCTCTCTGCACGCCATCCCTAAAGTGTACTTTAAAATGAAGCTCCAAAGGCTTCTCCTGGGCTCCTACCTCCATAGGGAAGACCAGGGTGTCAGCCAACTTACTGATTTGAATGTGCCAAAACCAATGTCTCTAAAGCCATATTCCTCAGAATCTTCTTCTCACGTGATTAAAAAAAAAGAAAAATCAAATTAATTTGGAATAAAACATTACTAAATTACTGGAGTATTTTCAGTCCAATAATAGTCCCTCCAGTTCCCAATTTATTTTAAATATTTTTTAACACCTTTTTAACACTCCAGCTTTAATGGCAAACTGGATTATTGCAATGAACTTTACAAAGAACAATACATTGCTGTTACTTTGGGCTGTTTCCAAGTAACAAAATAATTCTAGACAAAATGCCATTATGCTAAAGAATTTGTGGCTTACGCCTGTAAGTTTTCTCAATGAGTCTGTGCATGTCCTAACACTACTCTGTGGTACTCACAAATTGCAGTACACACAGCTGAAATGCTGCTAGATTAATACTGGTGCTACCTGCCCCTGCCTGCCAAGAACAAACAGGAAGGATGCCATTTACAGTTCCTAGGAATATTGTCCAAAACGGACTATAAATCTGAATTCTCTGAAAAGTCACTGGAATTTTCCATAAATACTTTATTTTTCCCTAGTGACTGTGATAGGGGATTTGTGACATTTTGAGGCAACAACAATGCCCATGAAGAACAGCAGAAGACAGGAAAATGTTTCAGCAGCTGAATATGGAGCTAGCTACAGAATCCATCTCACCTTCAACACGTTTCAGAGATGAAAAACAGGGCTGATGGAGTAATCAAGGTTACAAGTACCTATTTCACAGGACCTTTGTTGGCTCAGAAAGAACCAATTCATTGAATAAAGTTTATCAGTGGAGAAGAAAGGAAACTGAAACCCTAAGACATGTTAGATACTACTCAAAAGGAAGACAGACCTCTACCACTTGTTTTTTCTATTAAAAAAAAAAGCCATTGTTAATGGCTGCCCAAATAGGAAGATGAGGTGATGGACTAAAGCTTTTTTCTTTTTCTCACCAGTATCTTACCCCATCAGCCATCCAGACAGTAAAATTCAAAAGTGTCTTCTCAATCCTTCCCCACAGTATTTTTATTCTTAGGACAACATTTACTTACCTATAAAGGGATACCCTAGTGGGTACCTAGAGAGCTGCAAGTTCTAAGTGTGCAAATATTTATTTAATAGGTAAACCAGACAGTTCCTATCAGTAAGCAAATTGAAATATGCCAACCAATTCCTGTGAACGCTTCAGCCAGTTGAACTGAGCAGCTGAATACAGTGCTCTAATAAACCACTTTATTAATACAAACCACTCCACAAATAGGCTGCCAGAATTCCATTGAGAACTGACTCTCACACATATGACAGATTCCAGGAAACTAGAAAAAAAAATCCCAAATCTAAAAATCCTGTAGTATGTAGATAGGAATGGATTTGTAGATAATATAGGTATCTATACATGTAGGCAATATGGACATATAGATCAACAATTCTAACAGTTCTTCATGCACAATAAGAAAAACTTTTTGCTGCTGTTACCATTAAGCAGCAACCTGAAACACTTGGCATTTACTCCTCCAGAGAATTTACTACTCTTCAAGTAGACCTTCAACAGGAGGTAGACACTGATGTCTCTGAAACAGGCAAAAAATACTGAGCAACTGAAAAGATCTGAATTGAAATAACCATCATGCTGGTTTACCAAAGTCAGTAACCCATTTGGATTTATTGAGCCCTTGAAGTGCTCCATTATGGGCTGACACGTCGCTGTACAAAGTTTTATCTCCATACACAACTGTGCTGTAGCTGATTTGTGCAGTCACATGTGCCTGATTTTTGCTGCTTTATTATTGAGCACAGCAAGAACACTACTCTACCAGTACACACAACAGCTGTGAAGGGCTCTGTAACTTTATTGAGACAAACATTTCACACTAGTCACGTAACAGAGGCTCCTGACAGCAAGTTCTAACCTATGTTATTTATCATACCAAGAAATCAGGAGTAATCCACACACTAGCTGTGACTAAATTTAACACCTGAGTGTATGTGAATTGGGCAAGGCAGAATAAGGCAACTGTATGGAGACTGGAGTCTTACCAGTCATCACTAAGTACTGGAAATAACTTGGAATAGGACAAGCACCATCAGTCTAGGCTAGGAATGCTGACCAAAAAGCACAGAAGACTACAAACATAACAAAAGCAAAGCAGCAGAACAGCTAGTTTATTGTGTCCAGAGGAACCTCTGTGATAAAGTAACTCTTCCATGTAATTACTTGGTTTTGTTCTAGAAAATGCAACAGTTAACAGATTGAAAATACAACAACTCCTTCTAAGCAGCCCTTGCAAGGCTAAATCCAGTGGAGCAAATCACACTGTTCTCTGTTTCTGTTGCAAATCTGATGATTAGTAGTAGTGAACCTCCTCCTTGCCAGACAGCTGAGAGTTCATAGAACAGGTTTTGCAGGAAAGCTGCATAACTCTATCCAAAAAGGACACTCAAAATTTGACTGGAAGAGCAACTTCTCTGGCCTATACCATGTTGAACATGATGCTGGACTTGGGCCATCCAGAAGAACCTGCCACCCTACCTGCGTCTGTGATTCATCAGCTGGGAGGGCTGCCCCAAGCAGTTTCTGCTACCCACCTAACCACCAATACCCACAGTGTTCGTAGTGCTTTTGCCTCTTCTCCCTCCCACCCTCCCTCCCCTTGAGGAAATCAGATACTAGATTTTCCTCACAGTGATGCAGAAACAAGTCAGAAGGAACTCATCTACATATAAAGAGTTGAAAGACAGGCTCTTCGCAGACTTAGGTTTAGACCTACATGCCTGTTCTGAATTAATTTTTGAATGAGACTGCCCATTAACACAAAAAGTCTGCAGAAATACAAATTCTAAATTAAATACCAAAACTAGATACTGAATTCTCCTAACCCACTAATACTTTTGAAAAATATTACTGCTTTATCTCCTGAAAACTATACACCAGCTTGAAACCAGCTTGAAATCTAATTTACATATATACCAGAAGACTTCTAATTTTAGCTTTTTAAAAATGTGTAGAAATCAATTACTAAGAACTTCTTTCACCTACAACAGCATTTCAAAAATACAAAGCCACAGACATTACAAGAAAAGAGCTAAGCAAACTTTGAGATGTATCAAACACTTGGGTACTGAAAAAGCTGCTTGGCTACATAGGGTGTGGAGATTTTTTTATTAATGCAGTGGGTCTTTTCAGCAGCTTCTGGAGCTTCAGATGTTCTCAATAAATTAGTCCTTCCCTCAACAAGGAAACAGCTTCTTTGTGGAAAGCAGTGTGGCCAAACAAAATAAATTGGAACAGGACTGAATAGAACAAAAAAATGCTGAACATAGGTTTGGTGACAAACAACAACTAGTCAACACAATTATACCCTTAAAAAGCATGTTTTCTCTGACACTTCACTGACCTCTAAAAATTTCCCATTTTGAATTAACTAGTGGATAACAGTAAGTCATCATAACAAGAGAATTTTCCTCTGTTCTGAACTATCACGTACTGGTAACAAGCACAGCAAGTTTCCCACACAAAAACACAAGGTGAATTAGAAGAAGAAGCTCTTTGTGTCTCTTTGTTCTCCTTCTGTATCATCAGGTAATCAGACACCAATTTATTCTTCCACAGCTCCATGCATTGATCATATGAATGAAATATATTGCCAGCAGAGAGCTTCTTGTTAGACTATATTAAAGGGCAAGAATGCATTATTTCATCTCCTTGGTTTGCTCTATCCACAGGACACTTTTAAAGAGTCTTTCTATACTCTAAGGGAATCACTGTCTATAACAGAAAATATAAAATTACTCTTTGGCAGAAAGCACTGCCTAATTCATCCTCCTCAACTATAAACCTCTCTTCAGTAACAAAGTAATCAAAGAGGTTAGTGGGGTTAAACATGACCAAGATTCAGGCAAGGTACCTCCATGCACATAACTTACAGAACTATTACCAGATATAACTGGAGTCTTGAGAACATGAAAAGTGTGTTTTTCAAGCCAGTTGAAATAGACAAACACACCTCAGGTCGAGTTTCCAACAAACTTGGGGAAAGGACAGACAACTTGCTACTATTCATGCACCCTTGTGCGTGATCTTACTCTCCACTCCATCACCCACCCAAATGTTACTATTTTATGTTCTTCATCTTTAAACATTGACAGTGAAGATGTGAGGGGGAGGGGAAAGAGGAAAAAGAAAGGAAAAAGGTTAAAAAGAATTTCAAAAGTTTTTGAAATTAATAAATTGATTTATTGCAGCATAAAAAGCAAGATAAGATGAAAGAGGTTTTGACCTCTTCCTTGGACAGTATCTAGAGGATCAGCTATAACTGCAATATTTTACAACAGATTGTGTTTCAGAAGAGTTGTTCATATGGGGCAGGGCTGAGGCACTCTACAGCCATTCATGCAGAGGCACTTTGTTTATCCCCCTTTTCATCAATATACTATTTACCAGAAAGCTTTGCAGAAATAGGGCTAAAAGAGGGACTGTCATGCAGCATGGTATAGTGTCAAATAAAAACTTTTTCTTCCCCAGAATTTTTTTTAAAGTCTGCTTAGAAAATACCATTAAGTGCAGGAAAGCAGAGGACTTCCATTTGATTCTCACTGTATTAGCATTACCAAGAAAATTGAATGCCATCAGTTTTCCAATGCTATTTTGGAATTGAATGAAGTCGTCAAATCTCTTGAATACTGTGACTAAAAAGAAACCCTAAAGAAGCCATTCAATAAGGATGGAAAATGGCTACAATGTAGTTTGCCTGTTACATACTTTACAAGTGTTCACTCCAGACTGGAATTTTAAGCAACTTTTAACCAAAACCAAAAAGCAGCCTGTTATCTAACCTGAAACTACATTACAACATTAAAAAATACAAGTCACTCATAGAACAAAAAAGAAAAAAAACAAATAATCACTGGAAAAAGAAATAATGCATGCTTGAAATAATGACATAGACAATACTAAAAAAAAAAAAAGGAGCTGGATGGACCAGTTTTTGTTCTTCCCTTTTCCTCCTTTGAAGTAAATAAACTAGGTCCATAAATACCAGATTATGTTTCTTTTCCATTTCACACAGCTTCAACTGTAACTTAAGAAAAAGCACAATCCTTTTGCTCAAATTCTTACTTGAATTTATACACTGCAGATCTCAAGCACACTCTAGGTTGAACTGTAGAAATATCAGTCCATACAGTAGCAGAGCATCTTCACAGAACTCCTACCCATGTTTACAAATCACACCCTCATATCCCCCTTTTCTTCATAACTCTGAGTCACTACTGTAGTGTTAGTTTAAGTTTATCTTAAGACCTGCCAGGACTGGTTTAAAGCATACTCATTTTGGGAGAGGCTGAAAGAGCTGGGATTGTTCAGCCTGGTGAGGAGAAGGCTCAGGGGATTTAATCCATCTAAAAACCTGATGCTGGGAACCAAAGAAGACAGAGGCAGGGGCAGGCTCTTGTCAGTGCCCAGCCACAAGTCAACAGACAAACTGAAATACAGCAAAATCCACTTACACACAGGGAAAAGCTCTGCTCTGCTGTCATCAGCACCCTCCTGCCTGTCCCCGTGGTGCTGGGTGCTGTGCTGTAGAGATCAAACACTAACAGGCTCTGTCCAGGCTGGTTGTGGAGTCTCTGTCCTTGGGGAGGCTCAAAATGTAATGGGACACATGGCTCATAAAAGTGTTCTACTTGAGTCTACACCCTACAGGTGATCTATGATTAAAAGCAAATTTAAAATTACCCCAAAGTCAACTTTTAATTGGGAAAAAAGTATCCATGCTTCGTTTTACTCAGGATGTTATTCCAGAATTCACCTAAACTGAACCCTAATTTTTGTGGTTATATCATAAAGCATTATAAATGTTATGCTACAAATCAGAGAAACAGTAATTTTCCCCTAGACATATCCTGAAGACAGAAATCCCATCCCCTCCTGGTAGAGGTCCCTGTCTGTAGATAATCCACATAAAACATACCTTGTCACCCCTAAAGCAGCAGGACATCTTCCTCTTCAGAGGGGCAGGAGAGCTGCTACATATCTGGAGAAATTAATGAGGTGTTTTTGAGGGAAAGGACTATGATTTCCCAGCTGACAAAAAAGCATTTCAGTTTTCTATTAAAGCAATAATTAAAGAATAACATGAAACTCTTCTGGTATTACATCAGTATTTTCTAGCAGTATATATGAATAAGTTCAAGAGTTTGAAGTTGGGAAGGTAAATGGGCATCTTCCATTCACATCGACATCAGCCTTCAACTTCTTCTTTTGCAATCCCAAACATAGATAACTTTCTTCAAAACCTTTTCTCACATCTGGTGGAATCATTCTGGTGAATAATGGAGGAAAATCACTTATTTCATTTTGCTTTGAATGACTTTATGCTTCCCATTGTCCAATGTTGTGAAAAACACATGCAAAACACGTCCAGGTATTCAAAGTGCAACTTCAAGATTTTGGGAAACTGTACCTTGATAAAGTTACCTGGGAGTCAGAGGCAAAAAAAAAAAAAAAAAAAGAACACGGGGTTATGAATGTTACAAACAGAANACAACTGTGTTATGAATGTTACAAACAGGAAATCCAAAGTATTCCAAAACCAAGGTTGCTGCAAATTAACAACACTGAAGACTTGGATATACAGCGTTAGATGCATATGAAAATGAAGTCTGTCTGAATGCCAAGACACAACAGAAATGTTGCAAGCAAAGATTACTCGTATGTTTGACAACTCTATTTCAAACAGGGCTCTTCACAGAAAATTACAGCAGGCATTGGCACAAGTGCTCAGAAAGCTAAGAAGTGCAAAGGGAGTCATTGAAATGTTTCCCAACAGACAAAGAACAAATAAGAAAAAGTTTTCTTTGCAAAAAATCTTACAATATATTAAGCATAAAGAAAAAAGAAAATCCACACAGGAAAAACATTTTGATGGGTTTACTGATCAAAAGATGTATAGTTTCATAACTAAAGGCACCAAACAACTTTTAATAAATAAAATAACTCAATTCTGAGGAACTAACACAGAAGAAAGTGGAATAAAGCCTAATAATATCAGTGAAAATCTAATAAAATGCCAGGGAAAGGAAATAACCATGTGAGGAAACAAGCTTGGACTCTCACTTTACAGACTGCATGGTAGAGACTGAAGACAGAAGGGAAAGAAAAATATAAAGTGCAATAGTTTTCACTTCTGAAAGCAGGGAAGAAAAGAAATAAGTAGAGAACAAAGAAAAGAGAAAAAAAAACTAACTAGACCTAGCAAGCTTCTTTGCAGGTTTTCTTTGCCATGAGGTTGTGGGGTTTTTTCCTTCCCCTCCCAATTTAGGTGTATGAAGAAAAGACAGTGGCAATAAGGGGAAAAAACTAAAGATTGTGACAAACTTTCAGAAATAGAAGTTTACACCTGATTTACAAGATTCTGGAAAAGCTGCTAGTTTTTTGAGTCAAAAATTAAATATAATTTTATACATGCATAAACAAAAATACATGGTATCATTATTTGTTATGTGCTTTTTTGCTAAATTCTAAATTCTCAGATTCAGCAGTCATTTAGCAAACAGATGGACCAAAAAGAGATATACTCAATTATTTAGGAAGCATATGCAAGGGAGGCATGAAAGTTTCTGATCGCTTACCAAGCATTTGAAACATGATTACGGCATTCACTGACCAACCATTCCAAACCAAATTATATCTAAAATGAACGGCATACATATACAGCAACTTAATACCATTGCTACAATGTGATAATTTGTAGCTTTAGGAAGACATTTGAGTTTAAAAATAAAAGGTGGAGACAAAAAAGTTCTCAATCTTTCAATGAAGTGTCATGGCAATCAACAGCCTTAACAGCAGATGTTCCTCAAGCTTGTGCTCAAGTGGGGTGACGTCAAAGCCGACGTGTGCTCTTGCCACCCATTTGTTCCATGACAGCAATGAAAGAACTCATCAGGCCAATTATGACTTAGTGTTGAGATTCTAAACCATTTGTAAGGAAAGCAAAATATCCCCAGGGACAGTAAAACTTACAGATTACAGCTGTGTAACTCAAAATTAAAATGAGCATTTCATCTCAGACTGCAAAATACCCACAAGTTAACTAAGAATAGCAACACTGTATTCAACAGATTCCCATTAAGGTATACAACACAAGTAATGAAAGACTGAGATATTTATGGATAAAATTGTGGCTGAAAATCTTTCCACCACTTCCCACTTAGTTAAGCTTCTCCTACAAAAATCTTGTAGACTCTATTAAATATCTACCAGTATTAATTCTGCTCATGAATTCCCCTCATTATGTAGCACATATGCTAACCAAGTCTTTGCAGAATTTTCAGCTATATATTAGAAACAGAAGTCAAATGAGCATCAAAATTATCTTGATTCAGGAAAATGCCCATCAATTTTAAACCACCTCTGAGCTTTTATTCAGCTTTGGTAATTCTGAAAAAAATCTCTCTTGGTGCCGTGAGTAAGGATCTTTAAGGGGCTGAGAGAAGAGCAAATCCACTGAAAAACTCTGTTTGAACCACTAAGAGAAAGAATTAGTCTCTGCTTTAGCAATCACAATTACGAAAAGGGAATGAGGTGAATAAACACAAACTGTTGAAATATACAGTAACCAATTCTCTGAATAAAGAAATATCACCTCTCTACTGACTGAATTTTTTGTTATACTTCTTATTTCAAAAGACTATCTAAGTGATTAAATACATCCAATACTACTATAAAATTATGCCACTTCCGTAAGTGACACAGAACTTACAGAAGGAAAAATACTTATATACAGCTTAATAAAAACACTTGTTTGAAGGAATTTCAAACATTTTCTGTGTACTGGTATATAAAGGTAAGCAAAAAAACAAAACAAAACATGCAAAACAAAAAGTAACACTTAAAAACACATACCCAAAGCTTAGTTGATTTTGCCAGTAATTAGATCAAAATTGATGTAACATTTAAGAAATGAAATCTCACAAGTATTTTACCATAACAAGTCTTACAGTCTTATCTTATTCTATTGTTTTATCTTATCTGGAAACAGCAAAACAAGTGTTATCTCTGGTTATCTGATCCAGGTATAAATTGAATCTATTCAGGTAAAGTCTGAAATGCTTGTACCTCTGTGGAAGTTTGACAAAATAAATAAAAGAAATGCAATGGAATTATTCTAAACAGAGACTTGCCAATGCTCAGGTAACAAATGAGAAATATATCAAAAAATCTAAAGTATTTCTTTGTCCCAGGGAAATGTAACATTGCTGTCAGGTTTTCATAGTCCCCTTTTTCCTCCTACTATACATAATGTCCATATTACTATTATTCAGCCCTTTCCCCATCATTCAATAGCTACCAAAAGGGTAAGTACTGAGAACTTAAAGTTTTAAATGTCACTTGGGTTTCATTTGTAATCATATGGTTAAAATTTCTAAGTCACCATTTGCTTTGTAACAGGCTGCATTCTAGCAGCAACACAAATTACAGTCTGCAGGTCTCAACCATCAACTTCCCCATGGTTTCTTAAAGTTATTGACCCTAAGAGAAGCAGTATCCTTAAAAACAATCTCCTCTCTGGTGAGCAGTGACAGGACACGAAGAAATGGATTGAGACAGCATCAGAGTAAATTCAGACTGGACATAGGAAAGGGTTCTTCACTGAGAGGGTGATCACTGGAACAGGGCTCTCCAGGGCACCAAGCCTGCCAGAGTTCAAGAAGCACATGAACAATGTCAGTCACATGGTTTAGTTTTAGAGAGTCCTGTGAGGAGCTGGGAGTTGAATGTGATGATTCTTATGAGTCCCTTCCACTTTGAGATATTCTATGATTCCATGATTCTCTATTTAACACCTTCTCAATGGCCTGGATGATGGGATGAACACAGTTCATCAAGCTCACTGGTGATTGAGGGGAGGGGGTCAAACACTAGGGTAAACAAACGGCTGTGCTACCGTGAGATCGCAACTGACTGGAGAAATGGGCTGCCAAATCTCAAGAAAAAACAGCAAAAAACAATGCAAAATACTGTAGCTGTGATAGAAATGCCCCACACAACAGTCCAGCATGAGAGCTAATAGAGCAGAAATCAGCTGTGCACAAGAGGACATGCAGGGTCTGATGGACAATCTGAATATAGGTCAAAAGTGCACCCTTGCAGAAACTGAATGCTAAGGGCACACTAGACTGCACTCACTACAGCAGAACCAGCAAGTAAAGGGAAATCATTATTCTAATCCACACCTGCCAGACTACATCTTGATTACTGCGTTTCATTTTATGCTCCCTGGTATTTGACATATTGGTACACATAGAAGGCCAACAAGATGGTTTGGGGCTGTACAAGGAGCACCTGAGATAACTGTGTTTGCTCAACCTCAACAGGAGAAGGCTAAGGGGAGATCATGGCTCTATACTCAACTATTTAAAAACAGAGACAGACTTTCTGGAAAATACACCGCAAAAAGGTAAGAGGCAATGAACGTAAACTAAAGCAAGGGAAATTCAGATTAGATAAAAGGAAAAAAAAAAAAATCATAGTAAAGATGACCAAAAAAGGTTGCCCAGAAAGACTGAATAGTCACTCCTGAAAATATCCAGAACAAGCAGACAAGGCCCAGAGCAGCCTACGCACCTTCAAAGCCACCCCTATTCCAAGCAGGCAGCAAGACACATCAATTCCAGATGATCCAGAAATGGTATTGAATAAGGGATGGTATTGGGTCTGGCTGGGATGGAAATAATTTTTTTCAGGGCAGCCCTTAGGGTGTTCTGGTTTTTATTCTTGGCTAAAATGGTGCTGGTAACACTCCAGTGTTCTACCTACTGCAGAACTGTGCCAGCACAGTCAGACAGCTAAGGGTAAGCCAGAGGCTGAGGGAGGACACGAGCAGGACAGCTGTCACACGCAGACTGTACCACAGGAAGTCATACTCAGATATCAAAGCTCAGGGGAAGGAGGAAAAAGGGGGAACAATCACAGTTATGGCACTCATGATGCATGCAGAGACCCTGTTTCCCAGGAAGCAGCTGGACACCTGCCTGACTACATGAATTAGTCAATTATTTTTCTTTTTTTTGCTTTCCTTAAGTCTCATGCTTTTGCTTTTCCTGTTAAACTGTCATTATCTCAATTCACCCTTCTATTTTCTCCCACAGGAGATGGGAGTGAGCAGGATGCTGGAGTGGAGTTTAGCTGTTGGATGCCCTTCAACTTGAATGATGCTGTATTTCTTCGTATGTGTTTCTCACATATACTATAGGTGTCAAAACACACTTCATAATGCTGCAAGAAAGAAGCTGTTAAAATTTTGGACTGTCCCAAGTTTTCTCAAGATTTGTTTAGGTTCTTTGGGTTTTTTTATGTGAAAAATATGACAAATTCAGTATTGGCTAATAGCCCAGGAGAGCTACAGATCAACTGCTACAAGTCAAGAATCCATACATTTATCTTCCTATTTCTCCCATCAATATTCACTCAAAAGTGGAAGGAGAGAGAAACAGTCCTTAGGAAGATGGAGCAAAACTGAGAAGAATGATTAGATGACACACCATACTCCAAGTTTCTACGTGGGTATGTGTGAATTCTGGCATATCTAAAAAATTTAAAGCATTTTTACTGTTGTGGGAGTTCACAGAAGATAGCTGAGCAACTGTTGTAATACAAAAACTGAAATAAAAAAGTTGTCAGATGCACTGGATTTGCTCTCCTACCAAGGAAGAAAAAAAACCTCAAGGCAAGTTATTGAAGAATAAGCCACTAAGATATATCACAAGGTTGGATGGTTAAGATTGGGGAATTTTTTTGGTTTAGATTGGGAGAATTAGGGTGACTCTTTTCCCCTACTATTTATTTATAGCCAACCACCTATTTTATCTCATGCAGGGGTGAAAACAAGGGTGTGCAGTGTCTCATTGGTTCTGAAAAGCCTAATGAGCTGCTACAAATGCCTCAGACAGTTTTCTCAGACCTAGAATAGGATGTGTGAAAACTAAAAAGAAAACTTTAACAAGCATGTTTATTTTACACAGTTTGACAGACATGCTGCATTCACATTTGTGAGCTGCAGAAGGTTTGAAAGCACAGGCAGCAATGGACAAGACAGGTACGTTTATTTAATTTGAAACATTTTCCAGACAGGCTTTTGGGGGCTCTTGGACTATAAAACTTCTTTCCAACACATCACCATATGCTGTCAACATTATGATCCAATTTTACAGCAGGAAAATGCTGTTTATCAATACCTGACAGCCTTGCTCATCGGCATCTGCAGAAAACCAAATGCTTGCAGATTTACATTGCCACATCTGCCTTTTAAGACAAATCACAAATGCAAAATCAGAAAAAGAAATTTACCTGCATCAATGAAGTGGGTCCTTTTTTCATTACTGTTGTTGGTATCACTATTATTAGATTTGCTCCTCTAGACAAAACACTCAACAAAACCAACCTAAGCTTTGTCTGCTTGATACAGAAAAATGAAACATGAATTAAGAATCCTAAATTCCATTAATGATGACATGTACCAGGACCCAGTTAACAGATGCCAAGGTATGTTAGTCAGAGTGAATGTGACAGATGCATTATATTACAATGAATTACATATGGTATTCAGCTTTTCAAATTAAAAAGTGAACTGTGACACTATCAGGTTATTTTTATAGAGGACAGTGGGAGTAGGTTATATTTCTGATTAAGAAATCTAAAATAAGCAAAGTAAGAATGGGTCACCTTAGGAATTAACATGTTTAAAGAGAAATATAATGCATGAAAAGAAAATTACTGTGCTCTAGATACTACTACTAGATACTAGTGTGCTCTAGATTGCAATTATCAATCCATGTTCTCCCTCACTAGCATTTTGATCTGGTCTTTTTGAGTTTATGCATTGATATAAACTGCAAATATGATGCAACAGCTCTCTAATTTTGAATTTATCATAATACTGAGGGGCAAAACTTTTAATAAGCTCTAAAGGTTTTATTTAATTTGTTACAGGGAGTTTTACTTGGTTGGTTGTGCTCTGTTTGAGGAGTGGGGGTTGTGGGGTTTTTTGGGTTGTTTGTTTGGTTGTTGTTTGGGTTTTTGTGGTTGATTTTTGACTTAGCAAGACCAGGAAAAGGAAGAACAGGAAAAGAAAAGGAGGAACTGAAACCTAGTGAAGTGACAGGTGATAGCCTGTACATCACTTGTCACAGTGAAATGGCAATCCTGTGCCTATAAAACTTGTGCCTCAATAAGAGACACAGAAGTAGAGATGGATGCAAGAGTAAGTAGTAGTCTGTGCTGGACAGTTTTAGTGATGTGACTTTGTTCTCCTACATGGTTTAGAACTTGAGTTCACTCACACCTTTTGTCAAGTCTTTCAAAATGGCTCAAATTTGCTGCCTTACTTAAAAATTAGAAAAAAACCAAAACCAAACCCAAATGCTACCACATCTGTCCCAGCAACAAACTGTTTTTGGAAAACACTATTATAGACTTTATTTCATTAATAGTTAGTTCTAGCAATGCTCATAAGGGTAAAATGAAATTCTTAACTAATATGTGACTTGAGCCACTCAAAATCCTGAACTCCTTCACAACTAATGAGATTTGGTTAAACAATAGGGAAGTCTATAAATGAACATCACAGATGAGCAGACATTCTCTGCCATTTCCACTATCCAGATGCGCTCAAGTACTACACAGTAAAACATCCCTAAACAGCTTTAAGTCAGAGAAAAAAAGAAAAAAAGGAGAATGCTTTTTTCCTAAAAGAAAAAAAAAAACAGGGGGATGCCTTTTTCTTTTAATTTTTACTTTTTCAGCCCTTCCCATTTCACATTTGTGCTTTGTGACAATACTCCATTAAGGCTGAAGAGTTCTTCCTTTCTAGACTGACCTTCCTAGCTGTACAAAGACCAAAACAGAGCAACCATTTGGTGATGAAGGGCTGTAATTTCTGCATAAAAGAGTCAGATATAATAACAGTCTAGAGATTCACTACCTTTTCTCTCATTAATGAGCAAACTTTCAGAAAGACAAAACCACAGGAAAGCAAGGTAACGTAATAGGCATTTCACTTATTCAGGCAGCTACACAGGGTCATTTTCCACGAAAGATTTCAGGAATCAAAACTTATTCTTAACATTAGATTAAGTATGTATTAAAAGTCATGCTCTCTTCTCTTTTTCTATCATTCCATTTAAAAGATAACGGGAAACAGGACAGAAAGAAGAAAAGAAATTAAAACAATATTTCCAACTTTCACCTTGTCTTGCCTTCTTTCCTGCTTCTCTTAGGAGACTCCCTGCAAGCATCATGAAGATTTTTCCCAACATACTTTTTTTCTTTGGGACTGAGCATGCCATCGCCAGATGTATGACTTAGAACAGACTCACTACTTGGAAGGATTCACTGGGAGACACAGAATATTCCTAGGCAAAGAGTTTTGATGTTTTTAGAGGGTGAGCCTGTTTTAGCCTGCAAATTAGTTTTTATGTCAAATCTGGGAATAAGGGAGTGGATGGGGGTGAACAATGTCCTGACCTCGATATGTTGATCTGAGCCAGCACTAGGACAGTGGTGTGCTTCCTTATTTTAAGAGTTAGCCTAGAAATATTTCTACTTGCACCTTTCCCTTGTTGCAAGAGAAGACAATGTCATCTTTGTTTAGTTCCACTTAAGTAAAGTTTTTCTGACATCAAACGTTTTCACATGAAGTATTTAGAAATGAAACCGAAGTGTGGAATTTGACTGTCTCTTTTTCATCTTCAGAGAGGAGCTCTTCCATTGTGTTGTGCCTCTTTTACTGGTACTTTAATTAACTGGTTGGGCTGAATGAAATATAGAGGTTTACATGTCAAAATATATGGGGGATCTAGGACAAAAACATACATATATGACAATAGGCACACAAGATGGCTAGAGTTTTCATGATGGGAGAACTTCATATCCCACTACGCAGCTAAAAGCACTCTCTAACTGGAATTCGCATGTCAAGAACTGTCTCCATGACAAAACAAAAATCACAGAAAACCAGGCATCCTCATTGTCAAGCATTTATGAGCATCATTACAGGATGATTTTTAAGACAGCAACTGAATGATGGAGGGAAGGTACTTCTATTTGCATGAGATCCTTCAAGAATAAGGAAGGAAAGGTATTACACAGCGCCTTGGGAAATAATTAGAACAGCATTAGGACAGGTCGTATTGTATCCTTTACAGGTGGCTGTAATAAAGTCATAATCAAGGTTTCTGTACTAATTTTAAATTACTGTAGAAAAAAATCAAGATTGCCCAGTCTCCTACAAGCATTCAATCCGCTTCTCTGGAAGTAAGGAATTTGACCCCACTGGAAAAACAAACCAGATTATTTCTTCATTGGGCCCTTAATAGTCCCAACATAGTGTTTGAAAGCTACAGACTCATTATATTTCTGTGAATACTAAGTCACATAGAAGTAACCTTTCAAAAAAGATTCTTCACACTGAAGTAAGAAGAATCTAACAAAAAGGAGCAAGGAAGCAATTCACATGATCATTTTTAAGAGCAAGAGAGTAAGCAAATGCCAGTGACCAAAAATCACACTGTAGATAGTGCTTTCTTCATTCATTCAAGTACAATTCAACACTTACAGAATATAATTATAGAAATTCTCTCACTTTGTATTAGAAATGCAATCACAGATGTAGGAGCATATATACTTTAATGCATGATGCTTTCCTGCATCATGCACCCAAAAAAAAAAACAAACCAACCTGTAGGATCTGAAGACTTACTTTTATTCTTTGTTCCTAAAAGAAGTTTTTTTGCAACCATCAAAGAAATACTATATACTTGTAAATGCAGGACAACAAAATGAGAAAAAAAGTAACCTATAGATATTCCCCATCTCGATTGCTACAAATAATATTTCCTTAGACCATCTGTTCCTCTTTAGGTATAAAAGCTTCTGAAACAGATTAGGATATTAAACAGCCATCCTGCAGAAAAGTTTCCTGTTGCTAAGAAACAGGAAGTAAAATAATATATCCAAGGTCAGCTGTTACTGAATTGATTCAGGCTGATAAAATTTTTGACCCAATTTGACATATTTCCTAAGGAGGCAAATATACTGTTTGTTTAGGCTGGACTGTTTCCAAATTCTGCTTAGAATTTTTATATTTGGATGGAGATGATAAGTAAAAGTAAAATGGTGTTCAGTGAACAGTGACAGAAATGTTGCTCTGGTTAGGCAAATCAACAGGGAATAGGAGTACTTTGAGAAATCATTCTTGAAGAGTTCAAAAATTCATCACATTTTGTATAACCTTTCATTTCTGGCAACTTTTTCATTATACAGACTTTAGTTCTAGGTTTAAGTCAAAGGTCAACGCTTCTAACAACACTTCTTTCAACAGGCAAATTAAAGACAATGGTTTCACCTGAGGCACCACTTCTACAAGCATGAAATACGGCATTATTCTCTTGCTACTCCCAGCTCATTGCTTCAGCTGCACTCCCCTTAGAAATAAAAAATCCAAATCATCTCTACACAAAATAAAATCCAAATGAGGTATTAATACAGTGAAATTACTGCATGGCCTCCAGTTGTGCAACTTCAAAAAGAGCACACAAACAAGCCACAGGTTTGCTATATAAACATGTAGGAAAAGACATCTTAAAAAACACAGTACGTCTGCAACCCAGTAACATTATCCATGAAGTTTAACGAATTATGTTTTTTTTTTCCAGAAAGCCATAACAAAACATCATTATTTTAAAGGCTTCCAAGAGAACAAGATAAGGAAAGTCTGGAGGTTTGTTTTAAAAGCATCGTTCTTCCCTAGCAAAGCTGTAGGGACACATGGAAGCAATCAGGTACTTCGCTCTTTCTCCTTCTACTCTCCCTACAGGTCTGTAGAGCTCTTATCAAGCAGCATATCCAAGAATTTTCCCCCCCTCAATCTAGGGAGATAATTACACTACATACAAGGTCCTGGAAAACAACATGGTTCCAGGCACAAAAAGTACTATGTTACAGTCTACTAAACATTAAAAAAAGATACAAACTGAACAACATGTAAATAGCAATCCATCCTACAAACAAGCTAAACAAAACTGTGAGGCAGTTAAGCCTGTCTGTCCCCTACTCAGTCTTTTCCACTGGTTTGCTGCACATGCTCTAACATACACCAAATATAACATGTTCAAGTACAGAACTACAAATGTTTATCTTGATGCCTACATTTCTCAGTCTGAAAAGGCAGCTCCCAAAATTATAGCACATACCACACAGCTATTGTTCTGGCTCTTGCAAAATACCTTTTACTTACCAAGCTTATACCTGACATAACTGCCTGAACTCTGTAAAAATAGTTTCCTCTTGCTGCCTCCTATTTGTTCTCTGTATTTTCTACTTATTATCTCCCCTGAAGGTAACAGCAGTGATAACACACCTTTCAAGAAAAAAGGGAACCCAACAGTGATAATGCCACACATTGGTGCTGAAATAGGCAAGGATAAAAAAAGGTCAGTCTGCCTCCTGCACTCCCAAGCATTCTTAATGACATCAAATAATGCTGGTATCTTTAAGGATCCTACATACCCATTCAAAAACTCTTGTATTAAAAATAATTTTCATTTATTTACTAATATTAATAGCATTGAAAGATATATATATGATAAAAATTTAAAAATTATATTTAAAAGAAACTGTCTAATTAATACATGATACTCAGTAATAAACACTGTCCTGTCATTCTCATTCCTCTTTAACCTGTTCTTCATTAATGGTTTAAATTTTAGTATTCTGGCAATACAGAATATTCTTCTAAACTGTAAATTAGTTCAAGATGTTTCTTCCTTTGATATCTTCTAATGCTACTAACAGTTCTCATGGTGACAAGGAAACTGAAGGCTGTTCCAGACTACGACTGGACAGTGGTTCCATTTCAGCATAAAACTGGTAATAGGGAAACTTACTGCAGCAAAATTCTACATCTGATCTTACAAAAGGGGAAAATATTAATTTGAAAATATACCACTCATGTTCATCCTTCCAGAGAGTTCATTCACCTCCAATCTCAAACTCACCTACACACAAGTGACACCTGTGTCCAAGTAGTCTCGCCAGGATCACCTGTACGTGACAGAAAGGACAAGAGGCACCTGCTACCAAGTCCTCATTATTGGAGGACTGGGTTTCTTCCATAGGTTTCTTCTCAACTGGCAACAATAAACTACTTCTTGGACAAACCTTCATAGCTTTTAGGAGCCATTGTGGGGTAGTCCTCCACATCAGAACCTTACTTATCTCAGCCTCCATAAAACTTCAGCCAGGCTGTTTTTCTCCATTTATTGGGCAAGTAGGAAAAGTCTTAGTACACACAATAAGCTTTCACTGACAAATCATCTGCTCTTTCAAACAGCAGGCATCCTGGTCTTGACATAAGCATTCCTCAGTTTTACCCTTGACAATGGTGTCCCAGGAGCAGCATTCTTGAAGAGATGTTCTTCATAATCACAGGCCTTTCTTTTAACCCTTCTGCTGTTTCTGGTGGTTGAACACACCATTTTTACCTCATTCATACCAACCCTAATATTTCAATTACAGGTCTGTAGAAAAGGTTAACAAAGTTAAGCCAAGTCATCACAAACCCAATTGTCATTCCTAGAAATCACAGCAAAGAAGCCAAAAGCTGAAGACTATCAAAAAGCATCTGGACAATGCTCTCAGGCACATGGTGTGATTTTTGGAGTTGTCCTGTGCAGGGCCAGGAGTTGGGTTTGTTTAAATTCTGTTTTCTAGATGTTCATCTGCAAAGACCATTCCCCATTATCCCATAAATCATAGATTTTAGTCTTTCGTTATGACAATGTACCATATGGGAAGGTTTCCAAGGGGTAATTAAATACCAACATACAGAATCTTTATGGATAACAGCTTAAATTTTTCCTCATAAAGGAAAGCTTTTCCTCATAATACTTTTACTTCCTGCCTTTACGGCTTTTGTCTCCTCTGTCCTGATTTTGACCATGAACTAGAGAGCACACCATGCTCAGAACTTTCCACAATACCAATACAGATATGCAGGAAGGGAATCCTCTTCCCTAAAGAAAATGGTTTTGGCATCTGCGCAACAACTATTTATGAGCTGCACACACTTCCAACAGCTAAGAAGCTTCACACTTAATGCTTTCCACCAAGAACTCAACTTCTCAACAAATACAATTCTCTACTATACAGTACATAAACTAACAATATTAGGAAAGAGGGCTTACTATGAAGGAACATGTCTACTAAGCCAAAGTAACTGGAGAAAGATGAAATAGAGAATGAAGGCAAAAGTAGGTAGGTCTCAATGAACATCAAATTGATTCCAAAAACATCTTGTAAGTAAATAAATGCTGATGTGCAGAAAGCGGATTAGACGACTACCTCTACTTAGGCCTTTCAAAAAAGTTAAAAGTTAACCATTTGTTATTACTTCCTTTACAAGGTATGGTATCAATCGAACAATTTCCAACCTAAACATAAAACTATTCAAGGAATTTTTCTTGTTACAGAACATTCCCTAATGGCATGCAAGCAATATTTCCTGGCAGAAATGCTTACAATTGTCAAATGTTTCACGACCTGAAATGGCCTCTGTTATTGCCAAGTATTTGCAGCACCTGGCAGTTCTGCAATCCTTACAACATTTGTCACAGGACAAAAAACACAAAGCCTAAGCTTAACATGTGGACTGAAAGCCAAAGAAAATGGCTTGATTTCTATTAGTCTGAATATTATGCCAAAAATAAGCAGTCACTTAGTTCAACTCAAACGCTGTCAAAACCAAATCCTGCTTAACACTGCAATAATAAGAGGTATGGCAGAATATTCACTTTCTAGCATCATGAAGTTCAAGTTAGGAAACATTCAAATCATGTCCTGTAAGAAGCATGGTGCTTGAGCCTGTTTATTCCAGACTCAAAGCTGAGGTATTTGTCTGGTGAGGATGTAATCACTTATAGCACTGACTGAGACTTGTACACTTCTGTGGAATATGACACTTTTGCCCCAGTTGTTATTACTATCATATAATTTCTGTTACATGTGGTGCTGATGAAGTAGCTATATGACAGAAGGGATTGTCACCTAAGTGAAAAAAATGGAAAACATGTTCTTTGTTACTTCAGCACAAAAAAAAAAATTGATCTACCAGGAAGTTATTTTACATTTCTTGCCTATGAGAAAGACAAACACTCTCAAGTCTAGTTGAGAACAACAACTTTCATTTTGCCAGAAAATAAAATATTTTCATGTTCACAACCGAAGTGGCTAGTACAAGTGAAGATAAGTTGTAGGTTTGTTAGTAATCCCACACCTACTGCTTAACAGTAAATTTCTCAAGGTTGTATATCTGGATATTTAATTCTTTGGAATCATTCCACTCATGACTATTCAGATTTTGAACCTCCTTTGCAGTCTTCTCCTCATTGCCTGTCTGTCTGAGCAAGAGAACTTATAAAGAAATAGGTATGTGTTGTGGGAAAGCAGTGAAAACAGCATTGACCTCTTACTCCATGTATCTCATCTCATCTCATTCTAGACATAAGCACAGAGGATAGGCTATGCCACTGTCACAGACTGAAAAAATTTGATAACCATTTAAAAAGCAAAAATGGAAGTGTAGCAACTGTGTCTGACAAGGAACCCTCACCCCTGCAAGGCAAAATGTTGCATTTAATTGCTATCTGATTTTATACTTCAAAGATGCATCTATTTCAGTCAGATAAAGTCCTTGCTGGAACAGATATAGCCACAAACATTTTGATATGCCTGTCTACTCCTAGATTTCTACAGCTGGGAGAAAAACTCCAGCAGTTAAACCAGGGCTATTTGTGATCACAGAAAAGGCTGAAGTTTACTTCAGTTCAGCACATGCCTCTCCAGTACACAGAAGACATCTGCATGGACAAGTACATACAATCTGCTCCAGAACCAGCAATAGCTGTGTTTTTGCTAATCAGGCTTGAGGAAAAGAATGAACAAATTAAGTAATGCTTACAATAAAAGAGCATTATATAGCTTCTGGACTGAAGGCAGAGCACAGACAGCTCTGAATATGGGGAGAAAAATAAGGTGTTAAACAAGCCAATTATTAAAATAAGGTAAAGATCTGACCTTGTTAAGAGAATGTACTCTTGGAGCTACTCTAAACTGCATTTCTTCACTGGTGTCTGTTCCTCTTTATTCTCCTCCCTACCTCCACATTCTTCTTTTTTCTCTGGAAGCTTTATGATTGGTCAGTTTTTTTCTGGGGTTTGTTTGTTGGACTTTTTTTAAGTCTTAAAAGAATTAATGGGATGAGAAAACAGCTTTCTGGGAGCTCTACCCAGGATGTTTCCTTGGCCATGAATAACTAACTCGTTTTGAAAACAGCATTGCTCTATTTCAGTTGCTGAGCAGGTGGTCTGTTAAATCTTAAAAGTTATGTCTGTTAGTTAAGTGTTCGTGTAAATATTTCATTAAGCTTCCTGGCTTATAATAAGCATTGCTTAACACTATTTTATGCAACACACACTGCAGAAATCATTCTACCAAGGGGGGAAAAAAGAGTCGTGAGACATGAATAACTGCAGTTGTGGGGAGGGTTTTTATATCGAAGGGAAAAAAAAGATCATGGATTCTAAGATAAATGTGCTTGATTAGGGAAGATACATCTTGCTTCATCTCATCATCTTATAGCCTGGGCAAATAAGCTCAATTATCCCTATATTCTTTCTTATATTCTTATTAAATTATTTTCAAAAGTCTTTCCTTAAAAAATTAGTTTAAAAGGAGCTTAAGAAAAGTATAGGATGTTTTTCCACAACACCTTACCATTAATGAATTTATTTCTATAACATATTTTGTCATCACAAAAGATGATTAATTTCTCTGTGCTGTAATGCAATAGAGATAAAAGGTCTTAAAAAACGAAAAATTTTTAGCTGTTGAGATGTCAACAGTCACTCCATTTGAATTTATGTGAACTTTAGGGATCCAGTCAGGTTCACTGTTGCTCTCCCAGAATACTACCACTTAAACACTATCAGAAGTTGCCCGCTTTCTCTGACAATTTTGCAAGCCATCATCTGTTTTATTTCCTGGCATTCCCCCTTAGGATGATTTAAATCATTTGCCAAAGATGCAAATAACATCAAATAAGGATATTAATTATGCTTTCGACAGCATTTTTATTCCCATTTTTATTTTTTGTTTATAACATGGAGAAAGGAAACCTTTCCCTCAGAGAATTTCAATGATCATGTTCTCAGATGTCTGTTATTTTATTTGTTCCTTCATGAAATAAATAAACTATCCTATTATCAGCCTAAAAATCAACACTGCCTGTCACAACTCTTACTAGTTTGTCAGCAAAGTGTAATTCACTGGCCTTGCAATAATCAAGTTTTCTACACTTCAACAGTATTACTGTAGATATAATGACACAAAAAGTTGTAATTTAGAGATCCAAAATAGGCTTCAATTCTTATTTAACGAAAGGTGAAATAGAAAACTAATCTGGAGAAAAAAAAAAAAATATTTTTTTTTCCATTTCCAGTAAAGCATATGCATTCTCTCTGTGCATTGAAAGTAATGCAGCAAGAACTGTGATGTTTGCAAAAGGAATTACAGTCACCATAACACATGAAGCACCATTGTGGAACTGCACAGCCAATACAGCAGTAAAGCAGGGACAGTTTCAAGACAGTAACAGCAAAACTCATACAACTGCAATCCTACACAGACCTCAACACCACAGAGTAAAGGAGCAAGGGAACTGGAGTAAGCTTTGCACCACTCCCGAGCAGTATTTAAGCAGGAAGAAAAGTCTGAGGCTAAATTATTACAAGTGAGAGCAGAATTCTCTTTTATGAACCTGCTAAACCAAAAGGTACTTATTATAATATAACATCTTTTCCTGAATAATAGTGAACGTTGGTAAACATGGACAGGATACCTGGCTCAGAAATATCTCCAGACACTAGCAGGTAGAACTGGTACAATCTTTACAGCAATTTTCTAATTCTACAGATTAGATCCTGCTTTCCAGATTAGGCACCCAGAAAAGGAGAGAATGACACAACAAAAATACACAACTGCAAATTAAAAAATAAATAAATAAATAAATAAATTTGAAAAAAAAAAATCCCAGCTTCGAACAGGACTTAGGTGAGTAAAGAAGCCATAAGCCTTATAAGCTATATCTCCAGGGTAACATTTAGCTGCCTAACTACAAAAAGCACTTTTCCCCTATTGTGTATTCAGCATGCACTATAAAATGAGGTTAGAGCTCCATGCATAAAAATGTCATACAGTTCTGATTTATCCCCAGCACATCAGAATTCTGAGCAATGGTTCTATGGAAAGAGGACAGAAAAGTACGGAAAAAGGCATTATATGCAGCTGTAATACATACTCACATAAAGAAACTTGCAGAGTAACTGGGGTCTGCTGCAATAGCCAAGGTAGATAATGGAGCCAAGGT
The DNA here is from genome assembly GCA_013400955.1 of Drymodes brunneopygia. Taxonomy (NCBI): domain Eukaryota; kingdom Metazoa; phylum Chordata; class Aves; order Passeriformes; family Petroicidae; genus Drymodes; species Drymodes brunneopygia. Next base: position 783,162 of record VZTZ01023901.1, read on the forward strand.
GTTACTACCCCTGTGATCAAGAACTCAAATCAATCGGACATTTTGTCTACACTGTTGCCACACTAGCACCTTGACCTGGCTTCAGCTGGGCACACCTGCCAGTCTGCCTTCACATCTCAAACCACACAGGCAATGCTGTTCTTGTTAACAAGCTCCTTGTCATCCTCTCTCATTAGTATCCTCATTTGAATCATGTCCTACCAGATTAATTGTGATTTTACTTTTTAGCACATCATTTTCTAGCCTAGACTCTGAATATCACCTCCCCATTGTACAGTCTGACTTCTCAGATTTCACGTATTCATCTCTTCAGGTTTGCTCCCTTCCCTATCATTTTCTCCTCCTTGTTTTGCTTCCTCAGGACTTTTACCTTCAAGCAGCTTTCTCTCCCAGAGCTCCTGGGCAGCAGGCAGTGTCAGCTTGGCTGCTCACACCCTCATCTCGCACAGCCCGAATGACTCACATTTGTGATTTCAGAGTAATCCTCTTTTGGCCCAGCCATTAAATGTTACAGAAGCTTTAGCCAATAAAGTCTAAGTCTTCCTAGCATAAAAACAGGTGTTTTCGAGATCTACTATTTTCCAAAAGCAAATAAATCTTCTGAGGAATGGGAGAAACTTGTTCCTTGGACAAGAATCAACCTATTTTATTTCAAGGCCCCTATACTGAAGCATCCGTGTCTGTGAGTTTCCAAAAGCATTTAACAGTTATCTTCTGCCCGCCAGCTCAGCTCTCTAACTTTGCTAAAACCTTCAAAAATTTCTACTCAAAAGACTGGCAGACATCACAAAGGGAGTTTAAAGCCCAGCCAAAGCAATAAGTAACAACGACCAATGTCATATATCAAGAAGAGCTGACTTTAAGTAGATGATTAGGGTAAAAGAAGGGTATTCATAATTTATCACATCACATTCTTCAACTATCACTTCAACTATCTATTTCAGAACTTTTACACCCAAGAAAACTCCTTTCTAGCTTTTTTAGCAATTTAAAATTCCTGCAAGTTGAAATTGCCTGTCTAGGAAAAATGCTGTTATCTCCAAACTGTTTTCACTTTGTTGCAGTTGTTGAAACTGGTTGCTTCAGTTAGAAAAACCTTTCTCCATACCACCATGGACAGAGACACGCATCTGCTGTCAAATATACTTTTATAATATTGGTGAATTCACTTTTTCTGAACACTGTTTTAGGAAAATAATGCAAAAATAGTTCCCTTGCTCTATGAACTTAATTCCTTACTCTAACAGACATCTCATGATCTTTAGAGAACCTTCTTCAGAAATTTCTTAGACTCTATTTAAGGCAGTAAGATATGAGAATATAAAATTCCTTCAATTGGGAGGCTATTCTATTGATTAGAAACCCTACTCTGATTTCTAGTACAAATTTATACACAGCTAACATGGTTATTTGCTCTGCTATCAGCACTGTCTTATTCCAGGTAATTCTTTCCTTGTGATTATCCCCACACATTTACAGAGTAATTACTCTGCCAAATTTGTCTTGCCAAAGAAGTCAAGCTTCCAAATAATGACATGATACAAGTCAAAAAAGGTTGACAGTGCATTTTGTTTCTTGAGAACAAAATTTTTCTTATTTAGAGTTTAGCAATGAAAACAGCTATATAAGCACAGCTGAGGCAAAGGGGCCTTTGATCTGTCACACTTCCTTACAGCACCACTCTCCTTGGTAAATTCCTAAAACCTTTTTCTAATATTCTTTAACCATTATACACAGAAATATCCCTTCCTACAGAAGCAGTTTAAGAACTTCATTAACACTGACGTCAAAACCATAATCCTGCAGTTCCTTGGATTAGTTTTTCCCCCTTTAAAATAAATGCACACTGCCTTGTTAATGCCTAATTAGCTAGACACTTCACAGTCAATCTGCATTCAAGTTCCACGTTAATTTCCATACTTCTATTCCTTTTCCTGTAGGCAACTGGAACCACCTGGTGTAAAACATGGCACTCAGTGAAGTTTTTAGAGGAACCTAGACTTCCAGTGTTTCCCATTCCTTCTCTTGGAAGTATCTCTGCTGAACTTTGTGCTCCTGTCTCCCATATTCTTTGCAGGGTCTAACTCAGCTTGACAGTTTCTCTGTGCAGGATCCTGTCTCCAGTCCTAAGGCACTGAAAAATCTGGTTGCAATGATGAACACAATCATTCTTTCATGAATTCAAGTGTATCTTAATGACAGCTTTTCAGAACACACATATGTTTAATTGTGGTTTAAAAAGAAGTAATTATAGTGGTTACAGCGTTTAGAAGTCGTCTAAATTCTGAAAGGCATATACAGAAATGCTGGTAGCAATTCTGGGAAAAAAATTAGTTCTATTCCATTAGGTACAACATCGCCACAGGCAATCAAAAGCACTCCCTCAGTTTTTGTTTTGTAACAATTACCATTACCTGGATTCCTCACAGATGTTTAAGTGCTGTGGTAACCTGTGCTGTAGCTTATTGCTACCGACTAGTCCTTTAGCTGGATAATCCCTTTCAAGTTTTTAAACAAAAACCTACCTTGACTAGATGTAACAGGTCATACATTACATTTAGTATTCCAGAGCATAAAGCCAAACAAGGAGGCAAGAAGCATGCGCTCTATAAAAATTACATATTTATCATTCCTACATACTATTTAACAAAGTATTTTCATCACAATTTTACTCTTTAAAATTCCAATAGCAAATGAAAGTGGTTATATATGGATAAGACTATATGACAAAAGCTCATTTGCACCCCAACAGAGCACAAAGAGACAGTGGCAAGTGAGGAAGTACAAATTATACTTTGCCCATCTTCTTCCATGCCCACCACAAGAGCAATCAGTCCATTACAGGATTCTCTCTGTGAGGCCAAAGAACTGCAGGGCTGCAGAATGACAGACAGAGACACAAATTAGGGACCTGAAGGAAGGGAGGCCCCATCCAGACTCTTCCCAGGGCAGTCCCAAGGAGGACCTCAGTCACACTGTCCAGTTTTGAAAGCCATCACGAGTGCCCACAGGTGTGGAACATACTATGGGATGTAAGGCAGAGCATTTGGGGATTGCACAGGACTTGTTATGGGATGTTTACAGGGGAAACCAAAGCAGGAATGGACTTACAGGATTTGGGGAAGAACAAGCATGAGGTAACAGAGGAGTAAGTGGATAAAAAGGGCCAGTTACTAGAAAATATTTTGGTGGTTGGTTCACTTGCCTGGTTGTGCCCTGCCCTGAGCAGCAATAGTCTGTCCTATCTGCTTATTAAACCCTTTCCAGCTCTTTTCTGGGTGAGTGCCTCTGCTCATTCTGCATGAGTGTACGGGGGTCTGAGTGCAGCAACTTCTGACTGCCAACCACCAGACAGACTGGGGCACATGACTGAAAGTGTCAGCCTGAGCTGGGCCATGGGAACATCTTTCTGCAGTGCAGCACATGGAGCAGGTATGGGAGCACATACCCTGTGTGAGTGTACTGGGAGAAGTGTTCTGCCTGGCTGCTGGCTGGAACTGGGGCATGGACCTGTGGCAGCCTCACCCCTCTCAGGCTGCAGAACTGGCCCGATAATTCCCCTAGCACAAGAGAAGAAAAGGGTTTTGAAAATTTAAACACAGCACATATTTTAAACAAGACTTTCTTTTCCTGTTCCACACATAATGATCATCATCCTTCATTTCATATCTCAATTCTGTTCCTTGTTCCACTGTTTTTCCATTCTGGTCATTTCACCCATTTCTATCAATCTCCTCTTATCACAAATATTTTCTCTCCTCCTTTTCACTTCTATGCTATACCATCGCAGATTTTAGGAGCTTGTTTTCCTTTAGCTTGCTTAGACCTTTCTCAATTTCCCAAAAACCTTACCTTCATCTCCCCCTCCACAAAATTCTCTTTATCCTTTCCTCTTTTAATTCCTCCACCACCCTTTCAGTAGGAATAAAAACTGCCCCTCACACATTCTATCACTTCTCTTCAGCATTCTTTCTGCTTGCCAAAATTCCTTCTTTGCAACATTGCCTTCCAATCTCTTTCAAAGTAAAACACGTGCATTTGAAGTCCTCTTGTTCATAGTTAAATGACACACAGCTATTTTCAAACAGTTATTGACTGAGCAGGGTTTGCATTAAGGTTTTTTCACAGGAGGACAGGATAGAATCACCAGACTATGAATGCTGCTCAAAAGACAAAAGAAACAGAAAAAGGTTGCTCACAAAGTGCAAGGGACTGTTCATGTAACAAACTTACCAAGAAAACACTCAGGGGTTATCTATATCCTCCCCTGTGTGTGGTTGTAGAAGAACAGAATTTGACAGAATTTCTCAGGCTTTGCTCTACCTAAAGTTGCCCACCTTACCAACTTCAGTAAATCCAAATAAAATTGCAGAGTTGAAATCAGTTCTTCACTCTAGTAACAGTTTATCAAAGAGATTTTATATTTTTGATGCATTTTACCTCCAGTGGACAGTCGGTCCCTTCCTCCCAGCTCCACAGAATACTGCATCCCACCGGCTATGAAGACCAGCATTTGAGAGGCATGTGGAGGTGGAATTAATCTGGCCTTTTTGCAGGTATGTCATCTTCCAGCCAATACCTCATATCATCTCCTAGGACTTCCACTAACCTAAGGCACTGATGTTTGAATTTTCAGGAGGTACTATACAAACAAGGAACTTTCACAGTAAACATTTTCAATCCTGAAGAGATATGTTTATCAACTTTATGGAAAAGCATCTGTCTCCACAAAGACTCCTACCCATCAGCTGGGTATTTAATGGCCATTTACCCACACAGAGAGCTAGCACAGACAAGGAAAATTTGATTCTGTCATTATATAAATAAATTTTCTACACAGCACTGAAATTATTAGTACGCACCAGAGAAATGACTCAGTGGCATTAGCTGACCTGTGCTTGGCTGCACTTGGCAGACAGACCTTAAATAGACAACACCACTGTTAGAAGATAGTGGACATCTTTTAAAGTTAGCACTCAGAAGCCATGCTTAAGGTTTCTCCCCAAAGAAGCAGCACAGGCCCTCTGAGCCTAAAGCAGCAATGAGGTAAAGTAGCACATATCCACCAGACCAGGAGGGCAATGTGCCTGCCTTCATAGATTACACAGCAAGGACTGATGTCAGTTTCACACACTAGAAATGCTGAGGTAGAAGGTCTTCCCTTGGGAAGCATAATCATTCCTTTCTTATGATGACCCAAGACCAGGGAAGCATGATTAGATTTCATCCTGTTACACACTGTTTTGTGCTAGCATGCAGAACTTTCACTCTGCAGCCTACCTCTGAGCAAGGGCTTTTCCTTACTTCCTTACCCCAGTTGATGGCTGCCTCTGTACTCAGCCAACCCCAAAAATCAGAGATCTGGAGCTCACTCCACATCCTTCTGCTACAGAAGACTGATGGTTTCCAGCAATACACCAGGATTAATGCTGCACTCCATGTTATTCTCCCACTCTTTTAATCACACTGCTAAGTCCTACAATGTCTTACACCAAACAAAACTTTGACAATGTAGAATAATAGAATATTCTGAGTTGGAAGGGACCCACAGGCATCATCAAGTCCAACTTCTGTCTCTGCACAGGCTACCTCAAGAGTCACACCATGTGTGTGAAAGCACTGGCAGGCTTGATGCTGTGACTGCTTTCTTGGAAGGCGTATTCCAGTGTCCAACCACCCTATGGGTGAAAAAATCTTCTCCTAATATACAACCCAAACCTCCCCTGACATCTGTATGCCATTCCTTCGGGTCCTATCAGTGGTCACCAAAGAGAAGACATCGATGCCCAACCCTCCCTCTGGTACCTATAACGAGGAAGTTTTAGAAATCATGTAACTCATGTACACCCCTGTCCTGGCAGAAGATAGCTCCAGAAGGTCACTTCCCACTGGCTAGAAATCTTACGATAGTCCCTATTTTATTACTACTTTATCTCATGCCAGTATTTTGTCCTTTAGGTTAGGCATGTATTTAACATGGCTCACGTTACATCAGTTTCACTTCTGAAGCAATGTGTTATTAATTGATTTCCATTTTGAACTTTTCCTCCGTGCTAAACAAGTCCCTTTGCTTCTTAACATCATTGGTACTTCTTTTTCCTTCTAGAAAAGGCTTCAGAGAAGACAGCCTCGGGGAAGGGAGGGAGAAACCCATCTTCTATGAGACTCACAGCCACCAAGCCATCACAACATAAACCACACTCCAATGGAGGCCAAGGAAGCTGCTCCCATGACAGCAAAGATGGCCTGGCTTTCCCTCACTGTGCTTTCCTTTGGAATGTCTTGGCTGCTATAGAGAGCTAATAGGCAGAAACTGCAAAACTGGGATCAGTGAGCTACTGACCTCAAAGCCATTTCCATTCAATGACCCAGCAAAACCAAAACAACTCTGACATGCACAGAAGCTGCCCCCTGCATTTCCTCACTGACAGACATAACCTTACAATGCCACAATGATTACATTTCCATAAGTTCCTGCAGAACCCTGGTGCCATTTCCCTTCTGCAGCGTGTTCCCCCTACAGCTGTGCAACACAACGTGAGGTAAAAAATACAACGCAATACAAGGGAGCAGTTAATTGTAATACTTCTAAGGACATAAAAAAATAGAAAAACTGTTCCTGTGAGAAAAATAGAAAGCAAGCCTTACAGGAAATCAGTCAGTGACCACTACCTTGCTTAAAGAACTTAATTTTGCAATGGAGATAGACAAGGAAAATTGTTGTTCCACATCGCAAATGAAATAAGCCTCTGGTTTTTAGACTGTGAAACTCACCTGCTGAATAGAATAGAAGTAATTAAACTTTTTAGTGCTCTAAAGTGGTTTTTAAAGTACATTGCCCGCTATTTTAATACAGTCAAATTGAACACAACACTTTTGCAGAAATCACATTTGACATTTAATTTTGTCTACCTCAAAGTCAATTTGAAGGTACAAATAGACCAAACTTGGATTTCAGTTCCTGGTGGGCAACTGTAGAAACATTCCCAGTACATCATCCCCTTCTTGACCTCCCAGACTTATTCTACTGAAATCTGAGGGTTTGGACTACCATTATTTATCTACAAAGCACAATCACGTGCTACCGACGACACAAAGTCAATCTGACATCACGCAGTTTGCCTTTGCAAAAATGCACTCAATTGTGACTAAGGTGAAATTCTACCTCACCCCAAAGCATAAAGAGTTCAGTGAAGCCAGTACAGGGTAGCAGCTAACAAGCTGAGGTTTCCCACTGTGCTCTACTTCCCACCACTGTCCCAAAGCAGGCATGCTCACATGCCAGAGGGACAGGTATAGATGGGTCAGTTCTGGAAGACATTCTTAAGAAGAAATCTGGTAACAGACAAGCAAAGTTAATGGGACAAAATCCAGGCAGGAACATGAGAGCAATTCCTACACACAAGTTACTAGAAATGCTTTCAACACCTTGAAAGCCACACTCCTCATGAAAAAATATTCATTTTATAAGATTATTGAAGACCCATAAATACATCATCTTCACTGTAACATTAGAAACTTTGTTCTTCAATAGTCACCTAGTCTGAAATTAACTTTACACCCATCCACAGCTCAGCACTGCCAAAGCATCTCACAATACAGTACAAGACCTATCTTGTACACCTATCCTAAAACCAACAGGACAGCACTGTGGCAGTACAATCACGCAAAGCACTTTTAGTGCCTCTGCATCCCAAAAACCATTCCACAGAAGAAAAGTTACAAGCAGTATGGAAATACCCAAAGGAGCAGTGAAATTACACTGAATAATGCAGTATTAGTAAACTCCCTGCTACTTTTAAATCATGAAACTCTAATTAATGAGATTTAGGTTTCGGTATATGCCTGGTTGCCAATGAATTAAAAAAAATAAATTGAACCATCAAAATAGCACAGAAAACAAGATAAAGTTGGCTTACCATTCCTTATTGCTTTAACTGTATCATTAAGCCTACTTTTTAAATAGGTGTTTATCCTTATTTCCTGAAGAATCTGATATAAATTGCTGCATTATCACACACTTGCCTGGAACAAAATCCCCTTTTCAATTACCAATGAATTGGAAAAATACTACCCAGCAAAAGAGAGACCCTTTTTTCTGGCCTGTGATCACTCTATTCACTTTAAAGAAATGCACCTCATTAACCCTGATAATTAACAAGGTTATTCTCATCACATTAAAGGTTTAAGTTCCTCTATTAAGTCATTATTTGAATTTGCAGTGCTATTAAGATGATGAGACTGTTCTGGACTTAATTTCACGTAACAAGATGTTTCTCTTTAAAGATCCTAATTTTTTTTCAAGTCAAGGCATATAGTTCCATTGTCTTGTATGCTACATAGAATCATAGAATGAGTTAGGTTGGAAGGCACACGGATCCTCTAGTTCCAACCCCATGCCATGAGCAGGGACACAATTAGCACATCTACTGGATTAAGAAATGTATTACATACATACAAAAAAACCCAAACAAAATCAAAATTGAAAAACTAGGAGGGGTAAGGCAGTAATGCAAACAGGCAGCAAAAACAGCGAACAGGCATCTGGCAGCAGCATGGCCGTGGCAGCAGAAACCAGAGAGAACTGAAAAGGGAGAAGAGGACCAAAATCACAAGGAGATGCATATAGCTTAGGAAAAGACTACCAGCAGATGTATCTACTCCTAGATGAACCATTCCAGTGAGACTCCACAAACTAAAGAGACACTTCCAATTTCCATCATGTCCCTGACCATGGCAGGGAGTTTTAAACTAGGTGATCCATAAAATCCCTTCCAACCCCAATCATTCTATGATTCCATACCTCCATGTAACAACACATTTGCTCTTAAATCACGTGTGAAGACTGTCTAGCCAAAGAAGTCTTCTAAATAGCGATGAAATGCAATAATTTTTGCACATAGGCATTCTTAGTATGTGAACTTGCTTTCCCCACAAGAGAAAAGCCAGTTCTCCTAAGTCAGACAGTTATTCTATTAACATTTAAAATTGCAGGAGCCACATATCAACACCCCACATCAAATATAAAAACACAGATGATGGTTTACCTCATTATCCATGCTGACACCATATTAGTTCATGAGCTCTGTAGTTAGCAAACATACGGAAAATCATAGTATGGAAAAATCAGCCACAATTGCTTAGAGATTTGACTATACAGGTTTCATTGGCAGCATACCTGACACCAGGGCAGTCAAGCACCTTGAATGCAAATATCTAGTCATGGCCTATTAACACCAAAGGATTTGCAAAGAAGTTTTTTTGCACAGAATTCAGTAGCTATGAAATAATAATAACAGCAATATCATTTAAATGTCAGAAAAGATGAGAGAACTTCCTGTCATAACATGAGTGCTATCACAGTGATGACTGGGTCAAATACTGAAAGCAAACTAGTTCATAGAGTTAAAGTCGAGGTCAGCTGTCAGTCTACAGGGGAATGTCGGGCACTGCTAGTTTGTCCCATCCATGCACCTTGAAAGAGTGTCATTCATTCAGCTGTGCATTTTCCAGAACTTCATTTTTTGTACTTTAAAGCACCCATTTCTAAATCTTCTCACAAGTGCTTAGCAGTGTGCAACAGACATTAAACTCTTCCCACAAAGAGTGTCAGGAGTGCTGTGAAATATTCAGAAAAAAGACACTAAGTCTTATCAGCATAACAACTCCCTCAGGAATAATCAATTTGCAAATCTCTCAAACCCCTATTAGGGTTTTAAATGTTGTTAAAAATATAGCAGGGTACCCATGAATGAGTCATAGATTGCCCCTTTTTTTTTTAAAGTCTAATGCAAATAACTGTTCTTCAGCAGAAAGAAGTCTGAAGTATACACATGAGATTAATAGAGGACATAACAGAGGACAATATTTAACCACCATCACAGCTTTATGTAAGTTTGGATGAGACTTTTGGTCAATAATACTAGACAGCAGCAGAGTTCTCACCATTACTAGGAATCACCATCGCTGTGTCTCCAAGCATACCCTTCTACATGGTTTGAACATAGTGAAATCCACCTGAGTGCTCACAGGTTAACCACATCTTTGTTAGTTAACACATTCTAGCTTTCCTTCTCAAATTGTGATTTTCTCATTGAAACCATTAACCCCTGAACAACAAACATGTGAGTTTCATTGCCATTAGGTAGTTTCCTTCCTCACTCTAATGCAAGATAAAACATAATCATCTCATCCCCCACACCCAGGGGCTTTGAACAGAATCAGGGACAGAACCCCAAACAGAAGTGTTTGTTTTTCAACATGAAGTACAAAGAGCTTAAAATTACTCATTTTTTTCCCCTCTTTTTCAAACAAACATTGAAAATAACCAGAATGGCTTTGGCATTGCTTTAATCAGTTTAAACTTAAAGACAGGAACTCTAATTAAAATCGGGAACTCTAGCTGTAAGAAACAGCTAATTAGCTCCCAACTTTTTAATGAAGTGCTCTAGCGGAGTACATATTAGCAGTTCAGCATTAAAAAGGAAATGCTATGCAAGATAAGCTCATTCTCTCAGGTAGTACATCAGTTTGTCTATTCACTTCAATCCATGCACTGTCAGAGGGACTTAAAAAACACACAACAATAACTATCAGCTTTACACATCTCCATACTCAGTAAGATAAATTAACTCTGCAGCATTTCGAACTGAGAAGGAGAAATACAAGGCAGTTCATTACCTTTCTGCTAGGTAATGAAGACACTTTAAATCGCATTGAAGTATAAGGTTGTGTTTCCTTCTTTTCAATTCGTTCCTGGCCACAACTTGCAAATACAAGAAAGAAGAAGACGGGGAAGAAGTGATAGAAGGTGACGCTTGTGCCCTCAAGAAGTCTGGACAAAATGTATGGGATAAAGGAGAAGTGAGATCTGCCAGATGAAGAGGAACCTTGTCCAGACAGTCGCAGCAAGGTATGCGGACAGCATTGGGAACCTGAACAACTTCGCTCACATTTCCATAGCTTTTAGTGTCTCGCTTTCTAAGAGCTGGTACTTCTATCCGCCTTCCCACATATAGAGAATCAACGACAAAAGAAACTACTTGAAACATGATTACAAACAAAGCCCAAGTTCGCCTGCGTTCCCACGCCAGGGTTTTCCGACCCGGGTTCCCTCTTGTCGCGACAAGACACACTTACTCGGCAATCCCTGATGGTTAAAGCGGCATTTACGGTGGCGTTAAGCGAAGGAGGGTGTGAAACGGCCCCTGAGGGACCGGTACAGCCGGGGCCGCTGCTGTCCAAGCGCTGGCCCGACGGAGCTGCCGGGAGCCTTCGCCCTGTGCCCGCACCGGCACCGCCGCGGGGAGGGCGGCAGCAGCAACGGCCCGCGCGGTGCCCCCATGCGCGTCTCCCCCACGGACAACCCCAAAACAACAACAACACAAAGAACANCTTTCTGCTTTTCCCCTGGAGCAGCCTTAGAAATCCATTTGTTGCAAGTGTAGAAGCCGTGCGTGGAATCCCCGGGCGAGGGGAGGCAGGGGGCTTGTTTGCATGTTCATTTCTCTCTGCATTTAGAAGCGGAGTGGTCTCCCGGATAGTCCCCTCGGAGAGCTGTGCAGAAATGGCATCTCTCCGCCTTTGGTTCAGCACGGGGAATGGGGCGGGGGACCGCAGGGGGCACAACACAACATGTATCTCCATTGCTTAAAGTCCACGTTGTGCCGTGATTCTCGTTTCACGTTTGAAAATAAGCCTGAGTTTGAACGGCTTAGACAGTTCAACAAACTAAGGTCCCGAGGCAGCGATCATTGTCAAAATAAAACAAAATGAAACATCCAGCTTAGACCAAATTTCCACAATACATCTGCTAGTTACCTATCTTAATACAGGCTTAATCTCTAGAGTAAACCATTCCAGGTTGATTTAAATAATACCTCAATGTTTTAAGACACAGCAGAAGCAGAAAGAGGACATACAGACTTATTCTTTTTTTTTTTTTTAACTAGTTGTGCTCAATTGACGTATCTAGAAATTAAAAAACATCAGAGCCTGNGGAGGGTGTGAAACGGCCCCTGAGGGACCGGTACAGCCGGGGCCGCTGCTGTCCAAGCGCTGGCCCGACGGAGCTGCCGGGAGCCTTCGCCCTGTGCCCGCACCGGCACCGCCGCGGGGAGGGCGGCAGCAGCAACGGCCCGCGCGGTGCCCCCATGCGCGTCTCCCCCACGGACAACCCCAAAACAACAACAACACAAAGAACACCCACAAACCAACCAACCACCCGAACAACCAAACCCAATCCGCACTCCTCTCCACCCAAAAAATTTTTTAAAAAAAGGCAGCACCGTCCCCGTCGGGACCCCGCAGGTGCCGAAGTGCCCCTCGCCAGGCCGAGCCGCCCCCGCGCACTCACCAGCGGCGGTNTGCCGTGATTCTCGTTTCACGTTTGAAAATAAGCCTGAGTTTGAACGGCTTAGACAGTTCAACAAACTAAGGTCCCGAGGCAGCGATCATTGTCAAAATAAAACAAAATGAAACATCCAGCTTAGACCAAATTTCCACAATACATCTGCTAGTTACCTATCTTAATACAGGCTTAATCTCTAGAGTAAACCATTCCAGGTTGATTTAAATAATACCTCAATGTTTTAAGACACAGCAGAAGCAGAAAGAGGACATACAGACTTATTCTTTTTTTTTTTTTTAACTAGTTGTGCTCAATTGACGTATCTAGAAATTAAAGAAAACATCAGCCTGGGCTGCAGTGTGGAAGGAGTGGTAGTACAAGCCTCAGGCTTCTCCAGACAAATCTGCTGCAAAGATTGAAGACCGCCAAGTCTTTCTGTAAGGGAGAGTGTCCAAACAAGCATCACCTTCATCATGATCAAAACATTAAGCAGATACCTCTGTATTATGGAGCTCACTCAAGCAGATTAAACTATTTTTTCCCTTTTTCTGGGTCATGGTGTATGACCTGAAGATCCAAACGTGAGAGGTTTTCCAAAGTTATATCTGCTTATTATGTATTTCTTCTCCTTTTCTGATAAATAATTAAAAGGAAATAAAGCTGCTCAAAATTCTCTCACCTTCTGGCACTAGTTTAAAAATTCTCTTAATTCTCAGCTATACACATGCATTCACTCATTGTTGCAATTTTTATCTTGCCTTATTCATCTTTTTTTTTTTCTTATTGAGATTTCACCTATTCAGGCTTCTAACAGCAATTACTTTACCCTGAAAATAAAATTGAAACTGTAGCTACAGCAGCCTCAATTATTGCTGCTTTGCCTCACCATTTTAACACACTTTCATGACTGCTCACCACATCAAAATACATCCCTTCCTCCCTTCCAAATAAAGTACTTGGGTGTTAAGTTGTTTCTTATCTGCAGAATGATTTTTCATATAACTGGATCAGGAAGAGCACACATGCAGGAATGAAGACTCTCCTTCCACAAATGTCTTCCACCCACCTGGGATACTGGCAGGGGCAGTAGTATGAAACATTTGCTCGTTGCCCTGACTCATCACCAGGGTCTAGTAAAGGCTACTGATCTCATGAGTCCAATGGAACACCAAATTTAAAAGACAAAAACCACCTCAAACTCACATGGATGATTGATCCTGAGTGAATAATGAGGCTGCTACCAACAAAAACCACAGGGCAGGCTGACATTTGAACAGTAATGTTTAACTGGAATAAAGATGTGTACTAAAGAGAAGATGCATGGTAGGCAATTAATTCAGAGAAGTTAATACAAAAAGATGAGCTCAGTTTGCCATTGCAGAGCAATTTCTGCAGAGTGAATGCCTCAGGAGAGCAGAGCATCAGTCTGTCAGTGGGAAAGGCAAGTTATAATTGCTGCTACTGTATCACTTAACAGCAGTAGAAATACTTGTTTACTGCAGCTTTCTCTAGCAAAATTTTTAGATTCCTTCACATCTTAAGCACATTAACAACTCTCTGTAACTACAGCTGCTGTGATTCCATGTGACTAGCACAACCAAGAACCACACACCAGAGTAATTTATTATGACCAGACGTGTCTGAGTTCTTTGCTTACCATACCTGGAATTTTTTCTTTGGACACCAATATGCAGTCTATTTGCAGCCAGTATATTTAAAGAAATATTAAAGTTGAGGAAGAGTTTGTGCTGAAGAAGATCCTGAAAGCAGCTTTATGAGTTCAAAACCATAGAATTTAAATACAAGAGTAAACTTTTCTGATTTATTCCTTTCAAATGTCAAAAATTAATATTATATTTAAAAATATTTTCTATGTGTGAAACAAACATCTACAGCTACATCTCACAAAAAATCTTTGTCAAATTCTCAGTTTACAAACAAATATATAAAACCACGTTTAATATGGAGGACATGGCAAGCAACAGAGAAGAAAGAATAAATCATGGTATGCACATTATTTAAGGCAAAATATACAATTAGAAAGAGAATTAAAGTAGGAAAAGTTACTGAATGAGTGCTGAATTATAATTTTTGCAATAAAATTCAAATTTACATAACAATATGACATTAGCTTTCCTGAAGATAGTAATAAATTTGAGTCAGATTTTGCTGGCTTGATCCATAAAATGAGAGACAGCAACAATACCATTCTTCTTTTTAAAAATAGCAAACTTCATGGTGCAAAAATAACAAACTTCATGCTGCAAAAATAACAAACACCATGGTGAGAGCTGTTGCCATACTCACAGTATGTGGTACACTGCCAGTTCACACCTCAGTAAGATGTGCTGACCAAAAGCGACTCCTCTTTTCTTTCAGGTACTCTCAAGCCTCCCAGTATAAGCATTAATAAACTGATGTGGTGAGCAAGATCAGTTTACTCATTAGACCAGCAACAAATCTGGATGTTCTATAAATTGATATGTATACACCCTTCTCCAGCTGTCACCAATCCTTGGTGCCCTCACAAGAGTAGGAGCTCATCTCAGACTGGAGGAGAGAAAATGGAGATACTGTCCAGCAGAGATATGGCAACAGTAACGCAAAACAGCTGCAAAACACATGAGAGTGAAGCACTTACTCCCCACAGGCAAAGATTTAGTGTTCTCTTGATTTCCATTTTTCTATGTTTCAGTAAGTTGAAAATATCTGGGTAACCATGTCTACTTTCCAGGAGAACATTTCAAAATGGAAAGGACTGACCTAGTGCTTTCTCAGAGCTGACCACACCCTGGTAGGCAGGCTAAAATGGGAAACACAACCATTAATCTATTCAGGCAGAAAAAGAAATTGAAGTTTAACGTTTAGATTGGACAAGCATGCTAGTCACAGAGATAACAGATAAAAAGTCTTACTGACATTTAGTGAATCTGCAACAACTTTGCAACATCCTCATTTTCATTACTTTTCAATTTGTCCTTTTAGAGAAATAAAGTCTCGTTTTCATTGTAATTACTTTTGCCTTGAGGATTTTCTTTTAGATGAAATAAAAATTCTTAATTTGTTAATGTTGAGGTCTCACTGGGCTTTGGATAAAAGCTAAGCACAGTGAAACAATGCTAGAAATACATATTTCCAAGACCAGAAAAAAGGTATTTGTTAAAACAAAAACCCTCAGCCTAGAAGCCAGCAGCTTATTCCAGTTTTACTGGATTGCTCCCATGGCCTGCTGTTTGCCGTGCTGCTAGGTCTGTAAAGCATGAGTGTGTATGTGTTCAGAAGGAGGAGGAGGTGAGAGAGAAGGCAGAAAGGTAGAGCTATTGCACATCACAAAGAATGGCCGTAGAGGTTCAGCAGGGGAAAGACAGAGGCTGCTTTCCTTGTTCTTTTCCCTCCTCTGAGTAAAAACTCTGCCAAACTGAAAACTCTACTGAAGTCGTGTCATGTTTCCTGCTATACCTTCAACAACAGAAAAGCATATTGCCCATTGCCTGAACTAACCATATTAACAGGGCATGTCCTATTACCTGGATGATAATATTAAGGCATAACTCTGGTTTCTCACTTTGACCTTGATTACTGATTATTATTGAGCCAGTTTTACTTTGACAGATTATTCAAGTGATGTCCTCATGTATGTGGCAGCCATCATAGCTCTATGCCTGTGAAGGATTGATGGGTTTCTTCACAATGCTTCTTGGAACAGACATCTCTACACAAAGTATTTTAATACAAAGAATTAATTTATCATCTTTTTCATAAATAAACCTTCGAAATTTTATGCCCAGTTATGCATTTTTTTCATTTCATCCTAACCCTAGTGCCTTCATTTTCCTTCTTCTTGAAACCACATAAACCAATGCTCACATTGGTGGATGGAATACTGATACAGTGAGCTCTTAATAGCATCTGGTTTTATTAACTTTGTATAACCCAGACATTTGTTTTCCCTCATTCTACAAATGTTTGCTGGGAGCCTAAGGGCCAAAATGCAAAAAACATTGGTTTGTTCTAAAATAAATCACTTCAAACTGAGGGCTAGAGGATATCTTGCTGTAAGGAAATATCTGCTGTGTGTAACAATGCAAGGTCTGCTCTGAAGAGGACTGAGTCATCTTTGTTGTGCTAATATAAAATCTATACCTTCTGTAATTCTGTAGGTGAAGGTGTTACCTCCTGAAGTGTCCTTATTAGCAATTTGAAAAGCATTTCAACAAAAAGATAGAGTAGGAATATTAATGTACTTCTGGAACACAGCACACATAAATCCACATATGTAAGGATTTTCTAACAGGAAAACTGTCTTGGTAATTTAGAATCATGAGTGTGAAATATCTCATCTCCTGCTAGTTGCCCTCCTCTTTTATCCTTGTAATACTGTGCCTACAAGCACTGCACTTCAAATTGCCTCTCATAGATTTTAATTTAGACCTACGTATCTTCTTGTTCTATGCATGATGTGAGGATGTTGCACTAGTTCCCCACTAACAAGTGTGTGGAATATCTGTTACTCACATTTAGGAAGGCATGAGACCTCCTTATCCCTTAGGCTGTTCCTGCTGCCAGTTTGTTCTCTGCTCTTGTTTTACACATTACAATTACACCAAGTGTTTTCTTTTCTGAGCTTTTACTCCTGGATTGCAAATATAATGGTATTTTGGTAGCTCGCTCAAGATGACCTATAAAAAGACTGAACATTTCAGCAAAAACAAATTAAAAAACTGCCTACTACCAAAAACAAGTAATACAATAAAAAAAAATTTAACAAGAGACTAAGCAAAACAGTACTAGGAGGTGAGCACACTTTATACCTCTACTGTTTTCCATCTTGTGAACTTTCACTCCATGATACAGTTTCTAGTCTGTATTTTCTTCACAAAGAAATCCTAATTCAAACCGCAAATAAAAATGAACAGATTTTACAGAACTGAAAAAATAATTAGTTATCATTACAACCCAGGAGGAATGTTCTGCTTCTGAGCAACACTTATGATCCAATAAAAAGGGTAGGTTAGGTATTACCAAAGCTGCTAGTAAGTGTTTTCATGTCTTGGTTTCTTGGTAAGGTAGATACCAAGTAAGCTGTACTGATTTTGCCCATGGGGTTGTTTGTCCTCTACATCGTATTTAGCAGCTTAAGGGGAAGAATTAAACTATGATTCAGCATAGTGGCCTCAATTAATGCAGCGGGTTGAAGTGTATTGTCTATTCAGTCATATTCTTTTTTGTATAAGTGGAGAGTTTAAATTATCAAGATTTCTGAATGCGCTGATGTAAAACAAAGAGCCAACAAATTTCAGTGGCAAATGTGGCAGCAGTTTAACACGATTCAACAGCAAGCTTGATTATTGGATTATTAGGACAGGGTCAGACAAAATTGGGACCCTTCTGTTGAGTCATGAGGTTCAGAAAGGACCCCCCCTTGAATTCTAAACTCCTTCTTAGGAGTTTAGATGCAGATGGACCCACAGCTAGTCCCAGACTTGGTGAATGGTTTATGACTAAAGGATTATATACGCACAATCGATCCTTTATATCACTTAGCTAAGATTTCAAAGAAGTTCAGCATGCTATTAATCACTTAGCAAGAATCTGTTGCAGCAAGGAATCCCTCAGCCTCAAGCAGTACCTTGAGAGTCATTCCTGCTCAAAGGGAGTTCCTGTTGTGCAATACACTGCTGTGCAGAAGAGCTCAGCAGGCCCTAGACTACTAATCATGGAGTAAGAGAGAATGATTTACAATAATTTATGCATACCAGCAAGGCATCTGGGTCATCATTACAGACAGCCTTTGGCCACCATGTAGCCATCCATGCATGGGGAAGGAGGATGTCTCCTCTAAGGAGGCACTGCCTCACACCCTAATTATCAAAGATATGGCAGCTTGTATATTCTCTAATGCTTAACTGTAGGCAGCTCTACTAGTGTCATTCTTCATATTAAATCAGAGCAAGCATTTTCAGCCACTATAAAAAGTGCATTTTACAACCGCATCTTATTCAAGAATTCATCAACAGCGGCTCTTTTGCTGAAACAATAAATTAATGCTCTACAGGACCTTCATAACTCTTTATAGACTGTCATTATACTGAACCTGCTAAACACTTGCATGCCCAAATTTCATCTGCAAATGTCACATCTACCTTGTTCTCTCAGGCACTTATATTATCAGGATTAAGTCTCTATTTGGATATTCCAATTTCCCATTCATTCAGATATGGAAGTCCAATTCTACTGTGTAATTCAGACCACTGAACTTTATTTAATTTGGAATTACTGTCCTGTGTACAGATGGGCTACACACCTCTGGTGTCATTCTCTTGGTTGGTTTCTAGTTTTCACATTTGTACTTCAGCTGAAGATGCATAAATATCCCATAAAGTAGATAGTTTACTCTGGCAGTGGGCTGTTCTTATTTAAACTGTTGAATGCTGCTACTGCATTCACAGTTTGTGATGTTTTCCTTTCTCTTGACTTGAATACTATTAGATCTACATAAGCCAATTTGTCTCTTTTTCTGCTTTTCATTATGATTCAATGCTTAAAATCACTGGAATCTCATTAGATTTCTTTTCCTTAATTAAAAGGGTCTTTTTGGCAACAGAAACCCCTTCAGTCTTTCTTGTGTATGTGTCTTGCTGAAGAGATAACTTAAGTAATATTTTCCTTTATGCCTTGTTCTCATTTCAAGAAAGGTAATAATTGAAGCCTAATAACTTGTATAGCTTATCAAAGTCTAATAGCCTAATCACCCAGAATTCATAGATCTGATTTGCTCACAACTCCAGAATTGAAAGATATATCAGGAATCACTTGTTGTTTCATGTTACTATGACTATTTTAGATATAATTATTAAGATATTGCATGTCCTGGACCAGGAGCTGCACTTGATGATCTTTTGCATTCCTTCTAATTCAGGATATGCTCTGAATGTGGATCTTGGAAAATCAATTCATCGATTTATTCTGAATTGATTAAAGATAATTGAGGTTCAATTCATAATTTAAAAAGTATGACATCCATCTTTACCTGCAGGTGAAAATGTAACCTAGCCTGACAGCACAATACTACATGAGAAAGAACTTCCTACCAAAGTCTGCAAGGTACAGAAAAGAGAGGAAAGGTCAGTCAATCACTCATTTAAATATGCTCAGATGTGTGTTTTCATTTAGGTCTGCCTGTAGTGAGCATTAATGTGTAAAGATCAGTTTTCTTCCCACACTTGACAAGACTCATCCACTGTTTAGGCAGTGGAAGACAGTAATTTTCAAACTACAACAAAACCTATAAAAAAATCTATAATAACAATTTATCTGAAGAGTGAACCTGCCACACATCCATTGCTTTGATTGCTGTAATATCACTCACACAAGGAACTCTAGGAAACTACATATGCTCATGCTAAAGAACAAATGCTATAGAATCACCCTATAAATCAAAACAAAAGCCCTAAGTGAGCTGAGCTGCTTATTGAGACAGATGAAATGCATCTTTATTTTACACTGAATGAACCAACAGAGCAGTTATTTCCCAAAGTCTAAATATGGCATCTGTGGCTTCAGATACCCACAAACCAACATTCATATATTAGGCTTTGCTTATAGGGATAATCATGTACTAACCTACATCACCTAGTTAAAAGCAGGTTAGCTTTCAAAACAATTTTGCTGTAGCTGTCACTTCTGATGCTCTTAATGACTCCATAATTGCTATTATCATTACCTTAGAGGTTTCAGGAATAAGTTAGCAACTGTTTGTTAGCATTTAAAATAGTTAACACAGATGACTGATCTTTTTCAGCCTTTTTCAGCCCCAAAGTCCTAAAAACAATGCTAAAGCTTGGAGAGTGTTTGTACCCAGGAGAAACCTTTGTTCACTAAGTCCCCAAGAGGTCTAATGCCTTATTAAGATTTAGGTACATGGCTGACAAAAAAATTTTCTCTTCCTGGTTTCAGGTCTAATTATATCAGCATTTTCTGGGTAATGCAAATATCATTTAACAAGAATCCAAGTTTTAGAAAAGAAGCTGTGTGAGTGTTCTTTCTCACAGTCCCACCATTGGCTGCTACAAATACATATGTACAAATACAAATACAATACACAATGAGAGTTCAATCAAAAGGGAAGTCAAAACCCTCAGAAAAATTACTGCCCAGTAGTGTCCAGCTTTGCCAACTTACACAATTCATTAAAAATAAACAAACCAACCAAAACCAACTTCTTAAGTAGAGCACATCAATCCTCACACCATTTTGACATGTCCACATGGAAAGAGATAACCTCAGAAGCTGAGAGAAAGGTTTTTCAACAGCACATGGTGTTCCAGCAGTAGTGAAAGTCCTTAGGGTTGGAGGGGTAAGTAAAAGTTTGTGGTAGAAAAGGGTGAACAGAACCATTTTGGGGAATGACTATTGTATTTTACTCTTTCAAAGGTGTTTTTTGTCTCTGTAGATCAAAGACTGGGAGACTGTCATAGTTCTGGACACAGAAAGCAATGCTCAAACAGAATGGAATAAAGATTATGTGAGCAGCATCTTCATTCTTCAATTTCTTGGTCTACCACACCTGAATTTTATTGAAGACCACTGGGAGGATGTTGAATTTTTCAGATACTTGAATTAGTTTACATTCAAGTCTTTGAAAGCTAGAGCAACTATACTTGAATAAATATTTCAGTGTCCAATTTTGTAGCTTCTTTGATAAGGCATTCTTATTGTGATTGTGGCAATGTTATTGATATTCTTGAAATATCCTTTTAGTTAATAATTCATGCAGAGAGCACAAAATAACTCACGCAGAGAACACAAAAAATATCCTCACTGTATACAAGTCCATTTTCCTCTTTATTCCAAGCATTAGAAATTACTAAAGTATGTGTGTTATTGCTTTTGAGGAAACATTTTCTTAAACCTTTCCCTTCCTCCCCAAGTCAAAAACCTGTTGGAATACACTGAGATCTTTTAACTTATTTACTCACCACAGGAAGGCTCCTTAGAGGGGAACCTGCTCCAGAATCCAGGTCCCAAAAAGTTGTTGAGATTAATGATGTGGCAGGTATTGTGCAGAGCAGGTTACAAAAAAGGTGATATAAGAGCAGAGCTAGTACCCATCCTGCAGAACTGTTGGAAAGAACACTAACTCTTACATTTTCTAGGAAATAAGGCTCGGACAGAAAGATATGGTTTTTAATGGGATCCAAAGTTAGACTCAGTTTTAAGTTTTGATGCACTAGTGATAATTCAAAAAGCCATTAAAAGATACATTTTATAAAGAAACAGCAGAGTCAACTCTGCAGGTACATAATTTCTGCTTCTTGGAACCAGAACTTTTCTTTTTTTCCAGTTGATTCAAAGGGAACTAGAATTCGTGTGCATCAATTAAAAGAGGTATCACTGCATCCGAACTTTTCCATAAGTATTTTCTTTTTTGTTTTTTGGGGTTTGTTTGTTTGTTTGTTTAATATGACAGCATATCAGATCCAGTTCATCCATCATTGTTCTATGTTGCTCACTACAAGGTTAAAACTTTTAAAAACTGCAGAGTGTTTACTTGTCAATGTTCATTACATTTATATTTTCACAATTTCACTGTGGTAGTGTGTTTACATATAATTATTCTTGGGCATGCAAAACTAAGCCTATGCCCAACAGAACTTCAATTTAGAAGACATGCCAAGACATCACCTATGTGTGGGGACAATTTTGATTCTTCTTTCCTGCAAATATTTTACTGATGAACAGAAATATAGTTGCTCTCTGACAGTAAGTTATCTCCGTGTAGGTAATGCATACCATTCTTACCAAAAAGATCTAAATATCTTATTTGATTGAGGAATCTAGTTTAATTATATTAAATACAATGTTCAATTAATATATTTAATCTAATCTAAGTATATTTAATTTTATTACTGCCTGAAGCATATACTACAAAGTGAAGCTCCATCTTGGAGAATTAAAAATGAAGTACTGAAAATATATGGAGAAAACAACTGATATCCCAATAACATGACAAAAGGATTAATAAAGTCAATTTTCTCTAGAAAAGGGCTATGTAGAAACAACCCTGAAAGAGTTACAGTAATGGCATGGATTAAAGCATTTTTCTTTCTCTGGACTAGTAGATCTTTCAAAGCTTGTTTTGTATTACATAGCACATGCTGTTTTGAATGTTTCATAGCCAGTTTTCTTCCTATCCACGTGCTTCATACATATTGAGAAACAAACACTAATTAATTAATTGCGTGTTGGTTTTGCCAGAGTACAATAGTACTAGTTTGCATGGCAACTGATATGCACAGATACTGATTTTCAGAAACTGTCTCATGTTCTCAGAAGTATTTCCTTTGTTTTGATATGGGGGAAATCAGTTGTCTAACAGACCCCATAATTAATGTAACAAGCATTTTATAAGGAGTGGGAGGCTTCTACAGTCATTAAAAAAACCTGTGTTAAGCTATGTGGGAACTTTTCAGATAAACTATATTCCAATATTAAAGCATTTTCTCAAATCTGTATTTATCTTGGGTAACATTTAATACCACAGTCCCTTTGCAGAAAACACTCAACGAAATCCAAACAATGCACACAGATAAAATAGAAAACAAGTATTATGCATGCAGTACTGTACTTTAAGTCACACTCATTTGCTTCCTATCGAGATGCAAAAGTAAAACTGTTCTCCATGTGTCCAGTAAAAGCTGATAAGAATGCATTTCCATGCTTAACAGCATGTAGTATATAATAGCCTAAGAAGATGAGAGCTTCTTGTTCAGATAATGAGCAGAGGGAGAACTTCGATTTCACTGGCAAAGATGAAACACGTGCCTTTTTTTGGTGTACATTTGCATGCTCCAAAACAGTTCCTGAGGACAGAGTTCATTCTGTCTTTGAAAACCCCTTGATGAGGAACTCCAGCATGAGAGCTATGATCTAAATTCAAAGAGGAGTAGGATGCTTGTTGTCCAGCCTGGACAGCACATATCTTCTTCAAAAGACATTCCTGCATCTCCTATCAGCAGATGGAATTTTATTGTTGATTTTAAAGTGAACTATAATGAAACTGCATCTTGGATGAAAAACTTAACACCAAAACTCAACAGATCTACAATTAAACTAAAACAACAGAGATTCAGAAATAAAACAAATGCTGACATGAGTCATCTGATTACCAAACTGCTATAAACCACACAAACCTCATGCCAGGCTCAAGCCCACATTTTATTCACGTATCTGATACATCAAAGAGCTCTAGAAGCAGAAGTCATAATCTGGGA
Source organism: Drymodes brunneopygia (assembly GCA_013400955.1). NCBI lineage: Eukaryota > Metazoa > Chordata > Aves > Passeriformes > Petroicidae > Drymodes > Drymodes brunneopygia. The sequence continues at coordinate 806,784 of VZTZ01023901.1, forward strand.
TTTCATTGTCCCCCAACAAGTGACTAGGGAATTGCTGTACTTCAAAACTAGGAAGTGTCTGAGCCCAGAGTTGCCTCTGACTGTGTTGAAAAGCAAGTTTGAATTGCTGCATCTGGGGGGCAAGTCTTGAACCCCAGGCCCTCCTTTCCACTTAAAAAATCTCCCCACTCATAGCATTTGTGGTGAAAAGGATGACCTGTATCAACACTCAGGTAAGAGGGTCACTAAATAGTGTGATTTTTGCTGGAGGTAAGGCAAACTGTTTTGAGTGGGGTGATATTCTTGTCAGCTTATGATCTTAAAAGTAGAAAAAAAGGCAAGCATTTATATAATCAGAGTTTAAGTGGCTTGAGAAGGAGAAAGAATTTTGATTTACAGTTCTAGACTTCATTCCATATATTTGTCTTTGTTCTTTATGCTGACCTTTGCTTCAAGCACACTCATGATGCTCTATTTCACGAGGTACATGATAAGGAAAAAAATTAATGTCAGAAGTGCCAGTTAACTTCATGTTTCATCTGAAAAATGTTAAGCTGATCTCTTAGCATGCAAGCAATATACAGCATTTCATATCCAGTCCTCACTTCATATGCTGCCTTACAAGCCTAATAGAAACTCTCTCTTGCCCCCTTATGGAATACAATAACAAAATAAATGACTTGTCATTAATATACATCTAAAATCAAGAGGTGTTTTTTTCACTTATAATACTTTTTAAGATTTAAAAATTCAGTTATGATAGTACAGTCACCACAAAACTTCAGAGCACAGTCCTTTTATACTTGGCTAGGGACCAGCACCACATTCTTGTTAGGAAGAACTTCTAATTCTTAGTAAAGCTCTTATTAAACTGATTGTATTTTGACCCAGGAGTTTTCTTGAGTTTCCTCTTCTTACTGTCTCCCCACCTTCTGCTGGGGTGGGGAGTGAACAGCTGTGTGGGTGCCCAGCTGCTGGGTGGGATCAACTCACAAGTATTTTTGCAGATGAAAATGGCCATTTTTACGTCAAAAACCCTGGGTCAATTCCAAGTCTGCTCAGAAAGAAAGTAAGAAAAAAACAAATTCCTATGTTTGCTTTGTATATTGACTATGAATAAGGGATATAATAGTGGGGAGAAAAAAAACTCTTATCTCCCTCCAACCAATTTATATTTAAATAAAACTTTTTTAAGATATATGAGTTAGAGTCACCCCCTGAAATTACTAATTGCTAAGACAAATTAGTTCTTTCATGAATAAAGTGATAAAGTGATAAGTTTTCCCTGTTTATTGCTATCTATTTCCAGTATCAGTTTGAACACTAGCTTCAAAGCAAATAAATGATTTTCATTAGAACATCTTCTCTTTAATGTACTATAAATTCGAATAATAATAGAGAAAATTTTCTATATATTGTCACAGAAGATCTTTTTCCCTTTTGCGTAAATCTGGTGAATGGAAAACAGTTGTTTCTTGAAAATATAAGAACATGTTCAAACCTGATTCAAAACCAAGCTGAACATTTTATTATTTTGAAAAGTTAATGTCGGTTATCTTTTTTTTTTCTTCACCAGTTTATTTCTCTACCTTCCAACTAAATTATTAACTTGCAATGTTATCCATTTGCACCACCTACATTTTGTCAGAAACAGCACTGAGATACCATCATATAGCAACATGAGCACTAATATTAAAAAGAAACATCAGATGTTTAACAAACCCTTCATTACAAAATATCAAGGATATTTTCAGGCTGTGTATTGTCTGAGATGATTGAATCTGTTTTCTGAGTCTTAAACTCATTTAATTTCTGGTTACATTACCCATATATGTCAACAAGATTCCTTCATTTACAAGAAAGGAACCTTTTGGACCCTGTCCTATCCAAATAGTGAATTGTTCCTTTTTTTCTTTTAAACAAAGACTGGTTTTTTGACTAGTTGAGTTGATGAAATAGTCCTTAGACTAGACATAAGCAGTTTTCTTTGCATTTTGCATTTCATATCAAAGTCTCCAGATAACTGAAGCCATAAACCTTGAAGAAAGGATGTTTGGGTGATGGGAAATGTCAGCAGTCCCACTGTGCAGGGTGGGCCACAGCAGTTCATGTGGCCCAGTCATCCCTCTGTTACAACAGACCCCCTAAAGGTTGCCCAGGGGAGCTGTTGCATTAAGGCTATTGAATTTTGGCAGAAAATAACCCCCAAGCATTCCAGCTATGCTCAGACATGAGAAGGGCTGCATGTGGCTAAGTTCAGTAAGAACTTACACACCCCAGATTCATAAAAAGGATGGTTTATTGAAGACACAGGAAGGCAGATTCAGGGTTGCCAGTGATAAATGCACTAACCAGAGAGTGTTAGTACAAATTGCAACGGGAGGTGTAGTAACAGCCATCTATTAGTGCCCTAAATGTATAACTGCGTATTCCCAGGTCTGCTCCAATGCCATTGGGTATGCAAAGCTCACCTAAAGGCATTCCCACAGTGGACGAGGACAGACACAGACCATCTACTGAGCCCAAGAAAGAAGCATTGTTTCCTCATCTCACTTTTTGCCCTGCAAGCTCCCTTCTTTTTACGCTATTGATTTTTTTGGCCCTTCCCAACTGGATGTAGCAATCACATTATAGGTGGGGTTTAGTGACTTTAGTCAAACATGTTTTACATGCCTCATTTTTTTCTTTGTTTGCATTGTAAGGGGTGTGAAAGTAAATATGCAAATAGGGATTAATGAGGGTCTTGGTTACTTTCAGTCTGAATTTACAGTTGATCTAAGAGGTAAAATAAACACTTTGGTCCTCTTCCACCCACTGAGACAGCAGTAAAGGCTGCCTCACTAGAGTCTTTGTGTATATCCTATCTCCTTAAAGGACCAGCTTTGGAACAAGTCTTGTTTTTCAGGGTGAAGGAAGAGTGAGGCCAATGGCTGGTACAGAGCTATGGGTACTCCTCTGAGCCCCACTGAACCAGTATCAGGCTGTGAAACCTCCACTTCCCTCTAGACATCACTCCATTGTCCAGCCTTGCTTGAGCCCCGTGCAAGATATCTGAGGGGTCCAGCTCATGGTTTTCTCAACCAGCCTGATCAATTCACCACTAACCTAAGACAGCTCTCTAGCTAGTCTGAAAATTTACCACAGGAGCTCCAGAAAACAGTTGTACTTACTCTGTCTGAGAGACACCTTATGTGCTGCACAGGCTTCTCACTTTGCCAAATGCTATCTAAAAATGCCTGAATTATCACAAGCGATAGATATAAAAAGTTGGGCTGCAAATCTAAATCAAGAAAACACCTTGGATTCCAAATGGTCATGCCAGGTGTTGATTAAAAGGTCCAGGGCCTTATACAAATAAGTGAATGCACAGCATGAAATTTCTATCTTGTAAACATTTAGATCAATAATTTATTAAATATGGTTGTTATGCTATTTCTCTTTCTAGTGAAGAAACCTAAGGAAAAAATCTGATAATACTCTAACTGGACACTTTTCTATATTTTTGAGTGGAACACACATTATCTATTAAATGGGCTCAGAAATGATTGATGTTGAAAAGTAACACTATGTCTAAAAGACATCTTTTCAAAAGGAGCTGGCATGTAATTTTATGGGAATAACATTCTTCCTTAAAAATATTTGCACTTTTGTTTGTTTGAAGCCTTTTTTGTCACATTACTTCTTGTAAATACAAACAATAAAATCTGTATCAAAGCACTTGTTGCTTTCAGTGCATTGCACAAAGAGGTGACACCACAGGGAACAATTCAAGTTAGTATATTTCTGAATCAAAATGTGCATAACTCAAGGCCACATTTTGAAAAACATGGTCCTCCCTTTTTCAGCTCTGAAAAGAAAACAGTTAAAAGCATGAAAATTGACAAAGACTATATTGGTTCAATTACAGAGGCAGCAACTGTCTTTTCACTCATCTATGTAATTACCATACCATGGTTGTTTTCTAGGAAGTGATTTCAAATGCCTCATGTTAAATTAAAGTAAAGCTGCCACCTGCTGAAGATCTGGATTAAATTTTATCAATAAGGAAAGCATCATCTATGGTCAGAGGAGCATGAAGTTTTGCCTATGGAGAAAAACTTCCTTGCCCCTTACAATCCACTCTAGCAATGTGTCTTCATATTGTAGAACACAGTAGTGACAAAAGCGAATTAATTCCCTTTGTACAATTGCATTTTGCAGGGCCTCTGTTCTGAGAAACTCTTGCTTAGTGTGGTTTTAGTCCATTATTTGTAATGCAAATACTTGCAACTTAAGAGCAGTGAAAAACTGTATAAATCTTCCAACATGTGAGAAATTAGCAAGTGTTACATTGCTGTTTGATATGCAGCACATAGTCAAATTTACATTCCTAAGTTTTACTTTGAAATAAAAAGCATACTCACCACCTTTGAAAATAAAAAAATAAAACATTTACAGAGAAAATCAGAGGCCCCTCACATTCTTTTTGAACTACATTTTACATTAAATCGTTTTCTGAGGATTAAAGGTGGGGTAGTTTTTATGATTTATTCTACTTAGAACCTGAGTCTATAAATAAACTGGTATGTGAGCTTTGTTGGAGCCTGGTTTTCAATTATGTTAAATGCAAATGCCTTTAATTGTTACAAATTTGCCAATTTTTGTTTATGGGGCAATATAATGGCCTGCATATAATATTATAAATGTCATTTACCAAAGACGACTGTATACTTACAGGAAGAAAATAGGGTATCTATGAAAACTGGGAAAATCTGCTCAGAGAATGAGAATACAACCAGGAATGTTCCAGCATAGTCTCAAAAAGTAGGCTGAATTGATGAAAAGTAGCATTGTCTTGGCACGAGAAAATCTGAAGTGTCAATTACCCCACATACATTATATATACATAATATTTCAATTGTATTTCAATTTTTTTTAAGATACTACTATATTAATGATAAACACAGGAGAAGCGGGAGCTGAAGCAAAAAAGAGAGCTAAAATCCGTGTTAAAAAAGGGAGTGAGAGAAGACAAAGAAAATCTTCAGCATGGTCTGAAGCCATTGCACACAGAGAATTGAAGTGGTTGGTACTTAGTCTTGAATTCTGCCTGTGCTCTGGGTTGGCCTGGCATCATGAACACGATTGCAGGTGCCTGGTTGTTAAAAGCTTCCAGAGCATCAATCTCACTGTAGGAAGCTTAGTAATAAGGGCAGCATCTTGAGGTTTGAGGAGTCAAGCAGTATAACACAATTAATTCTGGCACCAGTTTCAAGTGTGGTATATATTTACTTTGCATGAGGCTGCTGGGCACATTTAAGCAGTATGTAGCTGGAATTACTCCCATAATATAGAATGGAAAATGCATTGTTTTACAGAATATTTCTCATCTGTAATAAACTGTTAAAACACTATTAAATATTCATTAGTCTTTTTACAAGAATGGATAGGTAAGCACCTATATTCTATAGTCAACAGCAACCCATGCACAGGCCTGCCAAATATGACCCATCTCACCAAGAAAATAGACATTATCCAGAATGACAGTATCTAAACTATCAGTATTAAGTGTCAGTTTCTGAATAGAAAACAGCAAAATAAGTAAGAAAACCTTCTGTCAAAGGGAAGTCTTCTCCTGTGAAGCAAGAACCTGGGGTATGTGTGTTTTTTTAAAGACAAATTAAATGGCACCTTTCGTATTAATCTTACAGGCACTCTCAGCAAAATCAAAAGATGTGGTGAAAACTCACAGGAATAAAATGTATACCTTTTCTGGCTAGAAAGATTAATTCAGGAGGTTAAAATGAGCATCATCAGAAAAGAATTCCCTGACAGAATAACCAAAACATATATGAATGAATAAGGTTTATAAGCCTGTATGTTGGCAGTGAGTATCAAAAGAAGCAGAAGGCTATTACACTGTATGCTAGCTATTTCTGTGAAAACTTGGGGGTTTGTGTGTGGTTCTTCATAATATTTCAAGTGATACTCAGTGAAAGAGGTGAACTGCAGTGAAGCAGAGAGGACAACATTTCATGCATTTGTGAGAGAAAATATCAGAACAATGTTATTTTGACCTGCCACCAGAACTATCTTCATTCTGTGGATGCAAAGATGAATTTACAGCACTTTGTGATACACAACCTCTTGGTATGCATGAGGGTCCTTCACAGAGTTGACTAAATAAAGAGAGTATCTTTCTGAAATGGTTACATCACTGTTTCAGAGCCACATAGATTAAACAAAATGGAAATTATAGTTGACAGTTATACTCAAGTCATGGTGAAATACTTTTGACATGATTAGCTATCAGAAAAGTGCACTACCTGGACATGCCTAATCATCATGATTATCTTTCTCTTATTTGACAGAATATACTGTGAAGCAAGTGTCAAAACCCTGAATCCCTTATTTAAATATTTCAACACTATGTCACTGTCAATTTAGCCAAAATATAAAGATCACATTTTTCAGAGAGATAATTCTATTTAATTATGCTTGCAAAATTAAGGTGAATTTTAAGGGAAAAAAAATCTAGGAATGAACTAGGTGCAACTGCTGTTCTTTGGAGTTTTTATTGTGATATTTGGATTTCAGTGCAGAAATCAATATCTAAAGCCTTTATATTTTTGCCTGTTTTTTCAAACTTTTCCCTAGAATGAAGGGAATTGTTAGTTCAGGTTTTCTTCTTCCCAAGCTTTGGGAAAAAAAACTAGGAAAAGGAGATCTCAGAATGGTTATTTCCTGATTAAAAATATTTTTAACTGATGGTAGTGAATTTTGTCAAAGTTAGGAGCTGGGAGGAAACAATGCCTATTCAGTGTCTGAAAGACTCTTATCCAGAGTTCATTCTAAGACCTGTCCAGCTACTCACACAGGTGACTGATCAGTCAAGGGATCCCACTCTACTCACCAATAATGAGGCACATCTGGAGTGCTGTGTGCACTTCTGGGCTCCTCAGGACAAGAGATATCTGGAGCTTCTGGAGCAGGTCCAGGGAGGGAAACAAAGATGGTTGAGAGACTGGACGATCTCTCTTACAAGGAAAGGCTAACAAAGCTGGGCCTGTTCAGCCTCAAGAAGAGACAACTGAGGGGACCTCATCAATGTCTGTCAGTGTCTGAAGGGAGGCTTCCAAGAGGATTAAACCAGGCTTTGCTTGATAGTGCCAAGAAATAGGACAAGAGGCAAAGTGCAGAAACTGATGCACAGGAAGTTCCACCTGAACATGAAGAAGAATTTCTTTACTGTGTGGGTGACCAAGCACTGGAACAGATTGCCCAGAAAGGTTGTGGAGCGCCCCTCACTGAAAGTGTTCCAGAGCCAACTGAATGCAATCCTGTGCCTTGTGCTCTGGGATGGCCCTGCTTCAGCGGGGAGGTTGGACCAGATGACCCCCTGTGGTCCCTTCCCATTCAGAAAAGGAATGTTCCAAAGTTATTAGGGGATGACTCTCACCATTCCTGCTCTCTTGTCCCATCTTTTCCAGGCAGCAGGAGTTCCTGGTACTGTCAGTGCTGCTGGCACCTTAGGCTTGCAAGAGCTGCCAGTGTGATCAAGGCATGCTTCACCACCAAGCTCTTGCACAAAGGTCAATGCCTGATCACAGGTTTTTGAAACTGTAGAGGAGTCACAGAGCAGGCCAGAGGTAGAGAAGGGGTAAGGAGGAGGATCATGCACCCCACAGTAGTTTGCTGTAGGAGAGTCATTCATTTCCTTTCCAATGAAAGTGTCCACAGAATTCACAGACAATGATTTTTTCAGTTGTGAATGCTCTCTCTGTCAGTTGTAATACCATTAACCGTGCGTCAAGAATAGTGACTTTTGTAATGCCACTTGTGTTTCTGGATGTAAGTTTGTCTTTGATAGTTTCATATCAACACCTCAATTACATGAATGCCTGTTATATTTAAGGCCATAACCTGAATGTGTAGAATTCCAGCCAGCCACATTTTTCTGTACGTTTCAGCTCAGGAGAGAATATACTACTGGAAAAAAAAGATACAACCTTGTAAAGACAAGAGGTTTTTCCTTTCATTACTCCACAGAGAATAAGGATTTTTTTTTTTTACAAGTAAGCATGAGGCTGAAAGATGGCCTTAAAACTAACGAAGCACTGATATAACTCCTAGAAGAGTTCCAAATGCTTCCTTATTGGATACTACAGTATATAAAAATCTAATGAACCACAAAATGATGATGGAGAAATCCCATCTACTCAGACTGACTTCTGGACACTGGAATATTATAAGTGCTCATTACAGTCATTATGGAGAACATAATAGGTGGAAAATAGCATGATTGTAAGATTATTAAATTCCACTTTTCTTTACTGTTTCTATAGTCAACAAAAGCTTTTTTTGCATGTTTCAGTTTCAGATGTTTACCTTTATTACAGATTTTAATTAATGTATTCTCATCTAGATATAAAAATTATTTATGACTATTAATACATTATTGTTAAATATGTATTAATATCAGTATATAGATGTATTAATAGATTTTTATCTAATTAATATAATAAACTCAATTATAAATACTGTTGCATTTCTGGGATTTCTATTACACTGTATCTGGATTGCTAATGCTGCAGGCACTTTATTTTTGCTTACTATGTCAAATGCTAACATCATCATACCAACTTGTCCTTAAGAACTCAATTTGCTGAATTTTTATCATTTTTTTAGTGTTATAGATATCTTGTACACTGCCAAATATTTGTACCAACGCAAACAATATTTTATTTCACTGCAGATCAGAATGTTGGACTGCAAGGTCTTGCTATATGCAAAGGTTTGTACCTCAGCTATTGCAGAGGTTACTTTTCCAACACTGTGGCACTCTACCCAACATTTTGAAGGAGTGTGGGATGGGAGATATGAATGCTAAAATAGTCTTTCAAGCTTTTTCCTTGGCTGCTTCTACCCAGATGAAAATAAGTCAAGACTTACAGCATCTTTGCCTCTGTATTCCACACTGTGCTTCAGTTCCACAGCACAATGACTGTCATGAGAACAGTGCAGTCCTGAACCACGTGGTACCTGAACCACGTGTGCACACACAAACATTAATTTTCAGCCTTAACATGATTTGTAGCTAATTTGTATCACAGCATAACATAGACAGTGGTAAAAGGAAAGGATTAAAGACCAGCAGAAATGTTATTGAGATCTCCAGCTGTAGCTTTCATTGAGTCCCCAGTAGGTGTTCAACTGAAGCTACAGTTCACCTTCTCCTTCAGGAAAAGTCACTTCATATTTTTACATAGCATCCATTTGGTAATTAGCACATTTTAGTTATACTGTTCAAACAAAATTTTAGCCATTGATTAAAGTTTTCTAGACACAGAATGAGGTTGCAATGTTTCCCATATTCAAAAAATATTTATGTTTTGGAGAGACTGAAATTAATCAGATCCTCCTGTTAACAGTCAGAATATTTTCCCAATTGTCAAAAGATCTGCAGCGTTTACCAGTTACATTTTTAGCAGCTGAACCAGATGTGAGTAAATTTAGTCTCTTGTATTAAATTGCTTAATTAGGATAGTAGCATATTGTTGCATCTAGCAGGGAAACTAGGGATGATTTATCACATTATAAAAAAGTTAGAATACATCAGATTTCTGATTAGTCTTCAGCACCCTTCGAGTGCGTATTACAACCCATGACATCCAGAGTTTGCATCTACCTACAGTCAGGTCAGCCAGTTTAAACATCTGGTGATGCAAAACCAACCAAAACAAAATAGAACAAGACAAAACCAACAAAAAACCAAAAACACACTAGATGTGTTAAAATGTGTAACCATCTTCTCTTTTTTTAAATGAGGAAAATGCATACATACAGGTACCTACTGCTGGTAGTTCACACAAAAGATTACTCTACTTGAAATAAATACTATCCCCATCTGGGCAAATAACTTGGTATCCTCTTGTTTACTTTTACTAGCCAGAACTGAGTGACTCAAATCCATGGGCTGTGAGAAAAAATTCCTACAAACAAATATTGACTACTCCAATGAATTTACTATTTCTACTTCAATCAACTGAAATCCTAGCTGAGTATTTGCTCCCTTTCTCTGACATTTTGGAAGCCAGATTTATGTGCTTCTTGTTATCATTTTTGCCTGCTAAAGTGAGAAATTTTGTCACAATTTAGAAGGCTCAAAACAAGTACTATCTGAGACAGTTAATTCAAATTTCTTTAGCTCAAAACAGCCTGACTCCTAGATGATGCAGATGGTATGGAGGAGGAGAAGGATCCTTTTGGCTGCAGAATCACATTTAATATTTTTTTTCCCCTCTAGAATAAGCACATAATCAAGTGATGGGACAAGACGCTTGAGGCTACTGCTTTGTCCCCATTCTTCCCTTTTTTTTTTGCTCTATATAGTGTGAATGTGCCAGGGTTTTTCCTTGGGAATGAACCTAGCAGAGAGGATGAACAAAGGGCTATCATTCAAAGAGAGGACAGAAGGTCACAGAATGACAGACACACACTCCATCAGTCTCCACAGAGAGACCATCATTACTGGATTTCTGGCTGAAGTACAGCAAGTTTTATCCCCAAAGCGTGAGCATAGGAAGTTAACATCCTGTGCTTTTGATAGGGCCAGAACTAGGATTTCAGGCAGTAATGAAAGGAATAAAGAAGATATCAAGGTAACTAGAAAGATCCTAAACCAACACATCAGATTCATCAACCATGTGACAGTTACTCAGCTGTATTTCATATCAACCACAAGCCCACCACTCCTCAATGTGCGTCTCTGTTCTCCCTGCCTTAATGTTGCCTGCGCTTTGAAAACTCAGTGGATTCCATAGCAAAAGTTTTGTACTACCTTCTTTTTCCTTGAAACTGATGATCATTTGTTTTCATTTAATGGTCTTGAATCTAATAAAACTGATAGATACCTAACAGAATTATTAATTGCTTGACAGTTAATCCACAGAACAATTTAAAACCATAGAGTGACACCAACCACTACTGCAGTAGCCAATAAAAGGTAGGCAAAACACTGTGTTTTCATCAAATATATTAATCATAATAATTATTCACAAACTGCATTTCCATGGAGACAATCCTAAAATCACCTGAATTAATGAGATTGGTAATTAACTTTATTTATCTCATTTCAAACTGTTCCTTAGGTTTTGACATTTACTGATTGGATTCTACAACCTTTATATCATTTACTTTGGAGTAATTTGTAACCACCTTTGCACAACCCTCTGACAATTTTGCTGAGCAACCACAGATGACAGAAAATCTTTTTCTTGCAGGACATTCTTGAGAGAAATAGGTGCATAGGTGCATATACTCATATAGCCAGCTTACTCAGGATATGCATCATTACTGACATTTTATCAGAGTTACAAAAAAAAAACCAAACCACAACAAAACCCACCAGAATTATGATCAATGCTGACAGTTGGTTTTCTGTGATCTGAAGATTCAGACCATCTTGGGATACACTAACTATCTTTAAGTACCCTTCCAGAAAAAGCAATACATGGCATACACAACTAGAAAACTCAGTTATTGAACACTCTTATCCAAGGCAAAGGAAGGCAGATGCTGCATCTGTTAAATGCAGTGGTCTTATTCTCCTAAAGTTGCCAGGCTTTTATAGCCACCGCTATGCATCTTTATGAGAAGAAAAATTCTCTAACTCATTGCACATTGCAGCTGGTGGAAGAGAAGCTGTTTATGAACTTTTCCATGGGTTCATGTTATGCATGTTGACAGAAAATTTGCAGGCCAGAACACTGACATTAGTGGTACTGAGTGCCAGATTTTCAATATACACACAAAAAGAAGAGCACTACTCTTTTCTAACCCAAGGACACAGATTATTTCTGTCCTCCAATAACTCCAGACCTTCAGCAGTTGACATATCTGTTAAATCCTCTAAAGGCAAAATTTTGTGCCTTGTACTTATTTTATGTCTCATGAACCAACAATTGGCTAGAATCTAAGTTAAATCTTGAATTTAATTGTTAAATCAAGTGAGGTATCTTCAAACCAGTTTGACAGCAGAGTTGTTTGAATGAGCTAAGTGATCACTTTGGTTTTCAGGCACTTTTATAACTGCATTGTATTAGTGTAGAAGATTTTAAAAAGCATGTAAAACCAACTGCTACATGTAAAACCAACTGCTACATGTGAAACCAAATGAAACTTTCTGGCAGCAGCTATTCTATCTGGTCTCAAAATAATTATGGGGATAGATAGATAGACAGATAGACAGATATGCATGTGGACAGTCATACGTTTGCTTACAAATTTTATGCTGAAGTTCTGCAAGATTTCTCTCTCTTCCCTTCTATCCCTGCACTCTGAATTTAGCAGCAAATTTAATGAGGCTGGGGTAACGTAATGATTTAGTGGAAGTCACTCCTGCATGAATATCACTTATAAAGTAATATTACTTTAATTTTAAAGTAATAGTATAACAAATTTATATGACATAACTATTGTTTCTGTGATCCACTTCTCTTGGAACATTTCAGAAATTTGAGTTTTGAATTCTTTTGAGAAGTAGGGAAAAGCTTGCTATTTCAGCTGTATGAAAAATTCAGTAAGGAATATTGGAAGGTCCTTGTCTCCTGTGGTCACCCTTAAAGAAATAATAAAATGTATATTTGTATAAATGGCTTGTTTTACAGAGGTCTGCATATAACCCAAGATTGTTTATTTCTGGTTATTAACTTCAAACTTAATCTTCCATGATTGCACTATTAAATTGCAGTGCTACCATGCATGGCTGCTGAAATGCAAAACCAAATGTGCATTTGGTTATAAATTTTACATCCTCTAGTAAAAAGAAAAAAACAGCCTCCCCATTCCCAAAATCATAGGAACATTTTGACCTACTGTTTGCCTAGAATTCCTCAGTTTTTCCCAGACTTCATTTGACAAATATTTGGTCAAGGAGGAAATTCCCACAGTAAGTGTGTGCAGCAGAGTTGAGAATGCTTCAGCTTCCATTTGCCAAAGTTGAACATATTTCCAGATAGATTTGGCCCAAACAATAGTGCAGATCTAAGCACAAGAATGATAGCAGCACTGCTAGTAACACCCTTCCCTCACCTCTGCCCAAGCCATGTAGACTAATATCTTAGCACCCAGTCCAATATATAGGATTAACCATCACAGAAGTTGAGGCAAAGATGCTGTCTAATGAGCCGGTTGCAAATTTGCTCATTGCAGCCAAAATAATGTTTCACATCGCTGCAGTTTGCAGTACTACCAGGCATTTGCACACAAGGAAGGGACCCCTGGATGGAACTCACTGGCTCACTAGCTTGCAAAGGTGTTATATATGCTGGAGGATGTGTGTTTAAATATTAACTACTTGTAAGCACTTTGCCAGAAGGGACTTCTAAGTTAAATTGCATTTAATAGGAGAAAACTCACAGCCCAAGAGTACCCAAGGATCTGGAAACTGACTTGATAACATCAGATTCTGGAAATAGTATCTTTTTTCTTTTCATTCTCACTGAGAGATGTTTATCTCCTCTTTGAATTGGAAATCTTTCCCCATCCTAAATTAATCACAAAAACATTTATAATAAATCCATCCTACTGCAAAGTCTCTGGTAATTCCATTTAAGTCAGGAATAAAAACTGATACTAAAAATTCACTATTGTTTTTTAAGTGAACAACAGGTTTATCTGAATGAAGTACGCTTGTGTTATACATAAACTTTTCCCAAGGGCATGAGCTGGTTTCTAGCCTGGTTTCTAGGCTGGGTGGCAAACACAGCCATACTGTATCTCTACCCAGTAAAGAGCTCTAAACTGTTTGGCAAGCCAAGTTGTGCCTTCTCACACACATCTGCCAGTTCCCACACAGTAAGCATCATCTACACTAAGCCAAGACCCTAAATCAAAATAAATCCCTTGCAAGATTCTGGAACATCCTTTAGGACAGCTGCCATCCAGTAAATTCCAAAATACAGGAATCAGTGGTATTAAAGCCCTGGCAAGCCTTTCATTACTAACACAAGTAATGATGGTAGGTTCATAGTTGATCAAATCTGTCTGCCAAAAAGCTAACTAAAATGAAAGTAGGACCATTTGGCAAGTAAAAAAAAAATTACCTAAGCAGTAGCTGAAAATTTTTTGTCCATGCTACATCGAACTTAGAATGTAGATGCCAACAGTCTAACTGTGGTTGTTCTAAAAAACATTAACCTAAAAGAGTGATGAAAAGTAAATTACATTAAATATAATAGCTGCTTTCAAAAAAAGAAAAAAAGAAAACATTAGCCATGTAATGTAGCATTTATGTGGTTTCCTTACCATAAATCTACACACCAAGGGAATGCACTTCCTGATCTGAAATTTGTGTGAATTTTAAGAATCGAAGAGAAAGAGGTATTTTTGTCAGTGCCCTATGTCCATTAATATCCAAATAAATAAAGATAAATATTTTCATTTCTTCTCAAAGACAGGTGAAATATAAGCCTGCTGCTTTTCAGCAGATTGAAGAGCCAAGTTGCTCACTGAGGTTTAACTGTGAATTTCTAGAGGGGTTTAGTGTTGTAGACATCTGGTTTTAATTGCTGAAATTTTTTTCTGGCTTTGTTACTAAATGATACTTGCTCTAGCTTGTTGCTCTGAGTTCTGTGTGATTTTCCTACTAAATATGGGTTGAGAAGGACTTGATTCAACAGATGAAAGGCAACTTGTTATTCAAAATGACCTCACACAGGTGTTTTCAGATAACTGAATCAGCACAGGGATAGATCATCCCTTAGAAATGAGACTGTGAAAATGAAGATTGAACTATGTTACATCTGTGTAAGAAAAAAATTTAGTTAACTGATTGTCATGTATATGCCATGGGTGTCATAAGCCCAGTATTACAAACCACAAATGTGAACAGAATCAAAATCATTGCATTAGACTCTAAAAGCCTTTGTTAGCAGACCAGATAAAAAAATGTCCAGACATTATCTTAGATTAGTTTTAAAAATTATTTTAGTTCATCTTGTGCATTCAGTGCATGTGGATATCTACTGTACTTATTTTTTGTACAGACATTCAGATCACATCTCCCAAGGAGGAAATACACAGGAGATGGAATTCCTCACAGAAGAGTGTCTTATCTGTGAGAACACGAAAACAGAGGAAATGCCATGTTTTGCATTCCCAAGACACCAGGGCATTTAAGATAGAAGCCTGAATGCTGGCTCTTAGACAGCCTGACTCCTGTCAAGGAGGAATTCTTCCTGGTTTGTAAGCTTCTTCTCCTTCCTTTGTTTCTATCTTGTCCATTACACCAGAGGAAAAAAATTCTCATTTCTTTTTAGGATCCCTCTGAGTTGTCTTGATCAGTTCTACAGGATCCAGGGAATCCAGGTGTGTTTTAGTATGCTCTCAGTATAAAATTTTCATCAAGGTTGAAAATTGTCTCTTTTTTAATATTCCCTACAAGCAATCTTTCTTCCTGTGATGACCTGTTTTGCTAGTTTAAATAAATTTGACTTTTTATGTTATATGATAATCTTGCAGCTATTTTCAAAAGTACCTTTAGGACACCAGATAGTTGCCAAAAAAGAACATTTTTGTTCTCATTTATGAAAAATAATATTTGTCTCATAGAAAAAGAAGAACTTGAGAATCTACATATTTGTTTGATTTTTGCCCTGATTTGGGCCATAAAGAAAGGACTTGACCCATACTGTTCCCATTACAATATTTACTGAGTTATAAAGCCTTGTTACTACTGGCTAAAATATATTGCATAATTGTCATATATCCTAGGTCTTTGTTGGAAGCTGACACTTGTATTTCATCCATATAGACTAATTGCAGTTTGTTCAGTAATATTGCTTTAAAGAATTTAAAGGCAAAGGTTATGGCAGAGCCAGGGATCCCCTGAGTCTTTACAAGAATATTCCTCCCTCCAAGCTGAAAGAGAATCTATGTAAAAGTATAAGTTAGACAGAAATGCATACACAAAGTTTTGCTTCCAAAATTCCTAGACAGTGCCAACAGTGGTAATAAATATGGCCAAATGTTACTGCCTTCATAAGAGTCAAGCTACAAAACCTGTAAACTCAGTCAGTGTAAATGAAGGGGAGAAAAAACTGCTTTGAGTAAATCTGAATGTGATAACCAAATGAGGCAAAAACAAAACAGCACAAAGGATTAGCAAAAGTTCTGTCTAAGCAAACCTACAGCAATTGCAGTAGAACCTGTGAAATCAACCTAACGTGAAGTATCTACAAATACCTTTCTATTGTCCATGCCTTTTTAATGCAACAAATGCATAAAGGGCTTGCACATGTGAAAGCACAAAATTTTGATAGATGTAATATAATTTCCCTAGAAATCTTTAGGATCTGAAACAAGAAAGGATACTATAACGAGCATCTTATTTTTTCAAGTTCTCGTATCACAAGTAAGACATAGCTTCAGTCTGCAAAACTGATATTGCAAAACACATTACAGCATTAATTCAAAACATTCTAGTTTTAGAATCTGTTTCTTTTGGTGTGGTTTGGGGCAAGATAATACAGATCAGCAAGGTATGCTGATCCACAAACTGCAGCAGGACCTGCATATTTTTGAATAAAAGGATTCACATGAGTTCTCAAATTTAGAGTCCTCCAGATTCTGTGCTTGCATTCAGTGCTTTCCAATCTGTGCAATACCCCACTCAATGTTTTCCTTAGAAGTTGTTATGCACTGCTTTGGTATTGATATTTATTTCCTCAACAAGAGGTTGAGTGAGACTTTGTGAATCACCTCAAGAGCCCAGATACTTGCTTCAGGATATCGAGATGGAAATCAAATTTCTTGCCCAACATGAACACCAGGTTTTCAGTGCTCCAAATAAAGAATTTCTCTTTCATACTACAGATGTAGTAACTAAAATTGCCTTACTTCATGAATATTACACTATATTCAGGCACTTCCAAAGAACTTGTGAAAGTTGTGGATAGTTCTACATAAAAAGAAAGTACACCAATCATCATGTGTGGATTGCAATAATTGCATTGCAACGCAACATCCAGTCAGAATTTATCCATGCAGGATGCAGAAAGAGAATTTATCAGATGCTCTGCACTGCACTGAATGGCATGGCAAACTGGGCATGAATTATAACAATTTCTTCAGAAGTCACAGGCAAGGGACAAAGGTTAAAATCTGATGTAACTGTTTAATGCACAGAGTTCCATGTGAAGCTGGAAGTTTGTACAGTGTTTTAAGGTGCCTTTCAATTGTAGTAAATTGTTATCTTCCTGCACCATAAAATGAAGATGTTGCCACACAAAGACAGTTAGCAACAAGTAACTGCTGTGAAAATAGACTGCAAAGTGAAAGAAATGCAAGATTATCATGGTTCTCCTAAGAGTCTTCTCTTTTTGTAAATAAGCACTCAGAATTATTTACACAAGTATAGAATATCTTTTGAAGGAATTTTTAAGTCCTTCTGCCATCATATTCTTAAAAAGAAAGATTTCTAGAATGTTGTATTCTTTAAAATTCAGCTCAAAAAGCTATCAAGTAGTAACTCTGAAACAATCTATTTCAAATGAGGATCCAGGAAAAAAAATAAAAAACAACAAAAAGAACCAAAAACCTGTTTTGTCAGCATTATGAAGTCTTTGGAGAGCAAAGTTCATAGATCCTTTCTTCAGAGAGTCCCTTTCCATATTTGATACATACACCTAATATATATTTCAAATTCGTGGCAAAACCTTACCGATGATTAACAGAGTTTTTTACGCAAACAAGAGAGGTGAGCTCCACAGTTAAGCAGATTAATAAAATTGGGTTTATATAATTTTAATATCAATATTGTTCAGTAAAGTTTACAAATTAAAAAAATAGAGTGCCTCATAGAATTAATTTCAGTATTTCTGTGAAATAATTCTTTTTATGAAACAACAAAAAAATAGCTGATGTGTTACATCATGAAAACAGTCATTGATCCATGGGAAAGTAATGTTTGAAGTTAGACATTCAAAAAACTCTTCTTCTGAACACCACATTAATTCTGGTTCAGTAAATTTATTTTTCAGCAGCAACTTTTATATACTTCCCTCACTTCATTTCAGCACACCCTTTAGATGACCCAGAACTACATCTTTGTAACTAGAATATACCCCAGTGAATAATTTTTGAGAGCACAGTTCTTGCTCAGCTAACAGTAACTGCCAAAAGTGCTCTAACAAATTAGGAAAATAAGAAAAATGCAATTAGTTTTATCTCCAGCTACTGATTAATTGTACTACAGCCACAACTAGATATTGGATTAATGAACAGTAACATTCTGCTACCATAGAAAGGAACTTAAATAGTGAAAATGAAAGCTCTAAACAAGTAAGAAAATGCAATTGTGACTTGAGTCTCATGCTGTCCTTTGCTTTGAAAGAAAACTGGATCATGTTTCATTTTTCTCACAAAATAGATCTATATTTTGGTTTCTGGATGAATTTGATCTTTTGAAATAGTCATGGCAAACTAGGGCTAGGAACAGGAGGTAGAGTGTATTGCTGTTTCTCTTGGCATACAATTTTCAGAGATGAGATTGGTGTGCTCTCTTCATATGTCAAGACGCAAAAAGTCTAGAAAGATAAAAATATATATTCATAGAAATTACATATGTGGTGGGCTGATGGGAGGGATTGCTTGTGTCTGTGCTGTGAGGCACAATCCACTTTCCATGATAAACCTGCCTCAGCCACTAACCAGGTGAGGTTTGTGGTTCAGTCAATAGTAATCAAAGCACACAGCTGGAAACAGACTTTAAATACACTTAGTGTAGTCTCCAGTGGGGAGCTTTGCATGGCATATTTGCTGAAGCTAAAACAATCCATTGTACCTTTGTGGTCCCAAGAAAGAGATAACTATATTTGGAAAAGGACTGTGAGTTGTTCCAAATTACAGCTGACCAGAGGCAATTCAGACCCACCCCCTCTCTGTTCCTGTGTTCAGTCATACACCCTGCCAGCTCATCTTGTATGCCTGTGTTTTGATCACAGCACGATGAATAATCATGTTACAATTTGTAGCTGCAGATTCCTTTGGATTTGAATACAAGGGTGATGGAAATGGAGATTATCTCTGTGCCTTTAATTTTTTCCCCAAAGAACACCATTCAAGACAAACAACTTTCCATTATACGTAACATTAAGAAATATTTTAAAACCAAAACCTGGAGATATTCCTATACCACTGCCTCCCACAGGCTAGAGAATTTGTCCTTATAATACCTGCAAGGTGAGCCATTATTCAACATCTTTGTTTCACAGATAAAAAGCTTAAGCACAAAGCCCTGCCAGGGTAACATGAACACTTGCATTTATCTTGGTGATATTAAAACAAGTCCTGGATTCAAAAGAAGCACTCAGGCACACAGATAATATATAAAATAGAAAACAAACAGAGAAACAAAAACCTAGACAAAAAACCCCCAAGATTACCTACATCTCCTGAATCCCAAGGCAAAAAAAAAGGAGCACCAAGCTATACCTCTTCAGTTTCCATTGTACTCTGTATCACATTATCCTGACATCTACTAACAATACATGTTATTTACATTACACATCAAACTTTAAATATCCTTTCTACACATTCAAAGCATGGGAAGTGCAGAAAAATGCTAGCTGTCCTGAAAGAGTAAATTCAGAAACACAAAGTATTTTGTAAGCCCTGGGAGAGTCCCAGATGTGTTACAACACGCAGGCAGCATTCCAGCACAGGCAGGTCACTTTGCTTTACACACAGCACAACTCCAAACTGAATGTGATGTATTAAACTCAATTCAATACACATTTACACCACAATACAAACATAACCATTTTATACAGAAACAAACAGCACTGTACACAGTGGACAAAGCTAAGAAAAAGCTTTGCCTTAGATATTCCTTTTTTCTACAGGAAATCACTCTCTTTGTCCTTACCAAATATTTTTTCCTATGTTAGTGGTCTAGAAAACATGCATAATACTGAATACTGGAAAACACATTTTTATTTATAATAAATTGTTTGTGACAATCTTATTTCCAAGTAATTTTTAACATCAAGCAAAAAAATAACTATGATCCATATTCCAAGTAACACCTCTGAGCAGAGGAACACAGGAAGGCTCTGTCAAGTGTAGTTACATTTTCCTCTCAGCATCTTGGTTGTAGAGACATATATTGATTTAGTGTGCACAAAGACAGAAGGTGTTGCCACTAACACTAGAACTGAGAGGGTGGGAGGAAAATGATGCAGTACTCAAGCCTACAAGCAAAACCAGGATACACTGCTCCACCCAGGGGTGGATCCAGTGCAAGCTGATACAAGGAGACTTACAAATCTGAATCTCTGATAGCATGAGAGTCTCAAGCAGCAAAGCAGAAGAGACATGCTATGCAGCCTTCCACTACAGTGAAAAACACCAGGAACTGACAATTTCAGGCTGTTCACATTATTCACATTTTCTTCAAGGTCGGGCTGGATGGAGCTCTGAGCAACCTGTTCCAGCTGAAGATATTCCTGCTCCTTGTGGGGACATTGAACTATAGATAGCCTTTAAAGGTCCCTTCCAACCCAGAATCTTCTATTATACTGCATGCAGTGATGTGTGGTTTTTAAAATATTTATTCTACTTCCTAGCATATCTCACAGAAGGTAATTCAGATCACCTTGAATTTCTTTAGCTATTGCCACTAAAGAAATGAGTGTCATTTTTACCCTCCATAATCTGAGTAGTATGCCAGTTAAACTTACCCTACTTTAACATATGTATACCTAGTAATAATAAACTCTGAATCAGAGCCTTTCCCTCCCTTATTTTTGTCCCTCTATATCGATCTCCATTTTCTGGGATAGCCAGTCTACTCACTCAGTTGAAAATACTGAAAAAATATACCGAAAAATACCCAGGCCTGACAAAGATCAGGAATAGACTCAGCCACAAAGATAGTTAAAATTCAGTCACAGTTCTTTTTTCTTTTTCTTTTTTAATCTGCTTTCATGCCACCAGCAATGTTGAGAGAGCTGAGTTAGTTGATGAAAGAGACAAATGCTCTGTGTTTGTCTTATATTTCATGAGCAAGTAGATGAAAATCATGACAATGACGTAACGTGAACCCATTGCAGTGTTTGCAGCTCAGAAGACATTAGTTTGTTTTTCACTTCTGCCTTGATAACTTCACTACAAAGATTTAAAGAGCCAGTAGACATGGCTCACTGCACAATTTTGGCAGCTTGCATTGTAGTTTCTTAACTTACACAGCTATGAAGACTGGGAGAGTCACTCAAAGAATTAATTGCCAGTAAACATTTTTTTTCTCCTCACACAAGACAGAAAAGGGAAGAATAGAAATTACAACTATTTCCCAGTGAAAATAATGTTTTCTACTAGGTAGCTGAATATAGATTATTATTGACATCAGCTATATTGGTTAAAAATGTTTTCAGTATTAGTGTTTATGTCCTGGACCTGTCATTTCTTTGTCTGCCCAGAGACAGTCTTTATCACTAGCTAACAGACCAGGCTTACAAATTTACCTGCCTGTGTCAGTGAGGGAGGACTGCAGATAACAGTTCTGCACCACATCTTCACCTGAGCCAGGAGGAAGAGAGAATAATAGAAAATACTTGAGAATTCAG
>VZTZ01023901.1:828473-884000 GCA_013400955.1 Drymodes brunneopygia
ACTGATGCTTTCTTTTTCTTTCCTATCCCTTCTCCTTCAACAGAAAAATATTTAGTTTTTATTAGTTATAATATATAATATTAGTTTTAGTCTTTATGAATTATATATACTAGTTATATATTTAGTCTTTATGAAAAATTAGTTTTAGGGAAAAACTGCAAAAAGCAGAGAGAATTACAGGTTTATATTGGTTTATAATATACTCCTCAATAGGCCTAGAATTTCATGGGAACATGCCTGAGGAAGAGTGGCAATTTTAAACACAGACTTCAAAAAGTTATCACTTTATCAGTATCACTATCTTCGAGTATTTGCCTTTGAGCCAGTCTCTTAAGTTTCCATACATTGTTATCTGGCAAAGGGAAAAAGAGTTGCACTACTTCTGCAGCTGCCTTCTGCACTTAATTCCTTTTTTTAATGCATTTTTAACACAAGGACTCTATCACCATTCATATACAGTATGATCTTTGATGTTCCTAGTTCTGGATGTATATAAAATTCATTATATACATTTTAATGAGTTACTCCAATAAACAGAGGAGAGTTGTTACTACCATTTAACTGTCCGTTCTCCCTTATACCAATTTCAGTTTTATTTATGTTTGGATACAACTTTTTAAAATTCCAAGAGTGACCTGACATGTGTTGAAATCAATTCTTAGTTACAAAACCAAATCCAATCACCATGCAATGTTATTTCAGATCTTTCATAAGACAGGAACACTACCAAAAAGGTGCAATAATAAAAAAAANAGTTAAAATTCAGTCACAGTTCTTTTTTCTTTTTCTTTTTTAATCTGCTTTCATGCCACCAGCAATGTTGAGAGAGCTGAGTTAGTTGATGAAAGAGACAAATGCTCTGTGTTTGTCTTATATTTCATGAGCAAGTAGATGAAAATCATGACAATGACGTAACGTGAACCCATTGCAGTGTTTGCAGCTCAGAAGACATTAGTTTGTTTTTCACTTCTGCCTTGATAACTTCACTACAAAGATTTAAAGAGCCAGTAGACATGGCTCACTGCACAATTTTGGCAGCTTGCATTGTAGTTTCTTAACTTACACAGCTATGAAGACTGGGAGAGTCACTCAAAGAATTAATTGCCAGTAAACATTTTTTTTCTCCTCACACAAGACAGAAAAGGGAAGAATAGAAATTACAACTATTTCCCAGTAAAAATAATGTTTTCTACTAGGTAGCTGAATATAGATTATTATTGACATCAGCTATATTGGTTAAAAATGTTTTCAGTATTAGTGTTTATGTCCTGGACCTGTCATTTCTTTGTCTGCCCAGAGACAGTCTTTATCACTAGCTAACAGACCAGGCTTACAAATTTACCTGCCTGTGTCAGTGAGAGAGGACTGCAAATAACAGTTCTGCACCACGTCTTCACCTGAGCCAGGAGGAAGAGAGAATAATAGAAAATACTTGAGAATTCAGGTACTTATCCTCTCCCTGCAGAGTGTCCAGAGAAAGCCCAGCAGCACTGATAGTGATGCTGATGGGAGAGAGCATCTCAGCTTTGAAGTGGTGTGGTCTACACTGCTACACTGGCAGCTGTCAAAGCAGATTTGCTTCTTTTGTTCAGAGAATCTCTCTCTCCCTCTTGCCTCTCTATGGGAGGCTTTCAAAGAGCAGACAATCCTGCCAGGGAATTTTCCTCCCACTGCTGAAAGCTACATACTGTATCAGCAAGAAAGTATGGCTAGGGTTTGCTAATGACTAAACTTGAATTCCTTCTAATAAATCGACAGTGATAAATAACAATGAGAAGAAGATTCAGTGCCTGCAGTTAGGTAATGCAGGGGGTTACCAAATAATGAATGTGAAAAATAAAATAACATTAAAATGTTTCAGAATTTCATCCAATATTGATTTGACTTTTTCAGCTGAACTAGGGAAAGAAAAAAAGAGAAAAGCTTTCTTTTCCAGGAGAGCAGGTATTAGCTCTTAAAATTTCCTGTGTGCTTGCACCAGTATGAAAAACTGAGAAACATTCATGAGCATGCACATGCACACAGACATGCAGAGAAATGAGGAAACATCTCAACATAAATGCATGAGCAGATTCAGGTTACAGACAATTCTAGAGCTTTCTGATATCACTCTGACGATGCCAGGATGTTTTGTGTCATGGTATCAACATCAAGATATGAGGTCTAATTCGATGATACTTTAATGGTAGTCAAACTTAAAATAAGTTTTTCTAAGACTGTACCTACTACTACTGATGCTTTCTTTTTCTTTCCTATCCCTTCTCCTTCAACAGAAAAATATTTAGTTTTTATTAGTTATAATATATANGGACTCTATCACCATTCATATACAGTATGATCTTTGATGTTCCTAGTTCTGGATGTATATAAAATTCATTATATACATTTTAATGAGTTACTCCAATAAACAGAGGAAAGTTGTTACTACCATTTAACTGTCCGTTCTCCCTTATACCAATTTCAGTTTTATTTATGTTTGGATACAACTTTTTAAAATTCCAAGAGTGACCTGACATGTGTTGAAATCAATTCTTAGTTACAAAACCAAATCCAATCACCATGCAATGTTATTTCAGATCTTTCATAAGACAGGAACACTACCAAAAAGGTGCAATAATAAAAAAAACCCCAGCTGCTTTCTCAAAGAACACTTCTACATTTTGGCCTCCCTCAAATGCCTCCCCATTAGGTTGCTTTTGAAGTACAGCTTGAAGGTCAAGCACTTACAAGGAGCATGCCTAAACCACAAGTTTGGGCATCAGAAGCAGTTAGTCTGTGGCAGATTAGGTCTCCATACAACTAATTTACTATGCAATGCTTGTGCTCTGAAATATACAGTAAATTAACTCTCACAAACCATGGTTAATTTGTGACTGAGAATACTTGTGGTAGCCAAGCTATCTTTTTTACAGGTAAATCAAGTTATCATCAATGCTGCAGGTTGCCAGATCTTGAACAATGTCAGAAGAGGAGCCACCCTGATTCAGGAACACATCCTTACTTCAAAAGGAAATTCTCCACTAAAATCCATGAAAGGTCAGTGCATAAATCGATGCTTTCTCAAAGATCTCAACTTAAGAACCATTTTACACTTATTTTCCTCAATTATCACCACAGAATGTCCAGCCAGTTACTCATTAATTACACAACTGGCAGTACCACTGTGCATGGGGTTCCAGACCAAGTGAGATTTTCTTAGGATCTCTCAGCTTTACCGGAAACTTCGTAATGAGGCAGTCAAGGAGTCCTGAGCAAGGAGACCAGTAAGAAAACCCTCTAAATAAATAAGGAGCTTATCTAATGGATTTGAGATTATATGCATATGAAACACAATCATGACTTCCTCTTGCTTTGGTGGAAACAAGTGAAACACAAGGTAGACTGCTGAGAATATTGCACCAGTACATCCCAAAGGGAACTCAAAGAGCTGTAACTAAAAAGCAAAACAGGAGTGCAGAACAAAGCTTGTAAAGACCTGGAAAATATAAACCTCCTCCCTTTGGTTTTAAATTTCCTTGACATTTTTCTTTTATGTGGCTTTTCCTTTCCTCTTGGAACTGGATATTCAAACCTTGCAAGTAAATAAGGAAAGCAGCAGTTTTAAAGATTGACACAATTTGTTTGATATAGAGCAAGTTGTCAAAATTATGCATAGAAGCCCTAAGGCAGAAAAGAAAGAGTTTTCAATCACAGTGGTAAATAAAATCCTTGACACAGTCTGACTAAAGGGTCCAGCCAGCAAATTCAAGATCTAAGTTCTTCATTGTGACAGAAAAATCAAGGAAGACATACATAATTAATTTTTATCAAAACCAAAGTGACAAAAGCTTTAAACCTGCTGGGGTTTAACTCTGTGTAAAATAGTTTATTCAGCATAGCCTCTCCAATGTATTACCATGCTTTATATCAAATCAAAATGCTTCATTCGCATGTAATAAAAACCAAAACCAGGTTAGGTCAAAAAGAAATCCGTAAATAATTTTGATGCTAAGAAAATGTGACTTGCATTACCACAATACACACTGAAGTCTGTTGCAGCATCCTGCAACAAAAATTCAAAATAAAGGCAGTAAAATTGTAGCTACTCTGGTCACAGGAGATGTTGCAGTCCCAAATTTGAAGCAAATGATCAAAACCTGCCATGTTGGTGGTCCTGTAAGACACTCCTTCTGTCAGGCCCTGATATCCAGGTGTGACATGTGGAGGATGGATTTGACTTTTATCACATGCAATGCCACAGACCCTTCAAGCATATGCTTTTTTAATAGCACAAAGCTTTCTATGCTGAATTCCTAATTCAGATGATATGGAGCTATCCCACAAGCTGGTACTTAGTCCATAAAATACTTGGATAGGAATTCCATTGTATTATCTGTCAATAATGCTCATGTGTGAGTCTTCTACGCTATTATAAGACAAATATCAGCTAAAGGAATTAGTTGTCAGCTTCTTTTGTATGCCAATTCATGATGTTTTTCTGGTTCAAGGAGAAGCCTGAAGAATCCCTACTTGGTATGCACATGAGCACACACAAACAGATTAGTTTGTTTATGACTTAGAATCCAGTTTCAAGTTTGCTTTTTTTTTTGAGCTGGTTTATTTTTAACAGATGCTGACTGGTGGAGGAGCACAATCAGCAGAAGCTTTCTGCATGCCTCCCTGCCCATTTTCCTCTTTATATATCTCAGAAAGTTTTGCAATCAACGTCACTGTCACACAGAACATGTAAGGAACAATCAAAGCAAGTGATTTTACATTACATAAGCTCTAACAAACAAGGAAACACAGCTGATATCCACCTGATATCCACCACAGACATCTTTAGCCCTTAAAATCCTGCTTCACAAAATGAAAGGTGACCTTTTATTTCTGCTGACAACTGAGATCTTACATCTCCAAAGCAGCCGCTTCATGGGCTATCACTTGAATGCATGAGTAGGGAATCCACATTTCTGAAGGCAAAACCTCTAAATTGGTATGGAAGTAAAATGAAAACATAAATGAGATATTGCATAAGTATAGAAAAAAGATCTGAAGCTAAAAACTTTGTTGTATATTTACTTCAGATGCAAGATGAAGAATTCTAAAATTTCCATTTTTTTACCTGTAACTAAAGGGGTAAATTTTCAATTGTTTTCCATTTCTTGATTACTGTAGAAACCATTAAAGAGTATTAGGAAAATAAAAAATAAAACAGAAACTAAGAATTTCAAACAGTAGTTGTTCTCTAGCTCATAATAGGGAACAACTACAAGCAAAATATTCAGGCAGATTAGGCATATTTCATAGGTATTTGATTTGGGGTTTTATTTTTTCAGCAATGAAGTAATTAAATATTCCTGTTAAATGTAAATTACTTTTGGGTTATTAAGATGATTGTATGTTGAAGATTCTTTGACCCTAAGAGAATAAAAGATGAAAAATCCTCATAAAAATACAATCCTACCTCAAAGATAGTCTTTGGAGTGAAATGGGGGTGTTTACAATAGACTCCAATTTTTTTTTCTTTCAGTGGTAATTGTCTGTATTAAATAAAATACAGAGGTGTTTTTACTGATTACCTCCTGCACAAAACAGAAAACACAAGAAAGAGTACATAAAAGAAATGGATTATCAGGACTAATACATTCAGAATATTTCTGTTCCCATGTTCACACTACATTTACAACACCAGGAAAAATAAAACTACTTTCTATTCATTCACTTCAGGGCTCCTTTTTTAATGACAGCTCTAGTAATCAGGAATAAGGCAGATTTTATGCAGGTTGGTTACATGCATTAACACTAATGTAATTTTCTTTTTGTATGGCAGGGGATCATAAGGACAAATAAGGACTTCACACTACAGAAGCCATGGACAAGACTGAGTGGTGACTGCCAGTAAGTGACATCCTGAGACAGTTTCACAAGGAGTCATACACGGAGAGGAGGGTTGAGAAAATGACAAGCTGGATTCCTTTTTCAATTGCTTGACAGATTCAATGCAGATACAGTTAATAACAGAGTCTGACTTAACAGATACCAGAATATACATTGCTGGGAAAATAGTGTTAGAGCTAGATTTATAAGATTGAAAATACATAATGTCCTCATATTTGTATGATTGACTGTGTTTAAATACTAACACTGGAAACTTAATTTTGAAACATGAAATGAAATCTTCATGTATTTAGCAAATGCATACAAATGTCCTGTATAAATTCATGCAGCTCTCACGGTTTTCAGAGCTACTGGTCCAGTGCAAAGGGGTTGCCATGACTACTGCTCCAGAGAAGGTCCATTGAATCACCCATTACAATAAACTATTGCTTTTTAGATGCTACAAGCCTACACATTGGAAAACACTATTTTCTCTTTCCTCCTCCCAACACAGCAAGCTTCCCCCATAAACTGAATGTTAGTGCACACGTGTGTGAAGAACCATGCCTGCTCTTTCATCAGCTCTTCAGCTGTGACCATTTCACATTTATTGTTGGCATAAACAGGAGGCAGGACCATGGAATCACAGAATCACAGAATGGGTCAGGTTTGGAGGGACCACAGGGGGTCATCTGGTCCAGCCTCCCAGCACAAGCAGGGTCATCCCAGAGCAGGAGGCACAGGATTGGGTCCAGAGAGTTCTTGAATATCTGCAATAACGGAGAATCCACAGCCTCTCTGGACAATCTATTCCAGTGCTTTGTCACCCACACAGTAAAGAAGTTTTTCCTTGTTCAGTTCTAACTTCCTGTGCATCGCTTTCTGCCCTTTGCCTCCTGTCCTATTGCTCAGCACCACTGAGCAGAGCCTGGCTCCATCCTTGTGGCACCCTCCCATCAGATACTGACAGACATTGATGAGGTTCCCTCAGTTGTCTCTTTTTGAGGCTGGACAGGCCCAGCTTCGTCAGCCTTTCCTCATAAGAGAGATGCTCCAATCCCCTAATCATCTTCATTGGCAAAGACATCTTACTTGATCCCAAACATTTTGCTTAGAAACAACCCAGAAATGTTTTTCATAAAAATCCACAAACCTGTTAAATCCACTGACCAATCGCATTCAAAATTCATCAGGTCCAGAGGTTCCACAACTCTGTTTTGCCACAAATTTCATAAAATTCAGCTGCTGAATCGAGTACTCTCCTTGCTTCAACTACAAAAGACTGAAATATGGGCACTTGCCATTAGGGCATGGCACAGCCTTCTGGGGAGTCACTGCATGAGCCCTGAGATTGCAGCCACTGGCTGGGCTGAGTGCCACTAGCCAGAGAACAGCTTTCATCAGCCCAGCTCTCCCCAGTAACAGCACAGGGAGCACCGAGGGAGGGGACTCGCAGCATCTCAGGTGTGGGCTGAAGGGAAAAGCATCTGAGTCAAGGTGCACTGAAAGGCAGCCAGGGTGCACAGGGGCAGCTCAGGCACTGGGTAATTTTCAGTGAGGAGTTACAGGGCAAGAACAGAACTGTTTTCTTAAGTTCAGCTGATTTGATTTACAATTTGTTCCACATCAAAATAAGAGTGTCCTTCCAAAACTCCTTCATTCGGAAAAAAGCCAACTAGACAATATGATAACCACACTTACCTGAGAAATGGGAGATTTATTCTTAAGATGTTTATTCAGAATACCTTAATGCTGGTAATCCCTGTGTAGGCATCCTAGCAGTTATTTGTTCCCTTTGAAGTCCTTGTTCTGCTTTTAACTTAAAAGTAAATCCTGAGAATTTCTCCAATTAAACACCCACAGATATTTTCTGTTTGCATTTTGCAACAGGAAAAAATGTGAAGATATCTTTCTGACAGGTTCCAGCAGTATCTTTTCCAAAGACTTCAGGATTTTTGCAGTTAAATTGAGACTTCAGCCTTGTTTCTTTCTATCACATGAAGTCATCAAGAAACAATGTAACTTCTCAAATCTTACAACTTATGAAGACTTAAAAGGAATTACACTAAACAAGAAATTAAAAGATTTAATTGACTCAAAGTTAATATGGTGCTTTCATGAACTATGGGCATTAGGAGTGGAAGAGTTGAGAAATACCATGTTTTTAGTGTTACAGAAAATATTTCAAACAATGACCTCCTACAAATGTCCCACAGTATATTTGTACTCCTGAATGATCCTCCTCTTCATATTTTTCATCTACATTGTTCAGGAATTTTAGTGATTAGAATCTCACACTCTCTTTCATAATAAATACAACATTTACTGAATGAACCTTACACCCTGCCTCAAGAATATGCAAAATTCTCTTCCCCTAGTGCTTTTCAAATACAAATTTTAACAAGGCCTTCCGTTTTCTTGAAGTTGTTAATAATCAAGCTCTGTATCAAGCTTTGCATCAAGTTTTATGAGCAAAAATGTAGGGATTTGAGAAACTTAAATTTCCCCTTCCAGTGTCATAACAACAGCATGTCCAATGATTTCAGGGTTCTCTGAAAGTATTTCTTCAGTGTTGCTCTAAACTGGCTTTAATCTGAACACTTCATGTTCACTAATGTGAATACACTGTTTCGGTAAAATCTTTCCTGATTATATATTCTGAAAAAATCTAGTATTCATGACATTGCAAGCATCAAACACTTTCCCAGTCGATGTTAACGACCAACTCCAGTATCTGCCAGGCCTGACAGAGTGATTTAAAAGCGTTCTGTTCTGGTCAGTACTGAAAGAGAGAACAGGGATGAGAGAAAAAAATTGATTGTGCACCCTGAGGGAGATTTGCTGCTTTATATCCCTGTAGCCTCGCACATTTTTCAGATTCATATTTCTGTGCATCATAGTAGAGGGCACAACTGTAGGACAGCCATTTTTGCCTTGTAGTGCCTGAACAGGTTGGCCACTAAGAGCTAATACAGTTTTGAGGTTTCAGAGCATAGTCATGACCCACTCACCAGCTGTCACAGGACAGAGCTGTTGCTCTAAATGGACGAGGGACTTCAGCAGAAATTCTCATAATGTGGCTTATTTTTTTAGCCAGACTGGCTCTTAAGCCACAAACTGCATCACATTCTGATTTTTCAACTGTTCAGGAGCATAGCACAGTCCCTTAGAAACACCATTTAACCACAGGTGGAGCTGCTCACTAAATAAAACACTTGGATGGCTCAACAGCATCCTGCATTTCTGATTTCATTTTAACCATAACATAACCTGTCTCTGCCAAGGGTTTAAGCGTTTCCTTGGGATTCACTTTTGAGAGAATTTAGCAATAAACAAAGAAATAAATGAGATAGATTTAAAAAAAATACAGTGGTGACTGATTCCTGGATCATCTTATTTCCTTGACTACTCTGCTGCCATCCCATAACACACAGTAAAAACATCATAAACCCCAAGTGCTAGACAGTAACCCAAGGAGCATTGGCATTTACACACTGGATATCAAACCCTTTGCCAGCACATCCTCTGACTGCTGTGTGAAGTACTGGCAAAAGCAATCGCCTCTATGCCATAGTGACCTGTGTCTGCAATAGTAATACAACACATTTATGGTACCTTGCAGGTAGTGTGCTGGGTCTGCAGCTCTGGTGGCAGAGCAATGCTGATTCAACAGGAAAATTAAATTCAAACTGTTCCTGTGAAACCAACGAAATTTTTCCTAACAGGAGCCCAAATATTAACCTATGTAATGCTTTGCTCACAGAGTTAAGAGAAACCTTTTACTTTGTGAGGAGTGACTTTTTTTTCCTGCCAGAACAAAATGCTCAACCTATTAAGAAAAACATCCTTAATAGCAGAGCAGAAATTTTGGTAATAGAAGGTCCATGGTAGCTAAACCAGCACTGAAAACGTTCCACTGGGGAGGGCTGAAACTTAAATCCTCCAGAAAATACAAGGGTTTGCAGGGGTTTCTCTTTGTTACAGTAAATCTGTTTTAAAAGCATTTAGAATGTTTTAAAGATGTTTTCACTTTGCAGAAAACCAGTCAGATTTCATGCATTCCATCAAATCTATCACGTTGTGAGGTGAATTGTAGGTACCTTTGGATTGCTTTAGTCATATTATGTTATGGCTCATTGTGATGTGACAACACACGACATTAAGCTAACAGCACTTGGCATGCCAGATCATCTCTATCCTGTTGCATTTCAGAGATTTTATTTTAGCTTTTACTCCTACACAGTACATAGGATCATGATTCAATCCTAGGCTTGCAGCTTGGAAGGGACCTCAGAACCTCTCAAGTCCAACCTCCTGCTCAGAAAGGGTGAACTACAGGGTCAGACAAATTTGTTCAAGGTTTCTTTACACATTCAGGTCTTGAAAAATTCTGAGACCAGAGATTGCACAACCTCTGTGGGCAACCTATTCCAGTGCTTGACTTTTCACCATGAGGGGAAAGGTTTCCTATCTATTCCACCTGAGTCTTGCATTTCAACTTACAATCTGGTCTCATCCTCCCACCTTGCCCCGCTGTGAAGGGCCTGGCTCCATCTTGATGACCTCCTTGTGGGTTCCAGGCAATTGCTATTAAGTGTTGCTCCTCTCCCCAAAGTGTTCTCTTCTCCAGGCTGAACAAAGCAGATTACCCCCAAACTCTCTGCACTCCCTAGAACTTTGCAGTCACTCTTGGTAAGCTTGAGCTCTCCCCAGGTACTGTCACTGGTGCCCACAGGGACACAGAGGAGAATGAACAGCCTGAGGGCCCCACAAACCTCTGCAGTCCCTGTTCAGTGTCCTGGGTCCGAGGCCCTGGACAGAAAAATACCTCTGAGGATGACATGGTCAGGTCTGCAGAGGACCATAGGTCCTTCCTCCATGTGCCCCCCAATCTCTCACTGACCCTCCAGCTATGCCAGTCAGCCTCTCCTCTCCACGAATATCCCCATGTCCTCTGACAGCTGCTCCCTGCCTGGGCAGCTCCATGGGCAGGATGTCCATAAAGGCAGTGGGAAGCTTTGACTGTGCTGTGTTTCATCCTGGAAGTTTAAAAACTGCTTATCATTATCTAGAAGGCTAGATAATTTATTATCTAGATAATTAATTATCTAGAAAATAAAGTACAGGATCACTGATAAATGGTGGTCAGTAAGGAAGACTGTTGATCACCCAGAGGAGCAAGAGAAATAATAAATAACACACTATGCGCACATTTGAACAATTGAAGACGTTGTAAATAATCACTGAGGATTTCATGTTGTAAATAATTGCTGCACCTTTACAAGGGGTTTTTGTACACTTCTTTCAACCATTGCTAGTAAGCCTATGAAACCCATGAAAGAAAGAAAAGCACAACTCACAATCAAAGGACAAATTATTCTGAAGAATTAAAAGCTTCAATCAATATAAAAATTTAGTTGCTTTGATCTTGCAATATATTTCTCAGTAGTTCTACAGAAGGTCAGTCAATAATGTTACAGAATTTCCCCAATGCATTACATTTCAAAAATCCAGAAAGCAATCTATTCCCTGTAACAGGTCACAGTTCTAGTCTGTGGAGATTTTTTTTTTCTCACAGCATCCATGCCACTGAAACAGACATAGGTGAATAAGGTGGACAAGATAGCAATATAATCAACATTTTACCTAGGCCATGAAAGAATCTGTGTACTCTTTCAAGTTCAGGCAATATTT
This sequence comes from Drymodes brunneopygia, assembly GCA_013400955.1. NCBI lineage: Eukaryota > Metazoa > Chordata > Aves > Passeriformes > Petroicidae > Drymodes > Drymodes brunneopygia. The sequence goes on from VZTZ01023901.1 coordinate 840,027, forward strand.
TACAGCTGCCAACCTTTCATTTGGAAAAGAATTAAGCTGGTAATCTAGAAAAGATCTGATATAAAAAAAAAATATCTTTCTGTTCCTGATCATGTCTTGACTGTTTTTTTTTTTACTTATCTCACACTTCAGGTAATACAGAACAGCAAACATTTGTATTCAGGCTTCAAATATCTTCTAGATGGGATGGTTCTAGTCTGCATCCATTTATAATTAGACTATCATGCAATTTAATTAATTAGATTATTAAAAGTTTCATATATTCCATTTTAAAAATAATATGTTGCTACAGAGATTTTAGAATGCAGGGGTCATTTTAAACATAACACAACACTTAAAAGCTTTGTTTCCCTTCCTGCACTTACCTTCTTCTACTCACTCCTACAATTTCTCTGACCTGAAGAGTTTGAAAAAGCCTTTTTACTTTAAGAAAATAATATCAAATAGTGGCGCCCATTAAATCTGATGTTAAAAATACTACAGGTATCAGCTAAGTACTTCACTTGTCACTATTTTTGTTCAACTGAATAGGGAAAGTTCCTTTTTTTTTTTCAAACAAGATCAGAATTAAAGTAACAATTCTGAAAGTGCTATAGCACTCCTTAGAAAACAGCTTAGTGTTCTGGAGGAACAGAAATATGGTGATGAGGTTAACATGGAGTATTTTAGTCTCCTATAAAATGTCTCCTTCGTGATTTTTTTAAAATAAACCTTGTACTTCTAATTTCCAAAGGACCAGCAGCTCTGCCTACCTTAGTTGGTAATATAGGCTAGTAGGAAGAGAACAATGGAGCTGCAGAGCTGAGGTCTGTGCTCTGCACACCAGAGCTGCTTTATCTTGGACATCGAGCCATGAATTGCATGCCCAGTTGTAGCTGGAGTGCATTGTGTGGGCTCACACATCACAACTTCCAGTTTAATTTTATCCCAAAGAGGTTCACTACATGTGGTCCAAGACTGCTGTGAGATGTGAGCCAAGGCTCAACAGGGGAGAATGAGTAAGGGATGTGTTTCAAAAGCTCACTCCTGATCCAAGCCCAGACATTAATACTAAAAATTCCCGGGTGTGCCTCCATTATCTTTATTTCAGTGGCAAGTGATTAACTAATTTCATTACATTGTCTGTAAGTTATTTGGACCTAGGGGAGGTAAAAGATTCCTAGTGTCAACATGCAGAGTAATAATAGTACACAGTTTTAATACTTTTCAGGGTACTTGTAGAACAGAACAAATTTTAGAGATCTAAACAACTCGAATTTTCTCTCCCATGGCGGTATCAAGTATCGCCAAAGCATAATTCATGGGTGGGAAAAAGCAGTTACTAGAATAAAGAAGAAAAAGTGATTTTTAAATTATTTTAATCTTTTTGCCATCTACTATGCACCTGGAAAATGCATATTCTTTAGTTATTTGTTTTACATTCCTAGTACACCTGAAAATATACAAATTGTATTGTTCCCTGACTCTTCTATTGACATCCTGTTTTGCCATTAAGTCATGTAGGAAGAGACAGACCAAACACATTATTTCTAGAAAGTAGATTGTCAAAGAGAACTTTGTATTATCTTGAAAAGATACATGTGATCATCAACACTAGTAAAGAGTGAAAAAAAAATCAATTAAACATCTACATTTGCAAAGTATAAATTTAAAAACCAAAAATTATTTAAATGAAGACTGAAAATCTCAACAAACAGTCAATGAAATATATTGTAATGGAAAAAAGAATACTAAAAAAATTAAAAGGGATGTGCCATAAAGGCTGAACATGAATAGTGGAAGTAACTATAGAACAAGCTCAACAGGACTGTATGAGAGAAGCTAAACGAAAGTGATCAATTTACTAAGGAAAATAAGAAAAAAGAACTGGGACATCTTTTCAGTAAAGACAGGCTAGAACCCGAAATTAATTGTGATTTATAATTTGGATTGAAACAAAAACTTTGCATCACTTTTTCATAAGGATTATGGTGTCTTATGGGGTATCAAAAGTGCAAGGGCAAATAGTTTAATAATACTGAAAACAAAATTATAAAACTGCAAGATCAAGCTGAAGAAGATTTTACATCTCCTGACTATAGCATAGACTCTCCATCTCAAGACAATAAATGAACCAAAGATAAGTTTAAATCATATATTAAGGCTAATTATAAATCTACCATATCAGGAACTAGGTATAGAATTAATGAACAGCAAGAATAGAAATTATAGCTGGAAAAAGGAAATGTGATCTAAACAGCTGCATATCTTCTAATGTGACCTTAGTAGTAGGCAAGTCTCAGATACATTGTGTGCAGTAATAATAATTTTAGATTTAAAAGTAAATAGGAAAAAAAGATTAAATATTATATCAGTTTTTCATTGCTATATTACAACAGACTAATAATACACCTTTGTTTGATAAACTAATTCTCTAAACCAAGAAAGTTCATAACCATCCTAACTGCTGTTAAGTATTTCTTGTGATATTGTGTGGGAATTTCTAGCTGCATACAGGAAGGTGGAATTGCTAGAAGAGCAGGAAACAGAGGTCATGGTTGAGATAGAATTGGCTTTAATTTGGTGGAAAAGGCAATAGAGCAGTAAGGGGAAAAGTGTGAATACAGAAGAAGGAAAGCATGAGAGATCAAAAAGAGATTAATTGTAAGTAATTAATTGTAAGTAAAACCACCATTGCTTCTGATTTGTGCTACAAAATTAAGACATTATTAAATTAAAACACCAGTAGTCCATCAGGTTGCTTTGAGCAAACCTGTATTAATTACCTCAGTCAGCCAGAGCCTCTTGTGGGACACAGTAAAATGTGCCATTTGAAATGCAGCCTCAGTTTTACTAAAAGTATTAAAATCTATTTATGTTTGGATTATAAGATATTTAAAAGATCAGGTAGGAATTTTTTCAGGGAATATTTCACATCATTCTTCACCAATAAGATGCTTGTAAAGATCTATTTTTGACTTCATCTCACTGTTCCTTATGTTGGAGCAATATATGTCGAGTGTGGCTTAGTAAATATGAAAAAATAGCTTAATCATCTAAAATTTTATATGCTTTTCCTTGGACTGTGTCTGAAATTCAAGAAGTTGCCTTCATATCAACTGTATTTATAAAAGTTAATTCTGGAGAATTCTGTGGCCTACCTACTAACATTCTACTCCCCAAACATTCAGCTGCAACCAAGAAGAGATGACTTCCTGGAATAGGAATTTTGGTGAAAAGCAACTACCCCAGAGAAGTTGCATTTTGTTGATGTATTGCAGAAATACCTCATCAGGGAAAACTATTCAAGAGTAATTCTCAAGGCTGCTTTTCCATATGGCCTTTTTCTTACTGCTGTTTAAAATTCTCATTTTCCATAAGAGAGGTAGATGGAAAAATACAGAAAGCACATTTGTCTAGTTGAAAAACTGTCATCCCTTTGAGACCATTTTGGCATTTAGTTTTTTTAAGTATTTCCTATAAAATTGTGCTTCATATGAAAAAATATGTATTTTAGCAATGAGAGCAAGCAAGCACTGAAGGCGGTATAAAAATTAAAGTGCTTCCCAACAACTGATTTTTGAAGGTGTGTGGAGAGGAAAAACAAACAAAATATTTTGTGAACTAAATTCTACACAACCATAAGATCATTTAGGTTGGAAAAGACCTTGGAGATCAAGTACAACCATAAATAACACTGCCAAGATCACCACTGTATTGTCCCTAAGCACCAGCTCTACATGACTTTTAAATACCTCCAGGGGTGGTGACAAATCTACATTAGTAGTGAAGATAACTGTGGTAAAGCTAAGAAATCTTAATTTTCTTGGACAATGACTTTTCTCTACTTTTTTTTAGTTTATGTTAAATAGCTGCTACAGAAGAGGATTGGCTCCTAGACAAGAGAAGTCTTTATTTGAAAAGACAGTAGGAGAAGCTGCAAAATGTGGGGAAAATATTTCCCCTCACTTTTTCATATAAAAGAGCTTAATCAAAAAAGTCACAATTCTAATTATCACTTAACTGTAATAACCACCTCATCTCAACATCAACATAAACTACATACTGTATATTTTAATCAAAAATTAGTCCTAGTCATTTTTACAACCCAAAATGTAGTGTTCTAGTTGCCTTTATAGGGACAGGAAAAGGGCAGGAGCAGGTACAGCTGTGAACAATACTTTTATTCACCACATATTGTAATGCACAAGAGGATTAACCAGCTCTTTCCTAGAAACTTATCTTGTTGGCACAGATTACTATCATCAAAATTGTGATTATCTAAGGCACATCCCCCTGGTAATATTCTAAGGCATTATGGTCCTGTATATTTCCAGACCCTCTGCAAAATAACACTAAAAGTTTAGGAAAAAGTATGTAGGATTATTTTACCTCTTCTTTTGGCACATGGATTAGCCTGACATTAGAAGTCAGTCTCCAAAACTGCTTTATACCTGCTAAAAATGTGTATTATTTATAGAATCCTGAAACCACCTGCTAAAAATATAGTAGAGCCTTGTGGGGAAATACATTTTCCAGCTCATTATTCCTGAGAACTTTCAAAAATTTATCACTCAAGTCAGGACAAAATACACTGTATAAGCCTCCTGCAAAAATATAAACTGCTTTGGATAGGACATATATATAGTAAGTGTAATCTGTATTCTTTCGGTAAGGATACAATGCTTTTCACCTCAGTAAATCTTCTTGGGTAGCAACAAGATATAACAGATAGAGTTATTCTGTCAGACGTAAAAACGGTGTGAGAACTGAAAATCTATGCCTGCTGCAATTTATGATTGCTGCCTAGCAGCAGCATGGATACTTCAAGAAGATATTCTGTCTCAAAATACTTTGTAACTTTAGAAAGTTTCCTTGAACTCCACAAGATCCCCCAGAAAAAAGTAGTTTCTTTAGGGTATTTACATGTTCTCATCCTTAGGAATTTCATCCTCTTGTTTAACAGCTAGTTAGTATAAGATTTATAGAAAACTGCTCATACATAATTTTTTTTGCTGGGATTTCATAGCAAATGGAGGAGGAAAATAAGCCTTGGGTATGTTCATTTAAATGGGCTTTTTTTTTCTTCTTGGCGAGTTTTTTAAAGCTTGCGTGGGATCTTGTGAGGTATGGGGAAATAACTGCAAAGCAACATAATGATTCATCATGGGAAGCAGAGTTCATCCTGCATAGATGAAGAAAACAGTAGATGACTTTTCACACACATATCTCCTAATAAGTGCTACTTAAGCCAGCCATCCTAAATCTTCATCACTCTAAATATGAACAAACAAAAGTAGTGCTCCCAGGATATCTAGGTTTTGGTGTTCAAGGAGAATATAGCAGTGACATTTGTACATTTACTGAGGTGCCTATAATAACTTCAACTTCAGCTGACAATAAGTCAGAAAAAATATGAAAACACTTCTGTCTCCTATCTCAAGCAGAACAGAATGGTAGGAAGAAGTCATTGAGTTCAAAATTATTGCCTTTAATGCTGTGTGTTATCTAGTGCATAGCAGAAGGCACTTGAAAACCAACAGGGCAGTATTTCAAAAGAAGGTGAAAATGTGAAGTGCTGAGTTTTTACTGGCAAGGAACTGACTGACATCACAGCCTCACTCCACAGGGAGCATGGGAATTCGTACAGGCATCTGGGTAGAACAAGAAATGGTGCACAAGGCTGCCCTTCTGTGCAAAGCAGATGCTAACCCAGAAAATCCCATGCTAAGTTTTTTCCTTCAGGTTCCTTTCTCACAGGATGCACCTACACACATGCATACATATATTCACACACATAAGAACCATTTCTGAGCTCACAAGAAACTCCTTATGGTTTTAAATCTCAGTGTTGAACCTTGGGGCGTTTTGCATCTTTGCAACAGATGAAAGGAGAAGTAGATGTAGTTCTCCATTTCAGAGCAGGGAAAGCAGAGAAACATTTTGTGGCAGTTTAATTTTGCTGCCTGAATGTGAAAATGGTGTGAGAAAGATCTGACTCACTTTTGTGTTTTTAAAAAACCCATCTTGTAAAAATTAAAACAATGACACACAAACTTACAGCAGTTATCTACAGAAGTATTCTCATTGAGCTTTGTTGGACTGGAGGCAAAAAAGACATAAGATACTTAAAGGGAAAGAAGAATGACCCTGTGCACTCTGCAAGTTGTTCACTGTCTTGGGCCATGCAGGATTGCATACCTACATGATGAGGATTACACACTTACCCAAGAGAAGGCAGGCTAGAATCAAGACTAGACCTTGGGAGAAAATACTAATTCCAAAAAATAATTTTTTTTCTACAGTTCCATCAAAATGTAGTTGTACTTCTCTTGTTTGTTCACAAGCTACCTTCACACTAAAGAAACCAAAGGTGTTTTAGTACATCCTGTAAATCTTTTATCTCTGCTCTACCTGGTACTTCCATAGGTAGACAGTGGAAACCTGCCATGCCACTAATTTCATTCATCTAAAATGACATTCCTATCTCTCTTGAGTAGGAGTATGAAGGCAAATCAACAAGTTTTCAAAATCTCAAAAATACTTCACATATCAGAAAATTTCATTTTAATACACCTCTGTAGAGGGCTAGCACAAGTTCCTGCACCATTCCCATTATAACAGAAAGTTTAAGAGAAAAACAATTAATTCTTCATTGAATAATTTTTGCACAGTAAATATTTCAGCTTTTGTAAGTGAAAGTGACAAACAAGCCTGGAAAAGTATTTCAAAATAAGGAGTGTGGACTAAAATTGTCTTACTGAAGCCAATAATTTCTGTTGCTGTTCAGGAGAATTATCATTTCAATATCTTGTCTCTCTATTCTCTTTTTCCAGGTTAGATTCTTTGTCTTGGTTATACTTTTAGCACAGTAGGTGAGGTGACATTGGAGAAATCCAATTGGGATGCTTAAAATAATGTATGATTATTTTGTGTAAAGTTCTTACCTCTATAAATTGGTGTTAGAGTGCATATAAAAAATATCATAGGACTCAGAGCATTTTGGACCAGCTCCATCTTGATCCTGGTCCCCTGGGATATACGGCATTCCCAAGATTCTGCATGTATGCCATACATCCCCTGAGATATATGACATTCCTATGACTCTATGTTGACTGTATGGCATTTCCATATTTCTAAATGTGCTGCTAAAATGGGCAGTGGGTGCACCAGAGGGCAATGGATGGGAATTCTGTCCTGCCATTCCACTGAACATTCACCTTACTGTTAAATTTTAGCAGAAATCTGCAGCCCTGATGTTGCTGCATTACATCTTCACATCCTGATCAGTGTTTTTTTATGGGTGCAGTGTTGGAGAAAAGTGACTGCATCCAGCCAGTGTGGAGCAGGCTTTGCAGCTTGTGCCAGCAAGTGGATGTGGAACTCATCCAGGCACATCCCTCCACAGCACAAACTGCTCTCCTGATTACCTCATCTCACGTGCAAAGGAAAAATGAGCCAAGATAGGCTGTATTCTTTGCACAGACAGACATAAGGATCTCTTCCTGCATATGTAGTCACAGTTTGAGAGTTGATATTTTCATTTTCCGTGGCCTTTTTAGCAGAGGTTTCCTAGTGCTGCCTGGTGTAGATAACTTTTGTTAGCAAATGGACACGGGAAAGAATAAAACTAAGGGTAGGTAATAAAACTGTTTGAGCAAATGTTCCAAGAATGCAGCAACATTATAGTCTCTGCAAACATATAAAGTGAGTCAGAATTACTAGATTAGGGTGGGTTTTTTAAATGGGAGGAAAGAAAATGTAGTTACAACAAATGTTTAGCAAACTTCTGCAATATACTTACCATTCTCTGAATGCTCAGTTTTAATGCACACAAAGAACACCTGCAACCAGTTGGATACAGGCCTAATCAATTCCAAAACACTAAGGATATTTTTTCTCTCTCATTTTCAGATGCTTGCAGAAACAAGGCTCTGAAACAAGGCTGGGCAGTCTCTCCCATGCACAGCATCCTTCAAACTTTGTGTTAATCACAAGATTTGCATCACTGGTGAGGCTTTGTTCTCAGCACTTTCAACTCCATTAAAGTGAAAAACGATGTGAGTATGCACAGTTCCTGACACTGATAATGTTTTACAGTTATCACACATCAAAATACATACCAGGCACAATTGCGTATAAGAATTACTGAATTATTTTCTAGATAAGGTAGAGTGACAGCTAGTATAAATAACTCATAATTTATATACCTGTCCGACATTGTGATGTTGATTTTGAGAGTTAAAATTTCATTACAGACAGGTTTTTCTCCCCACAATGCATTACTCCAGTATTTTAGCAGAACAATAGATTTCACACTTCAAAGGAATTAGTAGTAAAAGACTACATATACTGAAATGGAAATTACTGTTTAACAGAGGGGACCAGGTCTGCAACATAACTGTGCTGATAAAATCTGCCCTTTATTTCAATGGTGTTTTCTACTAAAGAAAGAAGATAACAGGGAAAAGAGAAAATCAAGCAGTGTAGTTATTGGTGCAGAATGGTAGGGAACAGGGAATAAAAACAAAATGGTTGATAAAGGAGGTAAAAGGAAGATAACATGCAGAAACTTGATGAAGAAGTTCAACAATCTATAAGGACACAATACAAAAAACAGAGAATGAAAAATCAGAGTGATGAAGAAAATAAAAAGTCCAGGGAAAAAAAGGAAATGAGAAAACTGAGAGACAACAGAAAAGAGCAATTGGAAATAGAGTGGGCAGCGTGGGTTGGTGATACCAGGAAGGCATGGAAAGACAGGGGTAAAAAAGAAGCAGGAAGGAATGAGGGGAGTGACCAGGGAATTGGGCTGTGGGTATGCATGAGAGAGGAGCAAGAACCCAGGGAGGTACAGAAAGCAGGACAGAGATGCAGAGACTATGGAAGAGTAATAGATACCTAAGGGAGCATCAAAAATAGAGAAAGAAGAGAAGGATTGTCTAGGGGACTACTAAAAAATGCAAGTGGTAACAGATAAGGCAGGATGGTCCTCAGCTCGATTTCAGATTTTTCTTTAGACTTCTGTACCTTGTTTGTTGCCTTCTTTTTTTTCTTTTTGTTGTCACCTTTTTCCTGTCTAGCAGGATAGATGCAGACTAAATGCGTCTATATCTGAGTGGATATAAAGGATTTCACATGAGAGATAACAGGAGGGCTACTTCTAGCAAAGGCACAGTGAATGATTCCTTTTTCTGCAACAGTGTGCAAAGATTTAGATATTTCAAGTTTGTAAGGACAGACTGTTCTCTAGGTTCAAAAGGAGAGGAAAGCGACAAGGCAGATTCTACTCTGCTTACCAAACCATGCTTCTGTTAAATACTCTGTTAATGTCCCCTGGGGTTGTTCAGGTAATGTGTTCAGCATTTAAACCAAACTCACCTTGTGTGAATTTTATATAAACAGAATTCACCACCACAGATCTGCACCTTCAAAGTCTGTATGTGTCAAATTTGGGAAAGTTATAATCAAAATGAAGGAATAATACAACTCCAAATTAATGACCACATATATCTTCATCTATTAAATGAATGAGCATAAAAATGCTGTGTTCCTATGGTGGCATTATGGGTTGTCAGAACAATTAGTTATGATTATACAGGTCAAACTATAAATTTATTCATTTCTCAAGATAGCTAAGTGTTCTTTTTATTTTTAATTAAAATAATTAAAATGTTGTCCCTGAAATTGACTTAAATAGTGTATTGTTGATAGAATTTGTAGTAAGTCATCTCTTTTTGTTTGTACTCTAAGATATGTCTGGTCAAGTTATAATTCTTCATTGCTAAACATTTTAGGATGCAAAACTATGGTGTTTTCAGCATTATACAATCCATTAAATAGACTGTAATAGTTTGTAGATGGTCTTTTGTCATTCATTAACTAAGTAGTTTAATGTGAAAATAAGCTACACACTGACATAAGAGCAATCCACTCAGGGTGCCTTTTTGGATAATCTTGTCTTCTCTACATTGCTTTACTTTACAGCCATACTGGAGAGCAAAATTTATTTCTTGTCCTTAACTCCTCAGTTGAAGTGCTTGCATTCATTTGACCTTTGCTGGTCTGTCTTCTACCAGTGTATTTTTAAGCAAACTGCTGCTGAAGTGTGTGTTGAACTTAACACACTCAAGTGTTGCCTGTTTTGGCTGTGTAGGCAGGCAGAGGAAGAGCTCTACTGACTATTGATCAGCATATGCATGCACTTAGAATTAACCTACTCATGGAATCAAATCTACTTCTTCATTACTAACTAATTTTTATGGATTTTTATGGCAATTTATTGCTGGATATATTAAATATAAAAGGTACGCTCATGATACATGTAACAAGAATATTCTATCCTAGTTTATACTTAGTATGGTGAAAACATATTTATGTTTTAACTTCAGGGACAGAGATATAGCTCACTACAGTAATACAGTAAAAAATAAAGGACATCCACTCTTCAAATTTGTTTTGGTTCTGGCCACAGAATATGCTGAGTTGGAAGGCACATCAAGTCCAACTCCTGGCCCTGCACAGGACACCCCAAGAGTCACATCCTGTGACTGAGCATTTTCCAAATACTTCTTGAACTCTGTCAGGCTTGGGGCTGTGGCCACTTCCCTGGGGAGCCTGTTCCAGTGCCCAACCACCCTCAGGATGAAGAACCTTTTTGTAATATCCAAACTAATCGTCCCGTGACACAGCTTCAGGCCATTCCCTTAGGTCCTGTCACTGGTCACCACAGAGGAGAGATCAGTGCCTGCCCCTCCTCTTCCCCTCATGAGGAAGCTGTAACTGCAGTGAGGTCTCCTCTCAGTCTCCTCCAGGCTGAACAGACCAAGTGACCTCAGCTGCTCCTCATACTGCTTCCCCACAAGGTCCTTTGCCATCTTTGTTGCCCTCCTTTGGATTCTCTCTGATGGCTTAATCTCTTTTTTACATCGTGGTGCCACTGCTGACTTCCATAGGCTGTGATGTACCCAGAGACAGAGCTGTACACAGGGATGGAACACATCTCACCTGTGAGATCTGATAAAGAGCTTTGTGCTCCTAAACCCTCCTACTCACCCTGCACCAGTCAACAGAACAAATGAAGACTAGAAATTAGTACTAGGGATGTTCAGGATATTCAGGGTGCATAAGCAAGTATGAATCTGTGAAAATTCCCTGTAAAAGTCTGTTTCATAGATTCTTACATGGTTATCTATCAGTTAGAAGAGTGTCAACTACATACATTTTGTTTGGTCTCTCAGGAAACCTGTGTTGAGCTCTATTCTGAACCTAGGTTTTAAATAGACCAAAATATACAAGTGATATAATAATTTAAACCAAGTACTGTCTTCATCCAGATATATTTTTTTGTTTATGACTTTTCCTAAGATACACATCAATATAATACCTGGCAAACTTCATATCAGAAATTACAATGTGTATCCAATATACTTAAAATTAATTAAATGACAAAAAGTGCAATTATTTTCTCCAAGAAATTCACAGATTTAAAAAAAAAATTGCTTCTTTTTTTTACCATGTGAATTTTTGCGACCATTTATTTTTCTGGTATTCCTTTTTTAAAATGGGAATTTTATCTCAAATATTAGATATATTTGTATAAACATTCATTTAAGACTAAGGAGAAATAAACCAAATTCTTTGAGAATGCTAGTTTTAGAGAAGTAATTACTCAGAATTCAACTGCTTGTCATGGTGGAGAGGCCTGCAAAATTCCCAGCTGCATAAATCTGCGTATAAATCAATTTCAGAATGATTAAACAGCTCTGTTATTTTAGCCAGAACCCTCTGGGACAAGTTTGAGCCAACAGCAATATTTGGTTTTTGGATAAATTTCTGTCAGGCTTTTTCTAAGGAAAATTTTAACTGATGCTTTACTACTCTTTAGTTAGTTGTGGCTTTTGCATGATAGGGATTCTCTCTCAAAAAAAAAAGTACATAAAATTTTTTTGCCTTACCTAGGTGATTTCAAATCAATCTGTGGACTATATGTCTCACTGTTCAGTCATTAATAAGATTTTGATACTTAAACACATTAAGATATGAGACTTAATTTGTCCAAAGTAATTCTTACTTTAAAGCTGATGCATCTGCCTCCTTCTCAGGCTCAGAAATATGCTGCTACAGTGAAATATTGTCCCCAGCTTCCTAAGGAAAGGAAGCAGGATGCAAAGCCAGGCTGCAGTGCCATTGGTTAGACAGCCTGGTGCCATGCAGACAACTGATTCAGAAAGATCCACCAAAGCAGTCTTCTCCACATGTGGTCTGTGAAGACTTATTTTCAGGGCTATGTCTCAGCCCAGTGAGGAACAGGATTAGGACTCTGAGTGAATAATTGTTATTATTTTTTTGATAAGATGTTTAAATTCAAGCTAGTGCAATGAATGTCTCTGTTCAGCTAGCTCTGTGAATCCAAATGTTGAGCTCCAGAATTTAATCTGAAGATTAGATTATGCAGAAAACTAGCAGTGACTATTTTAAGTGTGCGCTATCCAAGCTGTCAAAAAGAAGATTTACCATGCGATTTTTATATCCCATGTGGATCAATTGTGTAAAACAGTCTGACCAGCTTTACAATTCCTTTTCAGGATCTTTAAAAAGCTTCTGGCAAAGACCTTGAGATAGATAAAACATGTTTGAAAGAGATGGCTTTATACAAAGTTCAAAACAGGAAGTCAGTCCTGAAAAGAATGTGCAGCAGCAGAGAAAATACATCTCTAAGTCCCACTATTGGTTGCTCAGATATATTTAAGATTAGCCATTCTGCTACAATTTAATTAAAACAATGTATACATCAGCTTTTGTGTACTTAACCATCTTTCAGGCTTTTTACATTCCTAAGATCAAAAAAGAATCCTTTTTTTAAAAAAACTCTATTCAAAGTTCCTGCTGTTTCAAAGTCATTACAACTCCCTGAAACTGAGGCTGCAGCAGTAACTGAAACAGATTTAATCTGTTAAATTAACCCCACACAAAATCCCTGTGTCTGTACCTTGAACAGTTCAAGTTACCAGTATGGACAATCATCCATTTCTGGTTCCTTACACTGAATTTGGAAAGTCTGCTACAGAACAAAACAAAACGAGGCCAGAGGAGGAGTTCTAATCTGCCTATAGATATTTCAGTCCTGAATGTGTTTTCATGGGTGATGTAAACAACTGAAGAAATTAATTTAATATTTTGACCAGTTACTTTCTATTTTGTCCCTTATTGGTGATTCCACACTATATCAAAATACTTGGCCTGTAAAATATTCTGATGAGATATTGATGGGCTTGGTTGCAATATTAGTCATCAAGTAAGCATTAATTCACCTTGTGTAAGCAAATGGTACTTATAAAAGTTACCTGCATATATGTACTTATATTTTTTTATTTATATATATGTATACACACATATGAAGTGGCTGAGTTAGCATAAATGTATTTTATCTCTTCATGTGATGGATGTATAGAAAAAAATTGGAGTGTTAATATACCAGAAACTTTAAGAAATCTACACTTCCCTTCTGCAATCCTCCCAAAATTCTATTTATATTGAAAAACTACTAAACTTTGGAGATTCCTTCTCTATGAGATTTTTCCATTACTTTTCACCATTTTATTTTAGCTGAGATACTAAACCTCTCTCTCTCTCTCAGTAAAAGTCACCACATCCACATTCCTCAGTGTTTTGCAGTGCATTAGGAATTTTCATCTTCTCCAAAAACATTGTGCCACAAAACTATGACCCCTCAAATGTGCTGTGGTTCCTAAGGAGCTGATGGGAGTTGTAGATACATAATCCTGGCTGAGAGGCTCCTGCTCACAGCATGATCACCAAGGTACCTGTGGCTCCTGGCTTTATTCAGTGGCAGTCTCCCCATGTCTTGCAGGAGGGCTGTGTGGCAGCCTCCTGTTCTGTGCTGGTATTGTGCTCTCTGAAGAGAAAAGCACGGTTTCCTTTTTGGAGTAGCAGTATCTACTGCAAGCTGTGAGCATTATTATACTGACATGACCATGTAAAGGTCTCTTCTATTCAATTCTGCAGGTTATCTATCATCATATTGTTCTGTTCACACGTGTGTTTAAAAATGGGTTTTTTTCAGAAAAGCTCTGTGGGGTCTGGGGATTCTTTATGCTACATAAGTGTAAGATAGCACTGATAAGGCTTTTAAAGGCACATGCAGATCTTACTCTTGATGGCACTGAAGTCATTGAGATTTTTGCTTTGATGGGACTAGAATGATCGGGCTTATGGTAAGCAGGGGGCAGTTATTTTAAATGTCTAAAGGGTGTTTCAAATTTACACTGTGATATTTCATGGCAAAGACCCATTTTAGTTACAAGAAAGCCTATGTACATCCCATTCTGAAACACTGGAGTCTGACAGGTGTGCCTTTAGGAATCCTTTCTTGCAGAAGGCAAGGTAAATAAGGAGCATCACTCATCTGGATATCAGGGGACCAGGAAGGTAAGGTTTCCATGTCAGCCTCAGAACAAGAAGGGTTTGAATCTAGGCTAGGTCTCTGAATAATCATGTTGGTTGGAATCAGGGAAGACATCCAGACGCACACTCTTTAGACATGTAGCTTGTGTTTGCTGACATGGCCTTCCCAAAACATTGCAGTCTGTGTCTTCCATCCAATTCAGGTGCCAAAGAATTAAATACTCAAGACAGTGCTGCAATATACAGGCACTTAAACACTGCCCTGGTACTACGGGCTGTCCTGAAAGAGGAGGAACACAGTCTGCTGAATCAGAAAAACTCTTTTTCCCCTGATGCATATTTTCTGTCCCCTCATTATTGGTAAAGTTGATTAGTATTAAGGGAAGGGGCTCTTGCCTACCTTTTCTGCAATAAACATGTGATTCAGTGCAATTTTCTTTTCACAAAGACAGTTATGAACTATAATCAGACCCAATCTTCCTACCAGTAAAGGAGGGAAGGAGACCTGAGGAAGGGCTTTGTAATTATGATTGAAGTGGGAGAGGAAAATAAACATTCATGCTGAGTTCTGCATTTCATAGCTTTCCAACGTTTGACTTTGCACTCTTGATGTGCTCTTTAAATGAAGTTTGTTTTCAGTCATATGTGTTACAAAACACTACACTGAAAGTTCAGATTCTTTCATGTACCACTTTAACACCTATATGTTTCATTACTATATTATGTAACTTTTAAAACCACTGCACAGATCTTCCCCACTTGATCAGATAAAACAACTTATAACAGTAGTAAATTTTACTGGTTTTACAGTAGCAGACTACTTACTGTAAACCAGTCATAAAAAGGAGAAGAGGAACTACTTCTCCATACAGTAAAAATACTCTCTTGTGGCAGAGAAATGACAACTGAAAATTCAGGTGACATACAGGTTTTGGATACAAATATTGAATGCAGTAATGAGCCTTTCTGCTGCTTTTAACCCAGACTCTGGCCTTTCTGAACATTTTTTCCTTTGTTGATTTCTTACTCCAGTCTCAGCATCTCTCATTTCCATCTCTGAATCAGGACATTTGCCTCTCCTATTCCTGCTTCCAAAACTAAGCATCTCATCCTCTTCTCTTCCTAGCACAGGCTACTCACTATTTTGCACTAAATTGTGAACATACTACAGTGTTTTTATCAATATAAACTTTTCTTTCTCACCTGTTTTTCTCTTTTCTTCCTCATGACAGTATGATCAGAAGGCCTTTTGTCTAGTGAAACTGAAGGAGATGAGTAAAAACAGGGAACACATCTTGCCTTTGAGTGTTTAATAATGTGATTTGCTACAGCCATCAGAAGAAACAACTTTGATAGAAATCTTGCTCAGCACCTACATTCTTGAACAAGAGCTTGTTCGCTATGGACAATCATTCATCTAACATTAAACACATCTTTCATGAATATGTTTTTAAAAGGTTATTTTTAGACTCAAAGGCTATTTTTGAAAAAATTAACATTAGAAGGAAGAAAGTAAGTTGCAGAGTAATCTCTTAAATGTCAGGCTTGTGAAATACAGCAGAGCAGTATTTTACAGATTCGTGCAAAGAAATGATCTTTCACCAAAAATATGCACAGGCAGATGAAAGTTAGGTGGATTAAAATGAAAACAAGTTCTCCAATCGATGCTCTACTTAAATCTTTGAAAGAAAGGAGCCACAATCAAGCATAAATTGAGAGACTTCCCAATGGGTTTATAGTTGATTTCCAGTTCACTCTGATCTCTGTTTTTCAGGTCTACAACTGACTATTCACTAACAAAAGTATTTTCTTTTACCTACAGGGAGACTCTATCAGCACTCAAAAATAAGAGAAATAGTTCACAACATCTCAGAAGCTGGAACTTATACATTTAAGGAATATTTGCCAATTTTCAGGACAAAGAGTGTCTGTCATTATGTCTACAAAGTGCACGTATTTGCCTGTACTATACTTCAAGCTTATAAATTAACTCTAACAGCCCATATCTAAACATGAGGGTAAAACCTGGATAACACAAAAACCACACGACAATGGGCTATCAAGCATCCAGAGTTTGTTTTTTCTTACCTGAAGAGCACCTATAGGAAGCCAAATGTTCTTCTTCCATTCCTGGTGTGATGCTTTGTCTTTAATTACTTAAGGCATGGCAAAGGAAGATTCAAATGGGATTTTGTGGTTTTTTCACCCCTCCTGCTAATTCTGTGACAGGTGTATTTAATGAGGCCAAATTTCATAGCCTCCAACAAATTGTATCTCTAGAGTGATGAACATGATTGCAGAACCACCACAGTATACAGAAAGTTTCAGGCTGAAAACATCTCTTCCCCCAGTCACATTTTCTGGAATGCTGTAGTAACATCAACAATTCATCTAGATCAAGCCTCATTATCTCAAGCTTTGAACAAAAATGGCTCTGATATAATAGCTTTCATATTGCTGGAACAGAGGACAGGATCACCTCTGGCTGTGACAATCTACATATCAGAAATTGATTGACAGCACTCATCTGAAAAATAGAAATGCACCTAAAAAAAAAGAGCAAGGAGTTAAAATGTGGTTTCCACTTGCTCATGCCCTCATGGATAACAGCTGTAAAGGTATCCCTCAGAATTCACCTAGGAAAATGCAGGGAATTCAGTTCTACTGTGTGAGTAAAGATGTTGAATGCTTTCTATGAAGAAATGACCAATATCAGCTTCTTTCCCTTGTGTCACAAGGTCCAAAGGAACTCATGCCTGCAGAAACAAAGTGTTCCAAAATGCTCAAAAATGGATTTTGTAAGTCATGCTCTGAACGTGAAAAAATGTGGGAATCTAAAAACAAAAATTATAGAATCACAGAATGGTTTGATTTTAAGGTGCCTTAAAGATCCACCAGTTCCAACCCCCCTGCCACAGGAAGGGACACCTTCCACTGGACCAGGTTGCTCAGAGACACACCCAGCTTGGCCTTGAACATCTCCAGGGATGGAGAGTCCACAATGTCTCTGGGCAGCCTCTTTGGCAAAATAGGAGATGCAAATTCTAGAATTTGAATTCTCACATACTGAGCAACTAATTTGTCCTTATAATGAACCCTTCAAAATTAATTTTAGATATAGATTAGATAGATATAGATATAGATATAGGTATAGGTATAGATATAGATATAGATATAGATATAGATAGGTTGATTCAGCAGACAGTAGGGGAAAAAAGCAGGGAAATCACAGTGACAGTCTAAAATTTGCAATATCAGATGCTAAGCATTCGTAGTAAAAGCTATGAATCAGTTGGGAGAGTAGATGTGACAGGTGTGTTTCAAAGATTTTCCCCTTACCTGCAATAAAATAAAAAGGTATTTCCTTGGTTCAGTGAAATAAATACAGATGGATAACGATTTTAGTAAATATTTTTATGAACTTTCCATTCCATGAAAAAAACTTCTACCAGCCTCTGCATCATCTTGTTTGTTGCTTGGGCGTTTGTTTTGGACTTTTTTTCTATTTTTCCCTTCTGGATCCTCACATAACATCATATTTGTATGAATTTATCAGGCATTATTTCCTCACTCTTTCAAATAAATGTGAATAAAACAAGGAACCTGTCAAACACAGATATTACATGGAATTTTTCTTTTGACTGCATCTTCCTTTTCTATAAACAGAAACAGTCATTTGTCACAGAAAAATAGAATTTATCTTCATATCACGTGGAGCAAATCTGACCATGAATGCTCTTGAGAAATCAGAAATAAACTTTTATGGGCTTATTTCCTTTATGATGTTGGCTAAGATAAAAATCAAAATATTGTAGAACTATCCTTTCCATTTTTTGTGGTCACATGCTTTTACCTTATCTTCCAAACTGCAGCCATCTTTTGCATCAGCTTGAACTTCCCTAGCAAAATAGAGCTGGCTCCTTAGATTTGCCATCTACATATTTTTGCAATATAAACAGCAGAGTGAGAAAACATGTGATATTTCATTCTTACCCTGACTTTCCTTTCGAGACATGTTTTTTTCCTAATCTCTACTCTGATATTCTAATACCTAAAAAGATACTAATTTATATTCAAATCACCAATATGATCTTTTTCCCACTCGTACATCACTGTTTTCATGACTTCCACATACAAACACAGTAAGAAAAATGTCAGCCAAACAGGTTTTTTCCCAACACAGCACAATTTATTCTAAGCATTTTATTAACCTGTGAAGTGCCTTACACATTATTTTAGAATCAGCAAAAGGTTCTGGGAACATAAAAATAGTCTAGTTTACCCATTTTTCTGATCATTGCAAAACTATCTTTTTTATTTTTGCTTCCCGGAACAGCAAAAACTTCAAATTATTGAGATACCCTGGAAAGAGAATTTTCAGTGCATGATGGTTGCATTTTACATCACTGGGAGGAGAAACAGCCTTTAGGTACTGGGAATATCTCCTGATCTTTTCTGCTGGACAAATTGTTGTTGAGCTGGAGCAATGTTCCTGAAGCAAAATTTATGTTAGTTAAATGCTATTCTCTGTTTTCTTCTAACAGTCTCATTTTCATTAATCTAATGCTGATGTCAGAGGCTTTCTCCTTGTTTACACTGATAACAAAAAAGTTGCTTTGACTCAAGAGAACAGTAGGTGTTCTCTCATGAAATAAAACAAAAAATTAATCTTAATATATCTGAATTTGCTGTGAGAAATGGGTAGGTATAAAAACTGAAAATAAAGTGTTTGGGTATAGCAGAATGAATGTGTTATATGTCCCTATTTGCAGAAAATAGAAAATTTTAGGAGCAAAATAAACAGATTACCACGCATATTCCACTTTGCTTTCACCTACTCTTGTGGAATTAAAAATATTTAAAAATAATTCATAATGAAAGTAGAGAAGTCAAGTCCTAGTGACAATATTCAGATTAAATTATTGAGAAAGAAAATCTGATAGTCCTGACTTACTATCTGTAATATGGAAATTACTGAATCTGATATATCTCCTTATGGAAACAGGGCAGCATAAATGCATTTTAGTTGCATGGTAGATAATCAGCTCTTCTCCAAAGGCAGACACAACAGGGTACGTTCCTGAATGCTTAATGTTAGATTTTAGTGTGTTTCTTATTTTAGAAGATAGTTTAAATGACTGATTTACAATGTTTACAACAGCCTCCATTGTCTGGTGAAGGACATATAAATTTATTTATTAAGATAATACCACTTTTTCAAGTAGCACACTACTATACTCTGCATTCAAGTTTTTAAGTTCTGTCACCTTAAGAAAATAAACAAAAATTTTGCAAAAAATGGTATTACCAAATAATGCTTTAGCTTTAACATAGTTCATCATTTCTCCTACACACTACTGTGAAACTCATTTCTTTATTGTTTGACAATTCTGGTAAATTCTGCTCAAGTACTAAAAAAAATCCCTCAAGATGACACAACACTGTACATGAGATTACTTATTCTCTGAGTTGGTATCTGATAATTGAGATTCATCTTGTTCATCCTTTACTATTTGTTAAATAATGCTGCAGTAACAGCTTGCTCACCTACTATTTAAGCCAGAAAATGCAATT
The DNA here is from genome assembly GCA_013400955.1 of Drymodes brunneopygia. Taxonomy (NCBI): domain Eukaryota; kingdom Metazoa; phylum Chordata; class Aves; order Passeriformes; family Petroicidae; genus Drymodes; species Drymodes brunneopygia. The sequence goes on from VZTZ01023901.1 coordinate 860,007, forward strand.
CTGCCTAAATGTGCCTGAGCTCCCCAGAAGCAGGCCTTGAGCCAAATCATAAGAAAACAGAGGCAAATTCATAAAACTCATCCCTCAAGGTGTCCAAAGCTCAGTTTGTCCGTGTGCTGCCACAGGATGTCACTGATGTTCCACTTACACGTCATAAACAATTAAAAGTTATCTCGGAACAGAATGCACTCTCCCACATGTGTTGAGACGCCATTAATAAAATCCAGCTTCGTGAAAAACCTAACAGCTAAAGAGGTATTAGCTGGCTAGTTTAAAACCGGAAGAGTTGTATGGGGTTTGTGTGGAAGCAGTTTTGTAGTTTTGAAGCTGCCAGAAGCTTCCCCCACGTCTGACAGAGCCAGGGGCAGCCAGTTCCAAGCCAGACCCGCTGCTGGCCAAGGCTGAGCCCATCAGCAATGGGGTAACAGATCTAAGCAGGGGGAAGCAAGCTGCACAAATGGCACCTCGAGCCATTTCTAGAGGAGTGAGAGTGAACACATGACAGAAACAGCCCTGCAGACGCCAAGGCCAGCGGACAAGGAGAGGCAGGAGGTGCTCCAGGCACCAGAGCAGAGGCTTCCCCGTAGCCCATGGTGAGGCAGCTGTGCCCTGGCAGCCCAGGGAGGTTCACATGTTGGAGCAGATGGAAGCCCAAAGGAGGGTGACCTTGTGGAAAGCCTGCACTGGAGCACACTCCTGCTGGAGCTGTGGACCCATGGGGAGAGTAGGCAGGACTTGTGATCCCATGGGGTTACACACTGGAGCAGCCTGTTCCTGCAGGACTGAACCCTGTGGAAGAGACCAAAGCTGGAGCAATTTGTGGAGAACCACAGCCTGTGGGAAGGACTTGTGTTTGAGAGGTGTGTAGGGGACTGTCTCCTGTGGGAGTGACCCCATCCTGGAACAGGGTAAGAGTGTGAGGAGTCCTCCCCTTGAGGAGGAAGGAGCAGGGGAGACAATGTGTGATGAGCTAACTGCAGCCCCCATTCCCTGTCCCCCTGCATCACTGATGGGGGGATAGAGCAGACTATGAGTGAAGTCAGGCCTTGGAAGAAGAGACAGCTGGGGGAAAGGTGTTTGTTAGATTTGGTTTCCTTTCTCATTACCCTACTCTGATTTGGTTGGCAATAAATTAACCTTATTTCCTCAAATCAACTCTGCTTTGCTCATGACAGTAACTGGCAAGTGCCCTTATCTCAACTCATGACCCTTTCTTTTATTTCTATTCCCTTGTCCAGCTGGGGTGGGGAGTGACAGAACAGATTTGGTAGGCACCTGCCATCCAACTCTGTTCCAACCCAGCACAAGAGTCAACTCAATTGGAAAATAATTTAGAGGTTGACTCTGCAGCTGGAGGAAAATCTTGTTTTACACTGCACCATTAGCATGTTAGCAGCAAGTTGTGATATGAGATCTGACCTGCCCAGGTCACTGGATCCCCATTTCCAAAAGCTGCCTATTGGTAAAAGGTAGCTGCTTTTCTGAGCCTTACTGTTTGAGGCTAAGGGAGAAATCATCAAAAAAATAGCTATAATATCACATGTGGAATAAAAACTGGGCTGTTAGAGCCAAAATAAATATTTTAAATAAATAATTCTCTTCATAAACTTGTCAAGGAGTTTATAACAGTCTTATTTTATGGGCTCTGAGCAGTTTCTGATTTTTCTTGACATTTTTATAACTTCTATGGGAAAGAAAGAACATTTCGTCTTTAAGGAAAAGTTTTGACATCTTCATTATCTTGCAAACAAGAAATGAGGAGCTGAGACAGCAGTATGAGATTCTGTCTTTATTTCAAATTCAAACATCTTTTCTTCTGCTTTGTTCAATTTCCTTTTTCCATTATTACTTTCCTCAGAGATTTTTTTTACTGATAAATTTTGAATTAACCATTCAAGACAGCAAAGTCATACTGAAACATAAGTTATGGCACACCATAATGACCTCCTAGCACTAATCTCACTCAGGCTTTAATGCAGAAATCCAGATGTGCCTACCTTATATTCCTGCCCTGAAAAACCTTGAAAACCATCAATAATCTTAATAAAATATTTTCACCTCTCAAGATCAGGTGCTTATATTAGCCATAGTGTCTACTTGGCCTGGGTCATGTTTGCCTGGGCATGTACACAATACAACCTAAAACTATTTTGTTACAATATATGTATTTACCTGTCCTCAGATATCTCAACCCCAACACCCCACACATCTGCTTTGTTTAGCCCTTCAATGTTGACAAGAACCCAAGAAGGGTTCTGGTGGTGTCTATATGGTACAGTAGCAACATCTTCACTGCTCCTTTAATCTGACCTCAGATGATATAATCCAGGCTACCATCAGGAATTAGGAGTTCCTATGGAAGACAGAAGTTTATGTCCTCAGAAGCAAAACCACCACTTACAACAGCTGACTTTGCAAAAGATAATTTTTCGTTTTGAAAATAAGTGTCTGAAACCTGTTTCAGCAGCAGAGACAAAGGGGGCAAATCAGAACCCAGTTATTGCAGCATCTTGCATCATTGCTGTTTGATTTTACTGGCTACTTTATCTAACTATCTTGTTGGGCTGGTAGTTGCACTGGCAACTGCTGATATTCTCAATCAATGGTTTTATCTGCTTCCATGGAAACAAAGAGCATCCATTAGAGTTAGAAATGTTTCCAAAGTTGACCTCTTACATGCTACCATCATTGTCTCAAACCTTTAGAGGCAGATGGGAAAAGTAAATCAAGGAAAACAATCTGCACAATACAGGATTTAAAGTATCTTTCCTTCTGAAAGATGTTTCATGGGGATTTTTTCTGTTTCTTTGAATGGTTTGACACAAACAGCAAAGAAAATGCTGAAAAGGGAAAGGTCATACATATCACCTCTCCCCTACATTAGGTGAAAAGAGAGTATAATACTGAAAGTCTCTCCCTTCCAGAGACTCCCTTTTTTAACTGGTTGGAAGGAATCTGGACTATGTTCTGTATTTGTGTCTCAGAAGCCCTTTGTCATCTTACTGAAAAGCATCACTTACTTCTATGATTTGGCTTTTAAGAAAGAGATCCACTCCCTTTCAATTGCCAAAAGTGCTGTATTTGTCAGTCCTTCCTTGCACACTTAAGACAGAGACTAAGTTATTATCTCAGTTAAGAGATTTAATACTTTCATCATTCATTTGGTCTTAACCTGCCTACTCTGTGTACCTTCCTTTTTAAGTAAGCAGAGCATAAGGAAAAATTGAATTTACAGTTTTCTAAATGTCTTTTCCAAGTCTCACATCTGTCGCCCTGGTTTTACAGGGCCCCATAAGTTGTAACACTGTAGCTGTAGTTTCCCATGCCTTTTCTATAAACATGGTCCTTGTTTTTCTTAACCGGCCGGGATTGTTTTGCACTTGTGGAATTGTTTTTCATTCCTTTCCCTGGGGTGGAGAAAGATGATTGACCGTGTCTTTGTCCTGTAAACCTTCAGGGGTGTTGACCCTTTTCACCAATCCTTGATTGTCTTTAGAAACGTATAAAAATAGGAAAATAAAGAAGGGCAGGGCTTTTGGTCGGTCCTGCCTGGAGATTCCACTGCTGCTCTGAGACCCGCGTGTTTTTTCTGTTGCCAGCTGTGCAACACACATCAGTATGAGTATCTACAGAATCCATCTTGTTGTGCAAGAATTCAATTGATTTCTGTGTTGTACGCAGTGTATTAACAAGGTTTCTCAACAAGACAACCAAATCAAAAGTACACACAGCTTGGAGACACTTCTGGCATGGGGAGCAAAGAAGAATGGGTACCTGCAACAAGAGTTGAGCCTAGGATACTCCTGACAGGAAACAGGCTTAATTGTGACAAGGAAAAAACTCACAAGCCAGAATCAGTGCAAAGAGGCTCTTTGTAGGACCTACAGAGCATTGTGTGAGGGTTGTGCAGCTCATGAAGCCACTGAAAAGCTGCTGGACTGAGGACAAGCAGCAACTTGCAAGGACTCAGTTGGCAAAGAGATTTGTCCTGAATCATTTTTTGTGTCATGTGTTACTCAACTGATCTTTATTCCTTTTTCCCCCCTTATTATTTATTTTTAAAACAATGCTTTGGAAACTGGAAACATTTGAGCATGCTCACTAGAAGGAAGAGTTCTGAATTGCTACCATTCCCAATTTGGGGAGAATCAAATGAAAGAAATCAAATTCTATTCTGTGTGCATTTCTTTTAATAACTAAGCCTGTCTATACAATGTATCTCTGCTCCACTAGGACAGTCATATGTTCGTGCCATTTTGAGGGGGGTTTTAGGGACTCATATATAATTTAGAGACTCATATTTTAATGCCAGAGGAGAGTAATAAGATCATCTATTGAAGTTCTATCTATCCTGGAGGGTAAGAATCATCTGGCAACGTGCACCCTGCCATTTAAGACCTGACACAGTAACATACATTTATCATTGGAGATTAGTATAGAAGCTAAGGTACCACTTCTTAAGACTCATTTTTGTGAGCATCTCTAAATATAATATTAAAAAAAAGTAAAAATTATACAGCAAACACCATTTTTACTTCCCATTTCTCAAGAGATTACTTAAAAGGACTTTTCTGCAGGCTTGCCTCATATTGACCTATGGCAGCCACTGTCTTTATTGTGATGAAAATTATCCACTTTGCCATACTTGGAATCTACAGTGAAAATACAACTGAACATGGTGGCATGAATAATTTTAAACTTAGTTTTCTATTCACAAAGTTCAGATATTCATCCACAACTACTAAAATCCTCCTTGTGTCTGTTGTCATTAGTCAGATCATTGCAGCTACAAAAATATGGGATGTGAGTGGTATTGCAGTGGTACAGACCGTAAAACCAAATAGAACAAAGAATCCAAGGAGTCTAAGAGATTGTAATCTATCTCTGGTGCCTAAGGTGGTTATAATCCTTCAATTAAATTCATCATTGTTCGAGAAGTTTTAGGTCCTTGTGTAATAATAAAAATTAGGTAAGTTGAAAAACCTGTATTAATAAAACCACAAACAAATTCAAGAATATTTAAAAATTAATTCAATCTGAGTTATTTTACTACCTAGCATAGGCAACCAAATGATAGAATTTAGTGGCATAACCCTCTGATTTACATAGGAATACTGAGACACTATTCAGGCTTTTTTATTGGAGTTGATGTGCTTATAAAACTGGAAACAATTTTCCAAAAATAAACTGAAATGTGTGACTTACATGTATATATTTTTAAAGCATTTTAATCTACAGTTTTTGGGACAAATCTATTTTACTCCCTCATTTAGGGTAAATATACAACATGGAATTCACAAATGAAATAAAATGAAAGATATGGCCCACAATGTAGCTAATTCTGCCTTTTTCTGACGAGCACTTTGTAAGCCTGATCAAGCCATCTCATTTAAAATTTTAACTAAGTCTTTATCCAAAGAAAAATTAAGTTTTCTAAAGGGATGTTTTCCACTGTATGACTTTGAACTAGCTTACAAAAAGATAGCTGAATTGATCCTAGCCTGCAAAAAAGCAACTCCCACCTGATCTTCCCAGTAGTCATTCTTTTGGAAAATAATTTTGTGCAGAGCACAAACGAGAAGCAAGTTTACAAGAGATATACTGGCTGGATCTGAAGTTGATAAAAAGAACATTTTATCCAGTGTGACAGTGGCTAGGGAATGAGTTACCATCCCTGTCTTCAGAAAACAGAAACCTGAGAGAAAAATGTTTCATGTTTAACTATAATAACAATAGTTAGACCTTTCCCTCCTTCTGCGGCTATTAATCTTTGTATTTTATTTCTGTGATGTTCCTTTTGTTTGGTCATGGCCCTTCAGCTGAACATCTATATTATATTTCTGTCATCTCCCACACATGCAAAATTCTTCCACAGAGGCACAGATAGAAAGAAGAAATAAAAATTATTTCTGTTAAGAACCTCACCACTTTCCTTCTCTTTTTTCTTGTGCACACATGATAGCATAGTATGGTTTCATTACTCTAGCAACTGCAACAAATGAAAAATTTGTTCCCTTCATGAAAAATATCGGTAACCTTTAAGAGCACAGTGTAGACCTCTGTTCCTTTAAATACTATCCTATTACATGGGAGTAAAGAGATAAGCAGAGAGCTTAGGCAGCTTAGAAGTTATCAACTCAACCTCTTGGTTCCCAGTGCCCAGGTGTACATTTCTCTAGTGGAGATGAGTGAGTCAGTGGCACAGACTGTGTGAGGCCTCCTGGTTTTCATGGTTCCCATCAAGATCCAGTGAGCCAAGGCAGACAGCTCTCCTCTTCCACACTGCATAGCCCAAATTCTGAGGTCATGAGCTCGATTTGACCACACAGAGCCAGTTTCTCTCATACATATTCTTTAACCATAAGCTTCCAGACAAGACAGCCACAAGGCCAGTCTTGTTTCTAAGCAGGACTTTGAGCCAGGCTGAGGATGGCTGAGACCCACTTGCTCAATAGCTCCCTTTGCTCCCAGTGACCTGGTGCTGAGGAGAGGAGGACTTGTCCCTGTTCTGTGCAGCCTGTGCTATGAACAAAGCATGTCTGATGGATGTGGCACTCCAGTGGAGTTAGGGCAATCTCTGTCCTTCTTGGTAAGAAGACACGAAATACAGCTAAAAGCCAAACTAAGCTCTACTGAGTCTGGTGGTGCAGTTTAATCCAGCAGGGAGTCAATCCCCACACAGCTGCTCACTCACTCCCCACAGTGCAAGGCGGGAGAGAGCTGGGAAAAAAAGGTAAAACTTGTGTGTTGAGAGAAAGGCAGTGTAGCAGGATGGGAAAATATATGAAAATAATACAAATGATGAAAGAATGTACAAAACAAGTGATGCGCAACACAATTTGTCACCACCTGCTGACCAATTCCCAGGCAGTCCCCAAACCCTGGCCAATTCCCCACAGTTTTATCCTTCAGAAGAACATCATATGATACAGAATGTCCCTTTGATCAGTGGAGATCCACTGTCTTGGTTGTGCCCCCTCCCAGCTTCTTGTTTCCCCACCCTCTCTACTGGCAGGGCAGTGTGAAAATCTGAAAAATCCTTGACTTAGAGGAAGCACTGCTCAGTGCCAACTAGAACAGCAGTGTGTTATCAACATTATTCTCATCCTATATCCAAAACACAGCACTGTGCCAGCTACTAGAAAGAAAATTAACTTTATCCCATCTGAAAGCACGAAACTAGACACTTAGGTAATGTTTGAGTTCCAAAACATGCAAATCTTCAGTGTAAAAGACATACACATCATAAAATCCATGCCTGGGAAAGGGAGGGAAGAAGCAAAAGATTTACCAGTAGCATAGCTGCCTATTTCTTATCTGTCTCTGCTCTATATCTTTGTAATAAATATACCATTGAGAATAAATCAAAAAAATTAGGTGAAAGAATTTTAATGTTGCAATTCAACCTCAAACCATCACCTAAAAGAATCAGATTCTACATCCAAACAGTCCTACCTTAAAAAACTGGTGGGGAAATGTACATCTTTTCTGGAAAAGAATGAGAAAATATAAAATTACAAGCAAGAAGCTTAGCTAAAATGGTCTGTTATTTAATATTTACTTGGCTTCAGCATTTTCTTGAGAATGTCAAAACAATTTTTTCTCTGAATGCTTTTTATCTCTAAGTGAAGTCACTTGTAATTCTGTGTCTTTTCAATTCAATGAAATGTCGTCTTTAACTCTCCTAGAATAAAAATGATCCTTTCAGAAACACAAAAGTAAATTAATCATGACACCTGAACAGGGGTTAACCACATAATCTCCCATAAATAGCAAAAGAAATTGTATCACTAAATCTCCTTGCCTCAAAATGAATATTTAATACTAAAGTCAACACTCTAAATTTGCTTGCATTGTGTGGAAGTGTGAAAAGAAAAATGAAGTTGCTATGTAATCAATGTTTAAAAACTAAATTTTATACTGTATATGCAGAGTAACACTTCAATTTATTTAAATTTATATTGTATGTTATAACCATTTTAACATCATCATTTCCTCAAACAGAGAAGAAAGCAGCATAATGTCTCCTCAGGAGCTGCTGCAATGCATCAGTTTCAGACTGTGCCAGTTGTGCTCCATTATCAATGATTTTTGCACCAACATTTTGGTCCATTCACCATGACGGTGATTTTGAAGCATGTATAGGTGAGACAATCATTCCCTCAGATACCTTAAATGAAACATTATTTAGAAAAAAACAGACAAGCAAATAATGACAACAGCCAAACCTCTGGACTTCTGGAGAACATTTCCTTTTTTCCCCTTTCTTTCTGTCCATTTTTACGCAGACAGTGCATTAAAATATTCAAAAGGATAAAGCACTATTACCTTTAGGAACCTTGTCTTAACGTCCAAAAGAACAAGAGTACTCAAAGGTGAAGAAACAATACTCTCAGACAGAGAGGAGACACAGAATCATTACTTATTTAGCCTTGGGGTCTACCTGAAATCTTTAGATTAAGACCTCTTTTATTAAAGTGGTTAGATACACATGTTTAAGAAACCTGCAAATTAAACTATGTTTTTCTGTTTCCAGGTTATTCTCCAGTCAACATCACATAGAATTTCACCATGATAGCACCATAACAATGTAAGATGGATAGTTTTGTTACTCAGAGCAAAACAATTAAACTTAAACCAGACTGACTACTTCAACCTGCAAAGCAGTGTCTAAAATAGGGGAAAAAATTAATTAAAGAATTTTTTAGGAAACATAATTCATAATGTATTAATCACTTAAACTGACATGGATTAGATTCTCATTGATAGTTTGCAACTGACAAGAGAGTAATATTGCATTTTCATTAGAATAAAAGTAACCACCTTTAAAAATAAATCAGTGATTATGCTCTAGCCTCATATCTCTTGCTATCCAAAAAAAGAAAAAGCAATAATTTAAAAATCACAATTCAAACCTATTTAAATGCTCAACCATACTTTCCTGGCATTTTTCCTATGTAAAAAAATCAGTTTGTATATAACCTGTCTTAGAAGGTTCTCTTCTAGTGTGAAACTTCTTTCACTGCAAGTGTACAAAACCCACATTTCACTTGGAAAGTGATTTATGCAGCTCTGCAAAATCAGGTTGAGAATTTTTGGTGCTGACAAGGGCTCCCTCTTGTGATATTGTACTGAATTTGGATTCATTCTGAGGCATTAGGCTGGACCATTATTTTATGAGTGCAAATGCTTCATTAAGCAGTTAGGGAATGTCAAGCAGATTGTGTCCTGGAAGTTGGAGATGTGTACACTTGTTGTAACTATTCAAAAAATGTAGAGAACCTGGAATTTAGGAAGAAAAACACATGCAATGGCATGACTGCTCACATAAACATGGATTTTTACAAGAATTATGAGAAGAGTCCTGTACCTTTATTAAATAATAATCCAATATAAATAAAAATCCAATAATTAAAGTCAGAATGCTATAAAGTAAAATAGCCAGCTATAAGTAACATGAATATTTTAATAAATATTAAAAATTGTACTTATGATGGTTTATTAATGACAATATCTTTGTTTGGAATTTTTTCCAAAGTGCTTATGTATGGACAGAGCTCTTAAACAACTGCTTCAATTTCAATTAAATTCTCTTTTCATGCACTTACCAAAATTATTTCTACTAAGTTTTCAATAAATACATAATTTAATTAATACCAAATTGTCTCTTTCCCTTTTAAAAATAATTAAAATGGCATTCTCTGATTTCAGCAAATAGAAAAATATCACTATATTGGTTTAAGATAATTTAATTCCCTAAGTAAAGATCATGGAAAACAAAACCAGTAATATTTGTGGGCATTACAAAACTTGAGACTCCTGAATAAACATTTCTTCTAGTATTACATACTTTCTCCTCTCTGGGGTCAAAACCACGGAACAAAACTAGATCTCTAGTAGACATTTGCAAAACCAAATTTCACCCACTGCCTGACATGTAAACTAATTGAAAATGGAAATTACATACTGCAGGCAGAAGGTTACTTGAATGCACGCTGCCCTTTCAGCTGATTAGAGCCTGTCAGTACTGTAGGAATACGAAGTTTATTATCCCTTTCAATTTTGGTTTGGTCATTTGCAGTTATAGGTACTGCATGTGATATAAATTCCAAGATACTAGCATAAAAGCCAAACTGAAAACACGCATACAGACAGCTCAGAGTAACTTGAATTAATTAGTCAGTGTCAAAAAGCTTTGTATACCATAGTGTGTTCCTAAAATCACATCTAAATCCAATAGCTGGCTGCATGAAACGTAGGTGTTCTTACGCTGTGTCATTATCCATTTGCCTCCCTCAAATGAGCTAACATTGGGACTATGCTGCCTTCAAGGAAAAGAGCAGCTTTCATCAGATCCAGAGAGTTATTTCTCACGACAGAAATATGAAGGTGTTTATTCCTCCAACATATATATCCTACTACCACTCCTTCTTGCAGCTTATTTGGTATCATTTTCTATAGTAAGAGCTCAAAAATTATGACTGCACACAGAATTATCTGTAAACTGGGTCAAATGGAAACAGATTTTTCTAAAAAATACCTTGGAAATGTACTTGGCAGTAGTAATTTTTCTACAAAAACATCACCAGCCATGTACTTTTGTACAAGGTATGTAGGATCTGCTCAGGCAGATACAAAAGAAGGCGACCACCTCCAAACAAATTTGCCATCTGAGATTCAGCAGCAGAACTAAAACTGGAGCCACTCTGAAGCCCCAGACATCTCAAACAAGATTCTTATGGCTTCAAAGTTTCAGTCCAGGAGGAGTTTGGACAAGTATTTTGGTCACAACAGGCTACATGGAATATGAAGGGGTAAGAAAGAGAGACTGGAATATGAAAATAATTGGTGCTGCTTCTATTTTTACTTCACTGATTTCAGTGTGCACAGAGTGGAGAGCAAGGAGTCCAAATTGATAGGCTGTCCCAAACTCCTTAAAAACAAATACCATGTATTTGTATTAAAACATCATAGACTGATGTAGAAGGGAACTTTTAAAACATTCAGTTGGGGGAAATGGCAGACTGACTGCCTTTTGAGGTACCAAAATATATACAAAAACACAAGACTGAGTTATACCAAGAATTACAGGCTTTTTTAACATTCTAAGAAAACTAAAAATTATGTCTTTTGTCAACTATTACTTTACCTATTGTTCCTAGGATAATGGCAATAAATAAAGAAGAGTAGGTAGCCCTGCCTGTTAATTCATATCCTGGTATATTTTAAGCACCCAGAGAAGCAGATAAATCATACTGCCCCCTTCATATTCATTTACCAGCAAAATATCACCATTAAAATAATCAGAAGGGTGAAATCTACAGAATCCAGATGGTACAAGGCGTAAAACAAGTTTCCAAAATTTCTCCTTTTAGCTTTTACAGAACTGGAACCAGTTATAAGATATGGAAGTGCTGACAGGTATAACAATGTTTTATATAAGGAGGGATTTAAATGAAGAAATACATGTGGGACTGTAAGATCAAATCAGCATGCATATCCCATTATTGGTTATCCAAATAGTGGAAGCAGATATGTTATTTTCACTTGCCTTGGGACAGCATAGGAGGATTCACTACTGGCCATATCCAGCTACTTTACATTTTCTCCAGACCCCTGAGATAAGCAGATGAGTCAAACTCTATCTCAGACATTTGCCACTAATTCTGAAGAAAATTCACCTTTCAGGCTTTTTGTTCTAGCTCATCGTTTTAGTGACACAATGAGCTTGGAAGCCAATGCACATCCTACTAACTCAAATACTGTTTTTATGTACTACACACACATCGCTTGCATTGCAGATGGATATGCTTGTGAACATGAAAATGCATCTGTAAATGTGTATTCCAAGTGGTTAAATACTTGCAGAGTTCTCCATGCTGTGAAGTGTTCTCAGTTCCAAATCCTAGTGAGACAAAATCAAATTCTAGACAACTGTGAGAAAACAGAGAAGGGAAAAAAGGAACCCAAATGGAACTTGCTGTAACCAAATTCTCACTTCATTTTAGCTGTGGCTTTAAACAGGAAACCACTGTACAGACAAGATGTGCTGCACAAATAACTAATTTGGCCATGGAACATGAAAGATAATCTTTCTACTCATGTCAGTAGATAAGCAGTCACCTGATTTGGCAAAGTAAAGATTATGTGTTGATAGTACAGGCGATAAAACTTCATATCCAGATGAATTATGCTGAAAATAAATTGTTTACTGGAAAGTGAGTCATGCTTCCCATAAACTGATGACCACCAGCTCTTATTATAGATTCACAGAATCACTATGCTTGGAAAAGACCTCCAAGGTCATCAAGTTGACCAAACACCACCATGGCCACTAAAGCATGCAATGAAGTGCCACATCTACTCATAGTTTTGAGCACTTCCAGAGAGGGTGACTCCACCACTTCTCAGAGAGCTTGTTTCAATGTTTAATTACTCTTCCAGTGAAAAAAATTTTCCAAATAACCAACTTGAACTTCCCCTGGTGCACCTTGAGGCCATTTCCCCTTGGCCTGCTGCTAGCTGCCTGGGTGACAAGGCCAACTCCCCACCTCACCACAACCTCCTTTCATACAACTTAAGCTAGAAGTGTCCTGCACTGTGAAATGAGGTCATAATTCTGTGTTCTTTAACTTTTATATTGAAATGATTGAGTAATTGGTGGTGACTTGGACTAGAAAGTTATGTATTTGCCTTTATGGCTTCTAATATCTCACGATATAGGATCTGCATACTTTGTGATATGGCCACAGTTCTCTCTCTCTATTTAAAAAAAGAAAAAAAAAAAAAAAAAAAAAGAAAAATCTGAAAACTCAACACATAGAATCTTGAAGGGAATTCAAGAAAGCTGTCTTCATGCAATTGCAAAGTTTCCAGTTTTGTCTCTCCACTGAAGTCCTAGAGATCATGTATACTGCCGTAAAGCTTACCGATGTTTGCCCAAGGAACAACCTAGGATCACCTTTTTAATACAAATTTTCTAAACAGAAGTGTACAACAATGTGTCTCTGGAGAAAAGGAACAAACCAAAGCCCTGCTGAGGCTCTGCTGCACACACAATTCACCTCTAATCAAGGGAGGGGCAGAGGATGAATTACAGTCCTGCTGTTCAGTGGAAAGCTAATGACATGACTAATGTTGTGCGATAAGGATGATACACATACCCTTAAAACATCTGGACCAAAGAAATGGGCACTGGAGAGAGGATGCCTCAACAATACCATGGTTGTAAATATCACAATTGTCAAATTGCTGGGTTTCAGTTTTTGGTATATCCTGCATCCCACAATTTACACATAGATTATTAAAAATCATCAGGCTTGTCTTGGAAAGGCTGTCTGAGCCACTAGGAAACTCTGCCGAAGTAGAGCCATCCAGATGCTTAGACACATGGGCAGAGAGTTTTTCTGATTATTGCTAAAAGGGAAAGAGAAACAAGATCAAAAGATATTTAAAAACATTTTTAACTACATTTTTTCTTTCTAAGTTTAGATTCTGAATGAAAACAAAATATTGTATTTTAATTAGCATTTTGGTGAATGCTTTGAATCCTTTCTTTCCTGACAGTTCACTTAATCTAAAGTTACTGTTTTACTAAATAAGAAATTTATATATCCGTATTGCTAGTGTGAAACAAATGGGAAAACTGACTAATTAAGTCAAGTTTGAAAGGTAGAGTTTCCCTGAAAGAGACATCTTCTGTCTGCTATTTTGTTCATAGCATTTTAAAGGAAAGAATATGTGGTATACACACTTATGGAAATATCACTCCATATGAATTCAATATAACTGCACACAAGGTAACATTCCCACTGTTCACTTTGGTTAAAACATATACTACTGTAATATTGCAATTTTATTTGTTTCAGGGGACAAAGAAACCCTTCTCTTCCCCCTGCACATGTATTTGTTGCAGAGCTTGGCAGACAGATTCTTACTGGAGTAAAACCAGCAGAACATCCCAGGCTACAGGGACAGTCCCAGTTTGGCACTGGTTTATCACAAACTGCTCTGGGAAGATTTGCACAGGGATGGGCTGAGCCCCACTGGCCTGTGGAGCTGAGGTGCCCTGAGCTGATCCATCCCCTTCGTGTGCAAGCTCCTCCCAATTTTTTATGTAACGCATGACTGTCACTGGGATATAGAAAATTCCATTTTGACAGATCTTTTCTTTCAAATGGCTTAAACCCCAACAATTTCAAGCCTATACCAGTTAAAGGAAAGCCCTGCTCCCACTCCAGAAGTTTTGCTACGTGTTGACATTTCACACTGAATGTGTCTTTCCTGTGTAATAGAATACATGTCAATTATTTATCATTATATTCTTGCACAGAAAATGTCTTCAGGCATTATGAAAGAAATTATAAAGATATGCATAGCATTACATGTACAGCTGAAATGTCATATGAGCCAGAACAAAAGTAATCAAGTTTCACATTAAACTCTTCTGCATTCCGACCTATGAGGATTTCAAGCTGCTATTAAAAAAATAATAAGAATAATCACTCATATTTATAATTGTTCCTGTAAATCAGCAGTGTTAAGTTCAGTTTTACAAACAAAATTTTATTCCACTGCTGTTATGAAGTCATCAATATCAAAGAAATAAATACAAAAGACAGCAGGATCTTTTGCCTCTTAATCTATGCTAGTTCCTTAGGCAGGTATGAACATGGAACATGTGGACAGCAATGTTAAAGTCACATAGGTTTATTTGATATTAAAGACATTGGACACAACATCTGAAAAACAAAAACAAACAAACAAACCAACCAACCAAACCAACCACAAAAAAACCCCACCAAACTGAAAGAAAACCAACCCAACAAAAAAAGCCACAAAAAGGTAGCTAGAAAAGCTTCCTGTCATTGGCAATTTCTACAAACAGAAAATGCCCCTGAACTAAACACAGTCTAGCTGCAAACATAGGTAAAAAAAGGGCAGACTTAGAGAAACTTCAACATTTTTTGTAACAGCATTGTAGCTACACAACAGCCATTTTTATTATAATTATTTAGCAAGAGCTTTTTTATGTTCCTTGCTGACTCACTAACATTGTTGGTTCACTTCTTTACTGAGATAACAAAGAAGGATGTATGCCCTCATTCAAGCTTTCCCCAATCATTAACTGTAGGGGCAGCTAGACCAAGGGAGAAAGCCAAATTTATCTCTATAATATCATTTCTACGTAATTGTTAATAAAGATAGATCCTATAAAGTGAGTAAATGTCTTACTTTACATGGGACTAGGTATTTTTCAGGATACGATAATAAAGTTAAACCTTATTACATTTCTCACAGCTAACATATGTGGCTTAAGTTGTGCTTTGATAAGATTAAAACATAAGGAAACAAAATGGGCAGATTCAACAAACAAGAGTCTAGAACGTACCCATTATGGGCTTAGGATATGCTGAGATAACCAGGAAGCTACAGATATGTAAGTCCAAAGGCTGTGTGCTCTATGATAGATATACATATTGTCATTTATTCCTTTGGCAACTTTTTTCTACTGTTTTTTCTCTGGCTGTTTCTTCCACAGCCCTTCTCTTACCTTTTTCATGGTATCTCATTTATTTTTTTCTATATGAGTTCACTCTTGAGCTAGTGAAGAGGAACATACCTATGCTGCATAAATAGGTAAGAAAATGTAAATAAATTATCTCCTTTGTTTCCACAGCATTTGACTGATCAGGTTATGATTCACTGAAGAAGCTGCTCATCAGATTCTCCAGCAGCTTTAAGTTAGCAAATGTTGCTAATTTACAACAGGTGATCCCAACTGACCAAAGGGACATTCCCACAGCATGTGACATCATGCTCAGTAGATAAAATGGGGGGATGAAGGAGGAAGGGAAGGATGTTTGGAGTGATGGTGTCTGTCTGCCCAAGGACCTCTTACATGTGATGGGGCCCTGCTCTCCTGGACATGGCTCAACCCCTGCCTGCCCATGGG
This sequence comes from Drymodes brunneopygia, assembly GCA_013400955.1. NCBI lineage: Eukaryota > Metazoa > Chordata > Aves > Passeriformes > Petroicidae > Drymodes > Drymodes brunneopygia. The sequence continues at coordinate 875,962 of VZTZ01023901.1, forward strand.
AAGCACTGAATTAATTCCTTGATTTGCTTTGCTTGTGTGTGCAGCTTCTGCTTTCCCTGTTAACCTGTCTTAATCTCAATCCACAAGTTCTCTACTGTTTACCCTTCTGATTCTCTTCCCAGTCCCACTGGTGGGGGAGTGAGCAAGCAACTGCTTGGGGCTTGGCTGCTGATATTTAACTAGTTAATGATGTATAGGTAAAATATTCATTTATGCAAATGAATGTGCTACACATATGCCCAGCAATACAAAATACATTGGTTTTGCTTGAAGAAATTGCTGGCTATTATATAAAAACTTCTCATCAACTGTAGCATGATTTCAGGAAACAGGCCACTTCTTTAACTGCACATAAATTTATTTGTATCAGTTAAGCAGAGCGTGAAAGATCCAGCAGCTTTATTGAGATAAGGGAAGAATTTAACTGTCTGTATAGAAGAAGCTCTAAATTTTGAAATCACGTATAACTTCAGGCAGATACATAAATATATGTTGCAAAGAGCAAGAATGCATAAATACAGTCAATCAAAGATTTTTCAATGTATACCCAGTGTAAGTTTTCCTCTGACAGAAATAGGTAATTCTTAGTTTAGTTAATAAAATGGGGCAATTAATCCATCATATAGACAGAGATGTTGTGGTATGTGTAACTATCTTTTCACTCCTAGAAATCATAAAGAGAGATTTATAATATTTACTAGTAAAATATTTGTTTCAAAATTGATCCAGCAGAAGATACATTGGATGTGACAATGTTCAAACCATGTCTGCATTCTTCTAATTTAAGAGTGGTTCTATTTTATGTATTCTGTTTTTATGTATTGACATGAGGTTTCATAACCATCATTCCTTTGCCTGCTGTGGGAATATTCCTGCTTAGATCACTACACAAAAGATCAGAAATAGGAATGTCAAAATATTTCATATTTTTAAATAATACCATTATCAGAATATTAAAAACTATAGTTTAGAGATCCTTTTTTAATTAACATATAACTAATGCAATCCAAGGTGACTGATGTTTTAGTTTGCATAAATGGTGTTTGTATTTTTCAAAACAAGTCTCAACAGAAAAAAAACCTCACTAATTGATCAGAAAGGTCCTTCAAAAGGATCTTTTTTCATGTAAGTTGCACGTATACATGTTTGGTTTTTGCTGACACAGTGTATCATTCTAATAATTGCTTATATCAGTATAGATCTGAATTTCAAAGTTCTTGCTGATACATTTTCTGAGCTGGGTTTCTTCCTTATACTTGTTAGTCTTGTTTACAATCACGTTAATATTTCACTAGGGCTTAAAATTCAACACAATTTACAAGGTGCAAACTTTAGTCTTGACTGCCCCAAAGGCATTGCTGCAACTTCCGTGACTTCAGTTTGCTTTCACATGCCAGCATCCTGCAGGCAGGTACAAGAGAAACGTGTGGAGCTGTGCCTCTCCTGCCACTCTCACCACCCTCTGGTCTGCTGTGGACTGCACCTGCTGGGAGCAAGGCAGCAGCTGGAAAGCATCAGGGAATCACATTACATCCTTCCAGCTTCCGGTGATTAACTCGGCCCATTGCATAGAACTGGGACGCTTTTGAAGAAAACCCAATGGAATATATACTCAAATCGCTGACAATCAGTAAGTGCCAGCTGCTCTTTATTTATTACAAGTTGTGGGTTTTGGTTTTTTTTTTAATTTTTTTTTTCCCTACAAAAGTCTGTAGAAATGTATTGGACTCCTTGGTTTTAAGATTTCTGGGAGAGTGCTTTTCAGAGCTAAATCTTGTGGGCAACTGAACACTTTAGATGTCCATTGACTTCAGAATTCCTGGACTATTGACTGGGATTTGATTAGCAATTTGGTGGTAAAGTTCAGGCTTTCTCTCGTATGTTTTAAACTTTCCACTGCACAGAAGGTAGGGGGTTTTATATTCTATTAAGGAAAATCTATGCTTTCCTACAGATCGTTACAGATAATTTTTGTTTTAGTAAGTGTGTTTTTATTACTCTTTCAGAGTCCAATAAGGCTTCTGTTATTAAATGCATTGCACACAAAAACATATAAAATAAATATAGCACGTAGATGTATTTGAACATACAGTTAAGTGCAGCTTTGCTTTAATAACTGCTCTAAGTGTCCCCTAGAGCAACAGCACATTCTGAGTCCTCAGTAAAAAGGGTTTGAGCTTACATTCTTGTATGAGCCAACAGCATTGTTTCCCTCTTAACCACCAAAGTCACTTAACCAGTTTGACCAGGATCTAGTATCCTCCTGAGTAAAGACTTAACCACTCTATTGAGAGCAGCCCCTTTCCACAGCCAGTCAGATGAGTAAACGTTTACACTTTTTCATAGGCGAAGCACTAGCAGTTCATGGAGCGGCCCTTCACAAACCTTGAAGTAGCTTTCATCCTGCTGGCTTTTGTCATTTTCACCTTGTTTACCCTGGCTTCTATCTACAGTGACTCCGGTGACAACAAAGAAGGTAATGATCTAAAATGAATGTAGTACTTTGCAAGTTTGACTAACTAATACTCTAATTACAAGTTTTGTGCTTTATCTTGCTGGTAGACTTCCAGTACTTGACACTAGCTTTAGGAATACCATACAAAGGGCAGAGAGTATTTGGTTGAGGCATCAATAAAGGTCACAAGCATAGAAATTGCGTAAGGTGTGAGAACGAGAGCTTTTAGAGCTGAATCTGCCCACTTGGATGGAGCTGTGCCACACAGCCGAGATCAGCGCTGTGAGAAACCTCTGTTCTCAAGAGGGGAGGATTTTCTCCGGGCAGCAGTTCTGCTTCATGGTCTGAGGAGTTATAAAGTGCTTAGGCTGGCAAAACTGAGGATGTTCTTGTAATCAAGGTATATGTTTGTTTTCATCAGGATGAAGCCAAGAATTTGCTCCCTTTTAAGAGAGTGAAAATGCCATTAAAAGCACGGGGAATGTCTTTGTCCCATTCAAATGGTTTAGAAATCTGGAAAAAACCCAACCAGTCCCGCTGCTAGTTCTGCTAAGGAGATTTAACCTAACCTTACACCATTGGCAGGGAATTCCCATATTACAGGAGTAGTTCTGTCACAGACACCTTCATGCCAGCTAATCTATTGCTGGCAGGAGTATCATCGAGGCTGCTGGAGTGGGAGCAAGGAGTTCTGGCCACCCCTACCAACAGAGGAGTTCCTCTCTTCTTCCCAGCCTCCCATGGGATCACCCTACCCCTGCTAAGCTTCCTCAGACTGGAGAAGGGGTGAAGGAAAGGAGGTAGGGAGAAAGAGACTGAAATAAACTCCTGAGGCACACAGCAATGGTTTCTACCATGTCTGACAGAAACTAATCCTGCGTTAATTTGATTGCTGTCTAAAATAAGATATTTATTTTATAGACATTTTATGAGCAACCCTAATGGAGTGCTTTTAACATATAGCTCATTTTGTAAAACTCTGGCCGGCCTAATAATTTGTGAAACAACAGCTAACAGCATGAAAGGTAAGGAAGTGTCGCAGTGCTTACCGCTTGCATGTCAATTAGGTTTCTTTCTTGCTCTTCTCCTCCCTTGGAGTTTACATCATTTCTACACAGAAGGGGAAAATGCCTGAAAACAATGCACATTTCTGTGGATAAAGTGTGGTTGCCATGAGAACCAACCTCATTCAGACAGCGTGGACACAAGTGGTTTTTCCTGGGAGAAGCCTGTTGTACTGCCATGGCAAGAGCTCCTCACGCTCTGAGGAGGAGGGGGAAGCATGTGCTGTAAGGCACGCAGTCCTCGTGGCAGCCAACAAATTTTGCATGGGCAGGAACTTGAAAATGAGACTCTGTTTCACCACTCTATAACTGAGATATGTCTTATGAGGTCAAAAAGGAAAGTTAATAGAATCATATTGATTTTAAACTTATGCCTGACACTGTGCAAAGACAAGGTTAGGTCCCCTGCCTTGCCCTCGGCTTCCACAATAACTAACAGCAGAGTTGTAGAGTGAGTACCTCTGGCAGCATCTCCTTAGCATCAAAACTGCATGAGAACTTCTCACTTTTCCTGTTTATATCACCACAACCACACTTTCAGTTTGCAAAGAGAAAGCTAAATCTTCTGCTGAGCACTATATGAGAGCAGAATCTTGATTTAAGCGCTCATAGGTGCCAAATATCTCAAAAGCCTTGGTGTGTCCTCAGCAGGCCACATTTCCAGTTAGAACTATTGTCAAAGGCCTTTGTATGTAATGATTTTGGACAGAACTGTTGTGAGAACAAATCATGCTTACTATTCTAGTTAAATAACCCCTGAATTCAGGCAACGTCCTTCTGCAAAAACAGAGCATTGTAACTGTGTTTATTCCTTTTCCATATAATATTTTTTTAAATCTTCATTTAGAGGAAAGACCAGCAAGCAGGGAATATATAAAAAGCCTGCTGCCTAAACTACAGTGGCAACAAGAGAATGAAAACCATACACTGTCTTTGCACTAACACTGACAGATGTCTGGTTAGAAAAGCTAAGTGCAACATGTTTCAGTGAGGTGATGTCCTTCATCGGTCTTTCAGCACAGTCAGACAGCACTGGGCCAGTGCATTCTACTCACAGCTGGAAGAAGTATCCTTTGATTTCCATATTGCATGTTCTCTGAACAGAAAAGGAGAGCTGCAGGAGGATTCGAATTCATATTCCAGTTATTTCAGTTCAGTTATTTACGGGGAGATTTTTTTTTTTTGTGGGAATGACTGTGCTAGTTTTATTTTCTCTTGCGGCCAGGAAGTTTGCACATCATTTGCTTTTCCCGCAGCACAGAACTTAGTATGTATTTTTCAGATATTTATTTAGATTAAGGAAATAAGAAATTGAAATATTATCCTTTATTTCTTAAGCTTCTAAGGCAAGTTTTGAGGGAAATTGTTCTAAAAAACCAATCTCACCTCCTATTGCAATATTTTGTCATGGTACTGTATAGCAGAGAATACAGTGCAAATCAGCTGTTCCTGTTCCAGCTCAAAAGCCAGTGCTCAGATTTGCCACATCAGTGGAGGAAAGGGACTGGGAGAGAGGAGTGTGCATGGCCAAGTGTGGCAAACTAGACATATCAAATAGAGTAATTAGGAAGTGAGATGTATGCTTACCTTCTATTAAAAGATAAATGTTTTCCTCCCTCAGAAAAATGAGGGTACGTTCTGTAAGATTATTCTGCCTTTGAGAAATGCAATAATTCATGCAAATGTAAACAATGTCTTTCTTCAAGTCTACATCTACCTGAGGAAGAGAAGCAGAATATTTGGAATAATGTTCCCTTGTTGAGGGAGGAAAAATAAGAAATCTGAGAGCATTTATTCATTAACTGAGAAATCCTGATAACACGACAACAGAGATACTTGAGCAAGGATACCAAACAAGCAGAAGAGCACTACTGAAAAATGCAGAAGTGCTTAACTAGATTTGTCATAAGGAAACTTAACTCAGAAAACTAAATTTAAAATAAGACACGTACCATTATGCAGAATAGTAGCTACTGGAAGTAGTACTGTGTCGCCCTGGTTTTACAGGGCCTCATAAGTTGTAATATTGTAGCTGTAGTTTTTTATGTTTGTTTTGTAAACATGGTCCTTGTTTTTTTAACTAATTAGGATTGTTTTGTACTTGTGGAATTGTTTTTCATTTCTTTTTCTGGGGTAGAAAAAGATGATTGACCATGTCTTTGTCTTGTGAATTTTTAGGGGTGTTGACCCCTTTCACTAATTTTTGACTGTCCTTAAAATTCTATAAAAATAGGTAAATAAAAAAGGGCAGGACTTTTGGTCGGTCCTGCCTAATGAAACCACTGCTGCTCTGTGACCCGCGTGTTTCTTCTGTTGCTAACTAACCAACAGTACTGTAGCCTACAGAAAACCTAAACGTAAAATCAAGAATACACTCGTTGCCTGTGTTATAAAGCCTTCTTTGCTGGAATTGCATTTTGTTCTTTGCAGTTAGATGCCGACAGGCTAGCATCTGGCACAAACTGCAGGACATGAATTAGAGTAGAGGTTTGGATATCTGTAGTGGTGTGATGTTCTGAAGGAGACTGCAGCATGTGTTTCCTCCTGCCCTTTTAGAAGAGGCTAAAACCCACTGTCACAACTTCTATGGAACACAATTTTCATGCCCCAGTGCCACTGTAGCTCTTTTATATAAGGAATAACTGTGGGGAAGCAGTCTTCTGATTTTCTAGGATTCTTTCTTATATGTAACAAGAATTAAAACATTGACTTTAATTCTTTTCACTATTTGACCAGTGTCTCTGTCAGGAACTAAACAACAGCTCCTTGAGGCAAAGTGCAATGTGCTTCATAGAATTTTGTTTTAAGGAATATAAAAGATGACAGATTTATTGCAAAAAGGTGTAAAAGAGAGAGATTTTAAGAACTTGTGATGGATGTGCTGCCAAGAACAGACAGTTGTTAGAAGAACAGTTCCCAGCAGAGCCTATGCAATAAATCTCCCACTGGAGGGAGATGTCTAGTCACCGTGAGCCACTAGCTCTGCAACTTGGAGAAGAATTATCTTGCAAAGACCAGAAACAACACACGAATCCGTGGAAGCCTTGCTTTCAGCAGTGTCTGCCAGAATTGAAATCTCAAGTCTGAAGATTAAAATGCCTCTTCTGCCATTCATATATCCATTGCATGACAAGCTATTCCAAACACAGGTGCACACAAGGGAGTTCTTCTATTTTCTTAGCAGATTTCTGCCTCAGGGAAATTTGATTTCATATGCACTAATTGAATTTCAGTGGAAGAAATTTACTGTTTTGCTCCACTTACACAGCATAATCCAAATGGTAAGACAGCAAGGAAGATACTAGCAAGAAATACTCTTTACCCCAGAAAATTTATTTATCCTTATCTATATTCTTTTTTCCAGAAAAAAAAAACCCCAAGTATACATATAATGGAAATAAAGGAATGATTGCCTACACTAAACCAATATTTTAAAAATTTACTTACATTAAAATTACTTAAATTTTTCCATGTTTAAGAATAGTGACCCTAAAAACAGGTGTTTGATCTGATCACTTTGAAGACTTCACTTGCAATAATTTGAGTACTGATATCTTAAGCAGTGATAAGAATTAATGTTTAACCTTCCCTTAGTCACAAAGGGACACTTTTCACCATCATGGGGACAATCCTTAGTGACCCACATTGATTTGATAGTTTAGTATCAGTTTCATTCCATGAGAAGGGGCAATAGCGCAATTTATCCGCTTAATGCATTCTGCTCTAGAGGTCAATATTTTCAAACTCTAAACCAGCAAAATAGTCAGGTTTAGGCTCTTTAGTGTGGGGCTTTTTGTTCACCCCATGGGATGGCATAACTAATAGTACTTAAGACTGTGAGATTACACAGTCACTAAATGATGTTTTTCTCTGCTGCCTAACTGTTCTCAGGTTGCTTTCACATCTTATTAAAGATTAGAATAATGTAATTAGTGTTTTTCAGGGTTTGCTACAATCAGCACTTCCTTTAAACACCTATGTTCCTTCTGTCATTAGTGTTTGATCTTGCCCTGTGTGAAAACTCTTTAAAATACTAAGTGTATCTCTCTAATAAGAGGCCAAAAATTTGCTTGTATTATAAATTATTCAGAAGTATCCTACCTACTTAAGTGAGATTGCAGTAAAATTCCAGTTCATTTGATGAAAGACAGTTTGGAATTTATATTCCTTGTTTTAAAATCAACCATAAATGGGAGCTCCTTACCATCATGTTTGATAATGTAGTAAAAAAAGATAGGTATTTTTCAGTAACTGCTTTAAATTCTGCTGCTTTTTACACTGCATTATGGACTCTAGAAGTATTACTTGGGTGTCACAGCAGGTATTTTAATCATGGTTTTGAAACTGAATGAAATCCCCGCATCAAACTGACTTGCGGATAATACTGTCTTTGAATAACTCAGTTTCATTCTGATCAGCACATGGCATTTCATGGTCCGCTCATTGTGCCTTTTTTGAGTACAAATCATGACTCCCCGCATCATGACCCCGCATCAAACTCAAAAAAGGCACAATGAGCG
>VZTZ01023904.1:0-14476 GCA_013400955.1 Drymodes brunneopygia
AAAAAAAAAATCAAAACTCTCACCTAATCTCTTAAAGATGTTTTGGGTTTTTTAAAGGGAATTCCAAAATTAATACTCTGAAGACTTCATATTCTACTTTTCTTCCCTCCTCTCCCTTGAGGTTCTAATAATCTCAACTGTAAATAAAATTCATTGCTCACCAAACTTAAAAAAATACTGCAATAAATCACATGTTCAATTATCATCAATTCCAGTATGCCAGTGTAAGAGGTATCAAATTTTGGGATACAAAGAACAAGTCAACTTGTTAGTACCACAAAAAAGGGAGGTAATAAAACTGCTGGTTCCAATTTCCTCCCTGTGTGCCTGAAAATATTTACAAAAGATATTTTGTCCCACTGAAGAGTAGCAGTCACCTGTTGTCACACACATTAAGATATGAACTTCTTACACTATTAAAAGCCTGGATAAAGATTAATCACAGTGGCTGAGAAGCAATTTCTGACCATGTTCATTTTTTAACCAATGAGATAGCAGGTAAGTTTCTTAGTATAAGCTTAGTGAAAGCTTATACTAAAAATATAAAGGAAATTTAAAAATCAAACTCAAATATGTATATCATGATTTCAGAAAGGAAAGCCTACTTTGAGTATTTAGAACAAAAATATTTTAGTTAATTTAATAAAGCAAAATCCTGAAAAAAAAACCAGAAGCATGGCTTGATTCTGTGAAATTAACCTGCATTTTTAGTCAGTGGTGGCCATAGAGAGTGCAATATACACTGCATTTACATTCTAAGTGTTAAATATATATACCCCTGGTCCTGGGACTGCAAGCACAACTTCCCTCAAATGAGCTATTTCTGACAAACAGAAGAGAGTGGAGACTCCTATTCTGCCCATCAGTTTATGCAGCTTGTCTGGTAGGACTTGTAATCAATTTCACTTCACTAGCAAATAGTTGGTGCCACAGTTCTAGGGGGCATCGAATCTTATGTTTTCCTAACTTAGAGTTTCAACTAGGAGGGCAATTCATGCTGAGTATTTTCTAAGCAAACTTGAGGCAAAGACAACCAATAATTCAAAGAAATATTCTTTGTGTATTTAGTAAGACCCAGGTAAACAGAAGTGGGACATATTTTAAAGATGCAGTATCCAGAGTACTACATGTAGTACCATTAAAGACTGGTGATGCAAGCAAACAATCAAACATTTTCAGCTATAATAAAATGTGTGCAGTTTTCAAGCTGTGCCAGTATTTTATAGCTATGTCTTTGACTAAAAAGAAAAAATTAATTCTGAATAACAACCACAACAAAAAAAATATACCATCTATTATGACTCCTATAAGAATGGTAGCATACAGTTTATTTCAACACAGAAGGATGTGAAGGTCTCAGGCAAGTCACCAGGATTTCAGTATGGCTTGGTTATAATGGCCAAGTAATAATACAGTGAAAGTCAAATGGAATTGTAACCAGGACTAATACGAGATTAATTTAACATCCTCTTAGATTGCCAGCACTTGATTTCTGCTTAAGAGAGAACAGGTATATAGAAAGAAAAACAATAAAATCTTCAGTATGCACCAGACATCAGACTTGAACATGAGGTAGAACTTTCTCTCCCTGGTTGTACACAGACAGCTGACTGCAAATAACTGAAATCCATAAAAATAAGTATCATTAGGTTTTGGATCAAATTATTTCAGAAGCAGTCAAATCAGTGGTATAGCTTCTGATATGACACTGTGGTTTAAAATGAACACCATTACTTTGAGGAAAGTGGTAAATATTCAAAAACAACCTTTACACTCCCTGTAGACTCCACAAATTACCATGCAAATCTGAGTAAATCAGTTATCTTAAAACTATTCTGAAAACTTCCTCATAATCTTCAAATGCACAGAGGTTACTTTATGTCTCTGGTACTAGGGTGGAGTGCAGAACTCCTTGCAAAACCCTAGTACATTTCTTATTAGAAAAACTATATTCCTTAGTGCATTTTATTCTTTCTGAATGTGAAGTTTTTAATTCAATATGATGCATAAGAATTTGTCACCTTTTCCCTTCAAAATTTATCTTATGCTAGGAAAGATAATGGGCACTCCTATGAAACTTACAGAGCACCTCTGTCACAGCACTGTTTCTTTTCTAAAGGTCACAATTATTTCATCATCAATTCATGCAAGAATATTTCCATACTCATAACACTTTGTTTCCCACGTCCGGAACTTCAAATGTGGCAATGGTACTGTTCCTGCAAATTGTGAGACTAAAGTCTGACTCATCATCTTAGTATTACTTTGTCCTAACCCTGTATTTCTCTCTTGTTCATGAGGAAAACATGAAGAATTATTCTGAAGTGATGTCATCCTACACCAGAAGTTCAGCTGCATCCATACTTTACAAAACCTTGTTTAGAGGAAGTTAGGAAGGAAAGGAAGACAGTGAAAAGGAGAACAGAATAGATTTAACATTAGATAAGATTACTTTGCAGTGACAAGATTCCTAAAGAGTTTAACTGGATGTGGTTACCATGGAGCTAAAACTCCCACAGGAAAAAATTACAGCATTTTGAAACATTTGTTGGAAGCACACAGGCAGAAAAATAAATGACACTGCACCACTTTCAGGTTTTATTAGGTCACTTAAATTGTACCTGAAAGTGGAAGCCCAAGGGAGGGATTTTTATAGGCTTTTACTGAATATTTCAACCATGGCCTTTCTAATTTAGAAATCTTTGGCTGAGAACTGCAGCCAAGTTTCTTGGACAATATAAGACTTCACCATATTAATGCACTTCCTTATTTTCAACAATGGCTCCAAGTGAACTGAGGGGCTTGGTTTAACTATGAATGTAAAAAAATCCCACCAACTATCAAACAATAAAAAATCCAAAAGAATGCTGACTTCAATCTTTCCCCTTCTTTGTAGGAACTGCATTTCTACTCTTGAATTTGATTATATAAAAGGCAACCCATGCCTGAGAGGATTACTGCTATAAAAATTGCTTCTCAGTAGCTGGTCATGACACTGACTTTTGTGAATATGTTTGTATTTTGTCTCAGACCTAATTAATGCATACTCCAAGAAAAGAGGATTTTCCTGCTATAAAGCCATGGCAATAAGGACATACTCAGGTTTTTAAAGGAATTTTTAAAATAAACTATTCTACTACCTGTTGAAGTATAGAAGGTAGCTCTAATTCTACTCTAATGCACACTGATTGCATGTTCTAGCTTGGATACAAGTTTCTACCACGGCCTTCCTGAGCACAAGTCAATTAACATTAGGGCTATCACACTTTTTTCTTCATAAACTCAATGATCAGGAATGCCATTCCTGCTCCTCGAGGATAGTTCTCTTAGTGAACAAAAATGCAGCTATGACTCTGAGCCTGACTCAGAGAGTTTTGATTCATAGAAAACTACAGTGCTATTCCTAAATTTTTCCTTCTGACTCAGCACTAAGGACTTTTTCTCTGGCTGATTCTGTCTCAGAGGGCACACTTCTGATAAAGTCCTGTGCCTTACAGAATATTAAGCTGGGTGAGTAAATACTGTTAGAAGAACTAAGTCACTCAGTGATAACACATAATCTGTTAACAAACTGCTTGGGGAAGAGTGGCTGGAAAGCTGCCTGTGAAAAAGGACCTGGGGGAGTTGGTCAACAGCTGTCTGAACATGATCCCACAGAGTGCTCAGAGAGCCAAGGCAGTCAATGGCATCCTGACTTGTATCAGAAATAGTGTGGCCAGCAGGATCATCCCCCTGTACTTGGCACTGTCAAGGCTGCACCTTGAATCTTGTGTTCAGTTTTGAGCCACTCACTACAAGAAAGATACTGAGGTGCTGGAGCATGTCCAGAGAAGGGCAAAAAGGTGGTGAAAGAACTAGAGGTATGGCTGAAGAAGGTGGGGTTGTTTAGCCTGGAGAAAAGGAGGTTCAGGGAAGACCCTCTGCAGCTCCTTGGAAGGAGGCTGGTGTGGGAATCAGTCTCTTATCCCACGTAGCAAGCAATAGGGCAAGTGGAAATGGCCTCAAGATGCACCATTGCAAGTTTAGATTGGATATTAGGAAGAATTTCTTCTCTGAAATGTTAGTCAAACATTGAAATATGCTGCCCATGGAAGTGGTTGACACCATCCCTAGATGTATTTAAAAGATTCATAGATGGAACATGGTTTAGTGATGAACACAGCTGTTCTAGCTTAACATCTAGACTCAATCTAAAGGGTCTTTTCCAACCTTGATTATTCTATGGTTCTTTCCTATGGTGCTATAAGAAGAATTATAAGAAGAATTCTGAATTAAAATTAAATTTCCTTCAAAACGAAAATGTGATACTGCAAAAAAACCACTCTTGAGAGCATCAAAAGCAGTAATACAGTCCTCTCTAACTGATGCCAATGTAAATAAAGATTAGTGACTAACTGAATACCTGACATTTCACCAGTTTCTTTTAGACAGTACAGAGAGATTGCACTGACAGAAGACCCCACTCAGTATGAATCTAGGAAATATACTGCCCTGTACCTACCAGAATCTTGCCAGAAAATACCTTGGCAGGCCAGGGACTGTTTCCCACAGGCAGTACAGCTAATATCCTGGGGAATTAGTTATCTGTATGCATGTAGGCTGTATACTGTCACTTTGTCTCAAGGCTGGAGAATTGACTGTGACTATTTCATCTACTAACACAGTCAGAGAATTTGCAGCCTTCAGAACAGGTTCAGATACATAGCCTGTCTTCTTTTTTTAGGTTGGTGTCTAGGTTGAATTTATATTCTTTAATATATGTCGATATGGCCTTGCTGTGAAAGGTGAGCAAGTCCTGGCCAAAAAAGAGGAATTTACTGTGTCACTGTCCAAGAAGTGGTTGTCACCAATGTTTAAAGGAGAGTGAGACAGCAGGAGTATAAACAAGAGGTAACAAAATTGTAAGGAAACATCCAGTCACATAAAAGTAAGCTAAATAAACTCAGTTAACTTATTCCAGAAAAGACAAACTGGAGAGGGAATAGAATTTTTCTTTATAAATATATTGATAAATTACAGTTGGAACACATGAAAAAATCTATAAATATATAAAAATATTTAAGCTGAAAACCTGAAGGAAGTTTACTAGATCAGTGTATTGGTACCTTGATAAAAGCAGCAGGAGAAAAGTTCTAATTAGCTCTAAAATTGAACTTCAGTTCCAAATGGATTCAATTACCCAAAAGATTCTTCCCAGTCTTCTGTTCTAGTGATACATAAACAAATGTTTCCACATTAACTGAAAGGAAATGCAAGACTAAACGGACAAAAGATAGTTCAGATGGATGCTCTGTGGTAAAAATAAGGTGAACAAGAAGACTGGAAAGTCTCAGTGGCCTAACAAACATGAAGAAGAATTATGAAGATAGTCTTTGAGGAGTGATGACAGAGAAATTTCAGCATTATCAGCAAAGTGTCTTTATCTGTTTTTTGTGTTCATTCCATATTTAAGAAAATACAGCCTTGCTTATTACTGAATGTAGATTCTACTTTGAAGCTGAAGAAAAATACCTACGTATTTGTAATTTTCCAAGCAAACTCCTGGTAAGACCCACAATTTTGATAAGTCATGCATATCAAAATTAATAAAAAGCCTGCAATTTCTTATAATTCCTTGCTATTTTTTATGACCTCAAACAACAAGAGAAAGAAGGTCAGTTCTCACTCTGTTTTTTTACACCCTCGGGTAGGTAAAGGGGAAATGGGTATGAACTGGTGTGTTCAGTCTGTCCTTGAGAATATTCACTACTAATGTGTACTCACAGTGACTGAATATAAAGATTCTTTGTCTCCCTGGTCAACTCAATCCCCATAATTGCTCTTTTTTATCACTATGATATTGTTAACCTTCTTGTCAAAAAAATCCATCTCTGTGGGATAATTGTACCTTANTTACCTTTAGGCAGCTGGAGCTGATTTCAGCACAGCTGCTGAGTTGGGTTTATTGATTTCTTTCTTATCTTGGGAGCTCTGCCAGGTGGTCTATAAATTGTGCATTCTTTGTGTCCACTTTCAGTGGGCATCCTACTTCCCAAGTCTTGTTAACCTCCCCTTAGGTCTGAGATTGCTGAAGCATGTGCAGCTCTGTACCTTAACAAGGCAATTCTAACAACAAGTAATTTATGTTTCTAACTCATGGACATCACTTAGAGCTTGCTTGTTAACTGCTCTCTGTTTCACGGATTAAATCTCCCTTCTTGTTGGTTAGGCTTGAAAGCATACAAAGATCAAAGAGCATCCTTTCTTAATGGAATATTCCACATTTTACAACACTTCCTTTAGATGTCATCCCTTCAATCAAGCAAATTCCATTTCTGTTAACTTTGTGGTACTAATCACAAATGCCCCTCTACAAAACATTCAAGTTAGGGGTTGGTTTTTGATTTTGGTTGGGGAATCATCTATCATCTCCCACAGATGGTAATTCCCTGCAGAGGTAACCCACTAGCACTTTTCTGATTTGTTTGGGAGGTTTTATTGTTTTCTTTTGTGGTTTCACCTGTTTCATTTAACTTTTATTTAACACCTTCATTTTGCAGTGTAATATTTAAAATGTGTCATAACTCCTGTTCATACTGACCATTCCTTGTGCACTCATCTGCAGCCTGTCCATCCACACATCCACGTTGTGTCAGAGAATGCACTGTTTTCCTGCATTTGTACACAAGCAGATCCTAGCCTTTATCTGGGTATATCAACAGTATCAAAATCAAAACTGGTCCAATATTAAAAAAAAAGAAAAACAAAGAGTGTCTTGCCCAGATAGCATATATATTTGTGTTATATTACAGGTACTATTTTTCTTACTTAGATTAACACCACAGTTTGAATAACAGCTACAAACATTAAGAGAGTCCTTCAAAGCACATTAATTAGGCTAAAACANGTCAAAAAAATCCATCTCTGTGGGATAATTGTACCTTAGTCTTTTTCTTATCCCATTAAATAATTATATCTTTCACTCATCCTTCTGTTGTCCACGGAAAATGGGATTCATTTCCTGATACTCAGCAAGCCAATATTTACACAGTTGAGAGAGACANCCTTAGGTCTGAGATTGCTGAAGCATGTGCAGCTCTGTACCTTAACAAGGCAATTCTAACAACAAGTAATTTATGTTTCTAACTCATGGACATCACTTAGAGCTTGCTTGTTAACTGCTCTCTGTTTCACGGATTAAATCTCCCTTCTTGTTGGTTAGGCTTGAAAGCATACAAAGATCAAAGAGCATCCTTTCTTAATGGAATATTCCACATTTTACAACACTTCCTTTTGATGTCATCCCTTCAATCAAGCAAATTCCATTTCTGTTAACTTTGTGGTACTAATCACAAATGCCCCTCTAAAAAACTTTCAAGTTAGGGGTTGGTTTTTGATTTTGGTTGGGGAATCATCTATCATCTCCCACAGATGGTAATTCCCTGCAGAGGTAACCCACTAGCACTTTTCTGATTTGTTTGGGAGGTTTTATTGTTTTCTTTTGTGGTTTCACCTGTTTCATTTAACTTCTATTTAACACCTTCATTTTGCAGTGTAATATTTAAAATGTGTCATAACTCCTGTTCATACCGACCATTCCTTGTGCACTCATCTGCAGCCTGTCCATCCACATATCCACTTTGTGTCAGAGAATGCACTGTTTTCCTCCATTTGTACACAAGCAGATCCTAGCCTTTATCTGATATCAACAGTATCAAAATCAAAACTGGTCCAATATTAAAAAAAAAGAAAAACATAGAGTGTCTTGCCCAGATAGTCTATATGTTTGTGTTATATTACAGGTACTATTTTTCTTACTTAGATTAACACCACAGTTTGAATAACAGCTACAAACATTAAGAGAGTCCTTCAAAGCACATTAATTAGGCTAAAACATGGGTTTTAATCATAGCTCACTTGAGATGGTTTAAGATAATTCTGTCACATTTGTCCATCATTAAATAACTGGACTGAAATTGCCACTTCTCATTGCAACGTAAGGAGTGGTTGTTCTACTTCTTCAATACTGAGTCAAATCTTAATATAAAAGGCATAGAAATTAAATATCTAATTGTTTTTTTCAAACAGAACCACAGATGCAGTAGATCTCCCTTTATGCATCTACAGGCTCTCACATTTAGAACATTTACCTTCCAATTACTATTTAGCAACAGTACACCCTCACCACATATAACTACCAACGACTGACTCTTGCACATAGCTGTAACATTTTATCAAGTTCTACATATGAACATTATACTAATAAATAGCTGAAGACCAGGCCTGCAGCCAGTGATTCAAGCACAGCGAATAGTCACAAGAGCCAAGCAAACTATGTATGTACTAGACAAAAGATAACCAGAGTGAATATGCATATATAATATTGTAACAGGAGAAGAAATACTTGGGAAGAAGAGGGTGTTGCCATTGATTCAGACCTCTATTTTAGGACAGAAGCACATTGCCCAACATTGTCTAAGAGAGCATTTCTGCAAATATTGTAACTCTTCACCTTGCATATCCCCAGCCTACCCCCCAAAAGCCTACAAATCAATGTGCAATTATCCTATAATCAAATCACCAACCTTAAAAAACCCCAAACAATGGCCATGTGTACCAAGAATCCTGACTATGTAAATCTCTGCTTGAGCAAAAGGAAGTACAAGTTATTTTTGAGGTGCCACCTCAGTCAAAGAAACCTGCACTTGCATGGTGACATGGTCAGATGGGAGCTAACTCAGCACTACTAAAAGCTCACTACTTTTGCCATGTTTATACAACATTAAAGAATCACAGAATTAGCTAGGTTGAGATCACTGAGTCCAATCTATGACCAAACACCACCTTGTCAACTAAACCCAAGTACCACATCCACTCTTTCCTTGAACATCTCCAGGGATGGTGACACCACCACCTCATGGGCAGCCCATTCCCATGCCTAAACATCCTTTCTGTGAAGAACTTCTTCCTGATGTCCTATTCCTAATTTCCAGAAAATAGTTACTGTGTCTTCATCTCTGTCCTCCACAGCTGCATTTGAGAGGAATAGCTCTGTGACTTCTATTATAACTACTGCAAGCACCAGTTTGCTGTGAAAACACCTGGCTTAAGAAATGACAGAAATAGAAAACAGAGTACATGGAAGCTGATATTTGGTTCTGGTGTTCTGATATAGCTGCAGTACACAGCTAGCTGATAGGGTGTTTCCCTACAGCAGTAGTGCTGGAGATTTAAGGGATGCACAGAAATAAAGAGATTGGATACTGGTAACTGATGTTGCCTGGAAGTAGCCTGAGGTCAGGATAATCTTCCATCAACTCCCGTGTTATCATTGGCTCTGTCTAGATTGTTTTAGAAAAACAAAGAAACGAGACACACATGTGAAAAAATAAAGTAGCAGATAAATCAGGATATAGTTAAATTGCATGAACACATGATATGCAATAATGTGATTCATTTTCTAAATAGCACTAGAAATATTCTATGGATGCCATGGACTATCAGTAACAGAATATCACCCTTCATCTTTTTCTTTTCCTTGTAGATTTCTCCTCCCCCTCCCACTCCATTTTTTACATTGTGGTGAACACATTTCACCCTTTAGAATGTTGTGATTTATGATTCTAAATGGTCTTCATATTGGCAAAGGTAAGAAAGGTCGTATTACCACTCGAATTGGCAAGTTAAGCTTCATAAACAGGCCTTTATTTCGTCAGTGATGTTATTTAAGCCTAAGGTCAAGCTTGAGAGAAGCTGGCTGAGGAAGATCCCTGGTAGAAAAAAATGGGTCTTTCTAACAAAAAATAAACTTCTGTCATGAAATTCAATTTACATGCCCTGAATGAATCTAGAATCTTACACATACCACCAAGCTTCCTGAATTTCAAATAAATCACAGAAATTCCATACCTCCTTGTTCAGTTCTCTCCAAGTTGGTGTTTTTCAGCAACAAGTCACCAGTAGATAGAACATTACATCTTATTGCTTGGGACAAACAAGTATCAACCGTGATAAGAAATAGCAACTATACTCTGGTTAGCAGCAAAAGGTCATTAACAACAGCTTCTTTAACTTATCTGCAATTAGGCTAGCTAGGCCATTCACAATGAGTCATCAAATTGTAGCTTTTCAAATCAAAAAATTAACAAAAGCCTTACTAAGAAAACCATTTTCCCTTCTGATAAAGTTCTCTNGGTTTTTTTGTAAATGCTGTTATAGTTGTTTTTACTAGGTATGTACAAAGCAACCTTTTTCCATCTTTATAGAAATATTCGGAAAAAACTTTAAACTATGCAAGAAACACACCTACATCATTATTTTACAAAAAGATATATCAACATCTTTATTAAAAAAAAGTGAGAAGAAAATATTATGGGTCTGATTAGACACAAAATCAAACATAATAATAGAATCCAAATATTTTACACTTACATTACCTGGAACAATATGAGATGCAATGTCCCTTAATTGTACAGGTGGAAATATTTTGGACCTGTACAAGATCCAACATTTTACTGTATTCCATTTCATGGAAGAATTTTTTTTAAAAATTAGGGATATCTTGAGCAATACCATAAATATAGTAAATAAATCTTGAATAAAACCAAACACCTAAAGCAAATACAGATAATCAGCATTCACAGTGACTGATGGAAGAGGTGTTGATTGACAGAATTACTTTAAAGAGTTGTAACAGCAGAAAGTTTACTAAAGTTGATGGATTTAACAAGGCTTAATTGAAACATTTGAAATAATAATCAATGATCAGTGATCCAGTGAGAATACCTATCCTTTCTAATCAAGATTTGCTTGAAGAGTTATTATTGAGGTACTGCTTGGTATTCAAGCACTCAACTCTTTTATTCACTCACACAACAGAAGATACATTGAAGATGGGGGCAGTTTGACCTTGCCTAAGACAGCCACCTAGGATCCAATATAGTACACAGAGAAAGTTCTTGACATTTCTGAAAGCTTTGAGCTAGAATTTTTTTTGTTACATTGCATCAAAAAATTAAAAAACAATCAAAAAAATTTGAAAAATTTTGAAAAATCTCTCATCCCAGTTGACACATGGGTGATTCAGCCGTCAAAAGTGTTAGTTGCCATCAGTCGCTGGTTGTAACTTCACCTATACCAGATTACCTGAAATGTTGCCAGACATGGTAATGAAGTAATTAAAATAAGCAAAGATTTCCAACAGACCTGCGAGACCTTACTAGGAAAACAAGTAAGAAGCAACTCACAACTCATAGAGAAAAGGTTTAGTGTCTGCCAATTAGAATGTTAATATTTTCTTATGCATTTTTAAAAACTCACTCTTTATTAATTCTAATATGTCAAAGTAGTTCATAAAATAAAGGAAAAATGCAATGATTTAAATGAAGGTTTAGCACCAAATCACCATTAACTTTCCACAGACAAATCAGAAAATAAGATCTTATTAATCCCTATCAGCATTTTGTCCTGTAATGGTCAACATGAATGCAGCAAAACTTTTCTAACAAGGTAACAAAAATGTTATCTTGTAACTACAAATGCAAGCATGATATACATGATCAGACTGAGGTATTCCAAATTCTAAACCCTACCTTTCCCAGCTTTGGCCACATAGAAACTATAATGTCTATTTATTCTGATCTCTTGAAAAGTGCAACAGAAATGGATACACTCGTGAGAAGACATATGCTGTTAACTGGAGTTTAATACTGACAGTTGGGGGTAAATTTTTTTTCAGTCAAAATGATAACTAACTGTATCAATATTTCTATACATTCTTCATCAGCTTCCAATTTATACAAATGACTGACATTAAGTATGTGTAATATGTATCAGGTGTATAGGTCTTCTGAGAATTTTCCATATACAGAAAAGATGAGGCAGTGAAGTAAAAGAACATCAGATGGAGTCTTGGGAAATGGGAGTCATTTGGCCTTGAGCATTCTGGTGAATCATTTATGACATTATTACGAGTATATGTTCTAAACTTGGTGATCCTTGTACTCCCATTTGTACGTGGTACTGCTGATGTAGTTTGAAAGCACGTTAAACTTCCAGTTCTGTAAATTAATTCTGCATCTTCTGTTATAAAAGTGTTTCGATTTGCAAGTTGAAATTCTATGTTTTGTACAAGAAATTTTGAAATATTTTATTTAAGTTGCAGTTCTTCTGTATTACTTTGTTATTGGAGAGATTTCAAATTGTTGCAATTGTGTCAAGGGAAGTGGGTTGTCTGGTACAAGATATTAGAGAGCATGGTTGAATGCTGAAGTAGCTGAAATACTCAAGATTGACAGAGATGTTTGCTGTGGACTAAAAACAGCTCAGGCATGTGCTGACTACTCGACTCACTGAGGAACTAGCACTTGCTTATTTGGATAAAAGCCCAGTGGATGGAACAAACCCGATGTTACTACTGAATCTTTCACCTTACGTTGCTGGTGTCTCTACTCTTCCTTCTGCTGACGGTAGCTGACACTCCTCCCCGTGGATGTGATGTGCCAGAGGAGGGAAGTGGAAAACGGTAGTTACAGACTGGTCATCAGCTCCTATTTACAGCTGAACCCTGTCTGTGGAGACTGAGAGTTGAGTGACAGCAGGTGTGCAATGACTGACAATCAACAGCTCTGTGTGCCTCATACCCAGACACTACCAAAAACTGATCTAGCAGATCTCAATTTCCCTGCAGGCTTTTGTAATTCCAATGCATATCCCAATCTCAAACTACTTTATGTCGCCCTGGTTTTACAGGGCCCCATAAGTTGTAACATTGTAGCTGTAGTTTCCCACAAGCATTCATTGCGATTTAGAAAGGATATTANCATCACTGTAATTTTCAGAAAACATGTTTCCTAAAGTTACCCAGTCACATTGAATATTTAGGTGGAAAATATCTGCTGAAATTAGAACATACATTCTCTTGAAGTAATATTTGGCACAATTTTAGATCTTCCAGCACCAAAATCACTATATCCTACTAAGTTATAGACAGAAGGAATGGTCTGGTGAGGTTGTCATGACATTAAAGACAGAATATAAATTCAAAACTTCTATACTGAGAAAATAAACCTTAATACCCATTGTGACATATTTTAATGCCTCATGTTTTCTTTCTGAATCTTTTAAAGAGTATTTATGTTACCAATTGTTTTTTGAATTGAGATAATAATTTTACTGTCTATAGAGGTCTGTGCTTATTATATAGCTGCACTGTTATTATGCTCCATTTGGGAAAATGTGCATTTTCTGTATGAAGTCAAGAAACACACAACTTTTAGCTAGTGTCCTGTTATTGAATTCAATATCTTCAACATAACTGCCTGCCAATTTTATTTTTCATCTCCTCCATGCCTGCAACTGTTTTAATTTTTGGAATGTGTAGCTAATGCACCTGGCAGCATTTGTCTGTGTGGTCACAGCACTGCCATGGGAACTGAGAAGAGGCAATATTCACTGCTGGATTTCAATATGAATCATACCCAGTTAGTATGGCATGGCACTAGAGATCAGAAAACCTACTTGCTGCATTCTATAAAAATGCATAAAAAAGCTAACAAATTCACTATTTATTACTGAAGATATTAATTCCCATTTAGACACCAAAAAGCAGAGCATGAGCAGAAGACAAATCCCTACAACAACCACCACCGCGGCTAGGAGGAAGTAGGGAAATATATGTTTGGGTATTAATTCAGGATTATTGCATGATCACAAATCCTATCAAAAGGCTTTTCACTCACTAACATTCTAAGGCAAGATTGAAGAGTTTTACTTGACTGTAAGAAATTTGATGTTATTTCAGCAGAATTACATCAACATCAGATACTCCCAGAAATATAACTGGGGGTTGGGAGTAAGGAAAATAAACTAACAAGGAGATAGTTAGATCTATCCTAGAAGTTAAATCAATCATGAATACATTCAATCACACAAGTATTTTCTAACAATACACTGGATTTGTAACATTGTAGTAAATGCACTGATTTCTTTTTGAAATAGCATTTTTAAAATTTATGCTGAAGAAAGAAGCAGTAGAAAAGCATGATGCTGAGTTCATGCAGTATAATGTTCCTTTGATTTTAACTGATGTAGACTGGTTAAAGTGCAACTCTTTACATATAATTCCATATCCCATTGATATGATATGATATGATGTATGATATGATATGATGATATGATATGATATGATATGATATGATATGATATGATATGATTGATATGATATATCCATGCATATATTATACATACATGTACTATGATTATATATTTTTTTACAATGGATCTCTGAACTTTACTTATCTACAGCCTTATAGAAAAAAATAAGATTGCCGCCTATTCTATAGATCCATGCTAAATAAAACATAAGAAATGTCTCAAGGAAACCAACCGAACAGTGTACCATCTCAAGAGCAACATGAGGACCTTTCAGTGTGTGTTCCCACCTCAACTACCTTCAATTTCATAGGAAGAAATCCACCTTCATCTCTGATTAATCATG